>CM069455.1:49348436-49437854 GCA_035610835.1 Ophiura sarsii
AATAATAAATCCTAATAATAATAATAATAATAATAATAATAATAATAATAATAATAATAACAAGAAAGGTACTCAAAGAGAACAAATACTCCACTATTAACATGTCAACAAAATCTCACAGACAATCAGACGGAGAATAAAGGTTTCATTTTCAACGTGAATCCGTGCTATAAGGGTTGCTTTGCTTGAACCGATATCTAGTGTTATCATTGTAAAAAAAAGCCCAAAATGGTCAGGTCTAACGAGACAAAGATCCCTTCAAATTGAATCACACACTTACTTTTTATCATTATGATATTAATAGTGGAATAAGGCAAAATTCTTTTCAAAAGAATATTGCCTTAATGTCATTTTAAACATATAGATTTTGCCCTATAACGAACAAAAAACCCGGAATAAACCTCATTGTTTTCTTTCGACTTTAAACGTAGGCTATGTATTAACAAAATTCCCTTTAGTCTAAACTCTCTTAAAACGGACCTATATATCCTTTGCTATGACTGAGATGATTTGTCAAGCAATCCTTGTTAAGGGTCTCCTTCTCAGCGTTGATAAAGGGTATACAAATGATTACAACTTTTATACATGAGTGCTCCCGGGCCCCCGGCAATAAATACACATGTTATGGGGTTCTTACGACACTTTCGTCTACATCTTATCAACAAAGCATGTAGCAAAATTACCGTAGGCCTATATCAAATACGTTTGAAAGATTCTTCAAAGCTAAGTAAAACTTGTGGGTCGTTGGTTTCAAACGGCTTGATGGTACTCACAGAGAACAAAACAACAACTATCAAGCCTATTGAAATTATGATTGAGATTATGATTAAACAGCAAGCAGTAAAAAAAAGAATGATAAAGAAAAATATATAGCAGGGTTGCATTTTTCGAGAGGCAAACCAATTTTAGAAGAAAACAATCCTCGAAAACCATCATAATTTTGTCAACCTAAATTCATTACGGTAATCCCAACTATTGTGGTTCTACAACAAAAAATAGGGTCTCATATAATGCCAAGTAAAATAAATAACATGTTGATTGTCCCCGCCCTCACTTTTTTGGTGATTTTGAAATACTTTTGTTACTATCTTATATTAGCTTTATAACATTAATTCATATACCGTTGTCATAAAAGAGATGTATAGAAGTGTTTCAGTAGTATTTAAACACATTGCACACTATTGTTCCAGCCTAGGGGTAGGCCTTAGGAAATAACATGAACTAATAAGGGCCTCTTTGTTTTCACATGAGGCCAAAAGCTTCAGGAATTGGAATTTCACACATAAATGAATAGTAACAAAAATAACATAATAACAAATATAAGGGCCTCCCTCACATTAAAAAAAAGAAAAAAGAACGGATGATCAACATGTTATTTATTTTACTTGGCCTGATCTAAGACCGGAATAATAGCAGATAGGCCTATTTTGTGAAAATTATGGCGGCACTGTTTAGGCACATAGACAGCAAAATGGAGTCTAGATTGGTCACAAAAAAAATCTCATTAACAAAATTATGTCTTTAGGGAGCGTTCATAAATACTCTGGTAGGGGGGTTGGGCAATTCAGGGGGGGGGGGTCAAAAAATAATAAGCCTCAAAAAGGGGGGATCAAATGAAATAAGTTGCCGATAAGGGGGGATCAAACAAATTTCTAATGTAAAAAAGGCGCAAAACATTTGCGCGCGGCGCGTGTCCCCAAAACTGCAATTAGCTTTCGCGATTCAGTTTAAAGCCAAAATGTATCCCAATCATGACAGGATTACTGTAAAGAAACAATTTTGCACCATTAAATTTATAAAAAATATAGTCACATGTAAATTATCAAACATAAATTAAGTGCCTTCAGACATTAACTTTAGCTCTATGAAAAAATTAGTATAAAATAGCAAATTTTGCATGGGCCTCCATACATTTACTTTAGCTTTATAAAGATTTAATGAAGGCAAGCCTCAATCATAGCAAAGTAAGTCTAAAAGTAGCAAACTTTTTGCGCTGCGCGCGTCTGTTAAGATATCAGGTCAAACCTACAGCTCTAAGGAGGCCGCTGCTCCCTTAACCCCGCCGCGCCTTGGCCCCTGGGTGCCAACAGGGCCCTTAAGCAGGCCCCTGGACCCTACGCCGATTTGGCCAGTGCCCCCCCCCCCCCCCCCCCCCCGGCAACAAGCCTTCTGGCTACGCCTATGTTTAAAGGCTGATGGAAGTTAAGATATTCAAAACAACTCAGTCATAATCCGTTATTACCCTACCAAAGTGTGGTTTGGCATATGGGTGGGGGGGGGAATCAAATAAATTTCAGACCCTGAAAGGGGGGATCAATAAAAATAAGACTTTCTCGAAGGGGGGGGGGGGGGGTCATTTTTTTAATGCCCGGGATGCCAATTTGCCCACCCACCCCCACCAAAGTATTTATGAACGCTCCCTTAATGAAAATATTCATGTGCAAAAATACTCCAAATATTGTTGTAACTAAGGGTAAGAAATGCACATACATTTAATATGACAACAATGGCAACAAAGCGTGTATTTCAATGGAAGAACTATTTAGTGGCGTGCCCCCATGTATGTGGAAGTTGTGGTAGCGAAACACACCGTTGTGTGCAGCACTTCCGGCAAAGTTGAGTACGATAATAGTTCCTATTTGATGGAATGATATGAGCAAAATTGGCAGCACATTTTTAATGTTTTGATCACATTTGGGTTTTATGGATTCTCTTCTTCAATGTTAAAGAAGGAAAACACATCAATTTTGGCTAAAATATTATGTTACCGACCAATTTACACACAGTGCATGCACGAATGAGAGCCGAATAATATACCACAAAATCACAACGATAACCTTTGTCGGCTTAGATCTCAGAATATTGACGGCAAGGTTTGGTTGATTTTCAGTTATGCAAATTAATAGAAAGATGATAAAATATAAACATGTTATTGACTAAATCACAAGCTACATGGATTTAGAGCGATTTGGGGGACTGCGTTATGTCAAAGGGAGGTAAGGAATAATGAATTAGTTGTGTCACACAGTCACAGGCTGTATTTAGTATTGCAGAGCAAACAAAATAAACCCGGCGGCGTGAGATCGCACTATGGTTTAGTCTAGAATTTGACTTAGGACTACCAGTGTCATACTTTTACAGAAATGGAATCATAGTGAAGATTTCGATAGAATGCGTGAGTTAGGTACAGTAACCTATTATTGAAAGAAATCTATATTATAAGCTTTTATAATTCATTGATTCAAATTCAATCATATTATTAAAAAGGCCAAGTAAAAAAATAAACTTGTTACTCGTCCGGACTTTTTAAAAAGTTGGTGAGGGAGGCCCTTATTATTTGTTGTTTGTCACACATTTGTTATTACATTCTGTGCTAAGTTCCCATTGCCTGTCCCATTGTTAGAGGTTTGTCGTCAATCATAAAAACGGGGAGGCCCTTATTATTATTTATTTGTTTTTTCCTCATTGCTCTACTACTCCTAGCCTGGAAATCTTGTGTGGACTGTGTAATTTTGTTTTATAAATAATTAATACCCAAGCACTTCCTATCATCTCTTTTATCACAACAATTGATGAAACAAAGTTAAAGAGGAAATAAGAAAAATAACAACAATATTTGACAATCTCAACAAATTGGTGAGGGCGGGGACGAGTAACACGTTTATTATTTTACTTGGCCTAATATCATCTCTTTTACTTTGAGTCTGAATGGTAATGGATCATACGACACGTACAGATCAAAATGCAACGGTGAACCTAGTGAGTCTATATTAAACCATCTCTTGAATTTGGAAGTAAAATAAGCAAGTAAGCCTATCTGCCTAAAATACTTGCATAATGCCTATAGCAGTATCACTCAGCCAGCCCAGACAGGGCCAAAAGCTTGTCGGGGCAATATCTTTGGAACGAATTGAGCGATTGGAACGAGATTTTCAGCGTCGGGTCGAGTCGACAAATTGTCGATTCAGGTCGGTTCGCTTAAAATGTGTGACGTCGCTTTTCGGGTTACCGTGACGACCAATAGTGAAAAATTACAAAATGAGCCACAAAATGAGCTGTCAAGCACTCATTTTTGCATGTGTGACTCTGAAACCTGGCAGCATGATGCTATATATGCATGTGCATATTTTTATGAATTCAACAAATTTTGTTTGTGCATGGTTTCCATGGAAACCAGTGAAATGTGGTATTTTTTTAAGTGAATGGCTCCCGTTGCCATGGAAACTGTCAGAATTATCCGAGTGGCACATCAATTAAAGCTGTTGTAGTCATCAGCCTGTGTGTCAATTTTCAGTGCAATGGCTCAAATAGTTTTTGAGATATCTCATCGGGAGTATTTTCCCATTGTTTTCAATGGGGGAGATAATATTCGAATAATTATTATCTCAAAGCTGAGATAAGCTAAAATAAGACTTTTCCATGATAAAAAAAAATTGGGTGCGTATTTTTTTCCGAAACGCGGAGTCGTAGCGCATGTCGAGAAAAAAATAATGTGTGCCGATTTTGGTTGGAATAGGTTGACTAGTTTTCGAGCTATTCAAAAATGATAGTCGCCCCGCGCAAAAACAAAAACAATATACTCAGTATTAACTTTGTTAATAATGGAGTATAATAATAACACTAATAATAATAATAATAATAATAAATCCTAATAATAATAATAATAATAATAATAATAATAATAATAATAATAATAACAAGAAAGGTACTCAAAGAGAACAAATACTCCACTATTAACATGTCAACAAAATCTCACAGACAATCAGACGGAGAATAAAGGTTTCATTTTCAACGTGAATCCGTGCTATAAGGGTTGCTTTGCTTGAACCGATATCTAGTGTTATCATTGTAAAAAAAAGCCCAAAATGGTCAGGTCTAACGAGACAAAGATCCCTTCAAATTGAATCACACACTTACTTTTTATCATTATGATATTAATAGTGGAATAAGGCAAAATTCTTTTCAAAAGAATATTGCCTTAATGTCATTTTAAACATATAGATTTTGCCCTATAACGAACAAAAAACCCGGAATAAACCTCATTGTTTTCTTTCGACTTTAAACGTAGGCTATGTATTAACAAAATTCCCTTTAGTCTAAACTCTCTTAAAACGGACCTATATATCCTTTGCTATGACTGAGATGATTTGTCAAGCAATCCTTGTTAAGGGTCTCCTTCTCAGCGTTGATAAAGGGTATACAAATGATTACAACTTTTATACATGAGTGCTCCCGGGCCCCCGGCAATAAATACACATGTTATGGGGTTCTTACGACACTTTCGTCTACATCTTATCAACAAAGCATGTAGCAAAATTACCGTAGGCCTATATCAAATACGTTTGAAAGATTCTTCAAAGCTAAGTAAAACTTGTGGGTCGTTGGTTTCAAACGGCTTGATGGTACTCACAGAGAACAAAACAACAACTATCAAGCCTATTGAAATTATGATTGAGATTATGATTAAACAGCAAGCAGTAAAAAAAAGAATGATAAAGAAAAATATATAGCAGGGTTGCATTTTTCGAGAGGCAAACCAATTTTAGAAGAAAACAATCCTCGAAAACCATCATAATTTTGTCAACCTAAATTCATTACGGTAATCCCAACTATTGTGGTTCTACAACAAAAAATAGGGTCTCATATAATGCCAAGTAAAATAAATAACATGTTGATTGTCCCCGCCCTCACTTTTTTGGTGATTTTGAAATACTTTTGTTACTATCTTATATTAGCTTTATAACATTAATTCATATACCGTTGTCATAAAAGAGATGTATAGAAGTGTTTCAGTAGTATTTAAACACATTGCACACTATTGTTCCAGCCTAGGGGTAGGCCTTAGGAAATAACATGAACTAATAAGGGCCTCTTTGTTTTCACATGAGGCCAAAAGCTTCAGGAATTGGAATTTCACACATAAATGAATAGTAACAAAAATAACATAATAACAAATATAAGGGCCTCCCTCACATTAAAAAAAAGAAAAAAGAACGGATGATCAACATGTTATTTATTTTACTTGGCCTGATCTAAGACCGGAATAATAGCAGATAGGCCTATTTTGTGAAAATTATGGCGGCACTGTTTAGGCACATAGACAGCAAAATGGAGTCTAGATTGGTCACAAAAAAAATCTCATTAACAAAATTATGTCTTTAGGGAGCGTTCATAAATACTCTGGTAGGGGGGTTGGGCAATTCAGGGGGGGGGGGTCAAAAAATAATAAGCCTCAAAAAGGGGGGATCAAATGAAATAAGTTGCCGATAAGGGGGGATCAAACAAATTTCTAATGTAAAAAAGGCGCAAAACATTTGCGCGCGGCGCGTGTCCCCAAAACTGCAATTAGCTTTCGCGATTCAGTTTAAAGCCAAAATGTATCCCAATCATGACAGGATTACTGTAAAGAAACAATTTTGCACCATTAAATTTATAAAAAATATAGTCACATGTAAATTATCAAACATAAATTAAGTGCCTTCAGACATTAACTTTAGCTCTATGAAAAAATTAGTATAAAATAGCAAATTTTGCATGGGCCTCCATACATTTACTTTAGCTTTATAAAGATTTAATGAAGGCAAGCCTCAATCATAGCAAAGTAAGTCTAAAAGTAGCAAACTTTTTGCGCTGCGCGCGTCTGTTAAGATATCAGGTCAAACCTACAGCTCTAAGGAGGCCGCTGCTCCCTTAACCCCGCCGCGCCTTGGCCCCTGGGTGCCAACAGGGCCCTTAAGCAGGCCCCTGGACCCTACGCCGATTTGGCCAGTGCCCCCCCCCCCCCCCCGGCAACAAGCCTTCTGGCTACGCCTATGTTTAAAGGCTGATGGAAGTTAAGATATTCAAAACAACTCAGTCATAATCCGTTATTACCCTACCAAAGTGTGGTTTGGCATATGGGTGGGGGGGGGAATCAAATAAATTTCAGACCCTGAAAGGGGGGATCAATAAAAATAAGACTTTCTCGAAGGGGGGGGGGGGGGTCATTTTTTTAATGCCCGGGATGCCAATTTGCCCACCCACCCCCACCAAAGTATTTATGAACGCTCCCTTAATGAAAATATTCATGTGCAAAAATACTCCAAATATTGTTGTAACTAAGGGTAAGAAATGCACATACATTTAATATGACAACAATGGCAACAAAGCGTGTATTTCAATGGAAGAACTATTTAGTGGCGTGCCCCCATGTATGTGGAAGTTGTGGTAGCGAAACACACCGTTGTGTGCAGCACTTCCGGCAAAGTTGAGTACGATAATAGTTCCTATTTGATGGAATGATATGAGCAAAATTGGCAGCACATTTTTAATGTTTTGATCACATTTGGGTTTTATGGATTCTCTTCTTCAATGTTAAAGAAGGAAAACACATCAATTTTGGCTAAAATATTATGTTACCGACCAATTTACACACAGTGCATGCACGAATGAGAGCCGAATAATATACCACAAAATCACAACGATAACCTTTGTCGGCTTAGATCTCAGAATATTGACGGCAAGGTTTGGTTGATTTTCAGTTATGCAAATTAATAGAAAGATGATAAAATATAAACATGTTATTGACTAAATCACAAGCTACATGGATTTAGAGCGATTTGGGGGACTGCGTTATGTCAAAGGGAGGTAAGGAATAATGAATTAGTTGTGTCACACAGTCACAGGCTGTATTTAGTATTGCAGAGCAAACAAAATAAACCCGGCGGCGTGAGATCGCACTATGGTTTAGTCTAGAATTTGACTTAGGACTACCAGTGTCATACTTTTACAGAAATGGAATCATAGTGAAGATTTCGATAGAATGCGTGAGTTAGGTACAGTAACCTATTATTGAAAGAAATCTATATTATAAGCTTTTATAATTCATTGATTCAAATTCAATCATATTATTAAAAAGGCCAAGTAAAAAAATAAACTTGTTACTCGTCCGGACTTTTTAAAAAGTTGGTGAGGGAGGCCCTTATTATTTGTTGTTTGTCACACATTTGTTATTACATTCTGTGCTAAGTTCCCATTGCCTGTCCCATTGTTAGAGGTTTGTCGTCAATCATAAAAACGGGGAGGCCCTTATTATTATTTATTTGTTTTTTCCTCATTGCTCTACTACTCCTAGCCTGGAAATCTTGTGTGGACTGTGTAATTTTGTTTTATAAATAATTAATACCCAAGCACTTCCTATCATCTCTTTTATCACAACAATTGATGAAACAAAGTTAAAGAGGAAATAAGAAAAATAACAACAATATTTGACAATCTCAACAAATTGGTGAGGGCGGGGACGAGTAACACGTTTATTATTTTACTTGGCCTAATATCATCTCTTTTACTTTGAGTCTGAATGGTAATGGATCATACGACACGTACAGATCAAAATGCAACGGTGAACCTAGTGAGTCTATATTAAACCATCTCTTGAATTTGGAAGTAAAATAAGCAAGTAAGCCTATCTGCCTAAAATACTTGCATAATGCCTATAGCAGTATCACTCAGCCAGCCCAGACAGGGCCAAAAGCTTGTCGGGGCAATATCTTTGGAACGAATTGAGCGATTGGAACGAGATTTTCAGCGTCGGGTCGAGTCGACAAATTGTCGATTCAGGTCGGTTCGCTTAAAATGTGTGACGTCGCTTTTCGGGTTACCGTGACGACCAATAGTGAAAAATTACAAAATGAGCCACAAAATGAGCTGTCAAGCACTCATTTTTGCATGTGTGACTCTGAAACCTGGCAGCATGATGCTATATATGCATGTGCATATTTTTATGAATTCAACAAATTTTGTTTGTGCATGGTTTCCATGGAAACCAGTGAAATGTGGTATTTTTTTAAGTGAATGGCTCCCGTTGCCATGGAAACTGTCAGAATTATCCGAGTGGCACATCAATTAAAGCTGTTGTAGTCATCAGCCTGTGTGTCAATTTTCAGTGCAATGGCTCAAATAGTTTTTGAGATATCTCATCGGGAGTATTTTCCCATTGTTTTCAATGGGGGAGATAATATTCGAATATTATCTCAAAGCTGAGATAAGCTAAAATAAGACTTTTCCATGATAAAAAAAAATTGGGTGCGTATTTTTTTCCGAAACGCGGAGTCGTAGCGCATGTCGAGAAAAAAATAATGTGTGCCGATTTTGGTTGGAATAGGTTGACTAGTTTTCGAGCTATTCAAAAATGATAGTCGCCCCGCGCAAAAACAAAAACAATATACTCAGTATTAACTTTGTTAATAATGGAGTATAATAATAACACTAATAATAATAATAATAATAATAAATCCTAATAATAATAATAATAATAATAATAATAATAATAATAATAATAATAACAAGAAAGGTACTCAAAGAGAACAAAT
Source organism: Ophiura sarsii (assembly GCA_035610835.1). Taxonomy (NCBI): domain Eukaryota; kingdom Metazoa; phylum Echinodermata; class Ophiuroidea; order Amphilepidida; family Ophiuridae; genus Ophiura; species Ophiura sarsii. Next base: position 49,357,787 of record CM069455.1, read on the forward strand.
ACTCCACTATTAACATGTCAACAAAATCTCACAGACAATCAGACGGAGAATAAAGGTTTCATTTTCAACGTGAATCCGTGCTATAAGGGTTGCTTTGCTTGAACCGATATCTAGTGTTATCATTGTAAAAAAAAGCCCAAAATGGTCAGGTCTAACGAGACAAAGATCCCTTCAAATTGAATCACACACTTACTTTTTATCATTATGATATTAATAGTGGAATAAGGCAAAATTCTTTTCAAAAGAATATTGCCTTAATGTCATTTTAAACATATAGATTTTGCCCTATAACGAACAAAAAACCCGGAATAAACCTCATTGTTTTCTTTCGACTTTAAACGTAGGCTATGTATTAACAAAATTCCCTTTAGTCTAAACTCTCTTAAAACGGACCTATATATCCTTTGCTATGACTGAGATGATTTGTCAAGCAATCCTTGTTAAGGGTCTCCTTCTCAGCGTTGATAAAGGGTATACAAATGATTACAACTTTTATACATGAGTGCTCCCGGGCCCCCGGCAATAAATACACATGTTATGGGGTTCTTACGACACTTTCGTCTACATCTTATCAACAAAGCATGTAGCAAAATTACCGTAGGCCTATATCAAATACGTTTGAAAGATTCTTCAAAGCTAAGTAAAACTTGTGGGTCGTTGGTTTCAAACGGCTTGATGGTACTCACAGAGAACAAAACAACAACTATCAAGCCTATTGAAATTATGATTGAGATTATGATTAAACAGCAAGCAGTAAAAAAAAGAATGATAAAGAAAAATATATAGCAGGGTTGCATTTTTCGAGAGGCAAACCAATTTTAGAAGAAAACAATCCTCGAAAACCATCATAATTTTGTCAACCTAAATTCATTACGGTAATCCCAACTATTGTGGTTCTACAACAAAAAATAGGGTCTCATATAATGCCAAGTAAAATAAATAACATGTTGATTGTCCCCGCCCTCACTTTTTTGGTGATTTTGAAATACTTTTGTTACTATCTTATATTAGCTTTATAACATTAATTCATATACCGTTGTCATAAAAGAGATGTATAGAAGTGTTTCAGTAGTATTTAAACACATTGCACACTATTGTTCCAGCCTAGGGGTAGGCCTTAGGAAATAACATGAACTAATAAGGGCCTCTTTGTTTTCACATGAGGCCAAAAGCTTCAGGAATTGGAATTTCACACATAAATGAATAGTAACAAAAATAACATAATAACAAATATAAGGGCCTCCCTCACATTAAAAAAAAGAAAAAAGAACGGATGATCAACATGTTATTTATTTTACTTGGCCTGATCTAAGACCGGAATAATAGCAGATAGGCCTATTTTGTGAAAATTATGGCGGCACTGTTTAGGCACATAGACAGCAAAATGGAGTCTAGATTGGTCACAAAAAAAATCTCATTAACAAAATTATGTCTTTAGGGAGCGTTCATAAATACTCTGGTAGGGGGGTTGGGCAATTCAGGGGGGGGGGGTCAAAAAATAATAAGCCTCAAAAAGGGGGGATCAAATGAAATAAGTTGCCGATAAGGGGGGATCAAACAAATTTCTAATGTAAAAAAGGCGCAAAACATTTGCGCGCGGCGCGTGTCCCCAAAACTGCAATTAGCTTTCGCGATTCAGTTTAAAGCCAAAATGTATCCCAATCATGACAGGATTACTGTAAAGAAACAATTTTGCACCATTAAATTTATAAAAAATATAGTCACATGTAAATTATCAAACATAAATTAAGTGCCTTCAGACATTAACTTTAGCTCTATGAAAAAATTAGTATAAAATAGCAAATTTTGCATGGGCCTCCATACATTTACTTTAGCTTTATAAAGATTTAATGAAGGCAAGCCTCAATCATAGCAAAGTAAGTCTAAAAGTAGCAAACTTTTTGCGCTGCGCGCGTCTGTTAAGATATCAGGTCAAACCTACAGCTCTAAGGAGGCCGCTGCTCCCTTAACCCCGCCGCGCCTTGGCCCCTGGGTGCCAACAGGGCCCTTAAGCAGGCCCCTGGACCCTACGCCGATTTGGCCAGTGCCCCCCCCCCCCCCCCCCCCCCGGCAACAAGCCTTCTGGCTACGCCTATGTTTAAAGGCTGATGGAAGTTAAGATATTCAAAACAACTCAGTCATAATCCGTTATTACCCTACCAAAGTGTGGTTTGGCATATGGGTGGGGGGGGGAATCAAATAAATTTCAGACCCTGAAAGGGGGGATCAATAAAAATAAGACTTTCTCGAAGGGGGGGGGGGGGGTCATTTTTTTAATGCCCGGGATGCCAATTTGCCCACCCACCCCCACCAAAGTATTTATGAACGCTCCCTTAATGAAAATATTCATGTGCAAAAATACTCCAAATATTGTTGTAACTAAGGGTAAGAAATGCACATACATTTAATATGACAACAATGGCAACAAAGCGTGTATTTCAATGGAAGAACTATTTAGTGGCGTGCCCCCATGTATGTGGAAGTTGTGGTAGCGAAACACACCGTTGTGTGCAGCACTTCCGGCAAAGTTGAGTACGATAATAGTTCCTATTTGATGGAATGATATGAGCAAATTTTAGCAAAATTGGCAGCATTTTTTTAATGTTTTGATCACATTTGGGTTTTATGGATTCTCTTCTTCAATGTTAAAGAAGGAAAACACATCGATTTTGGCTAAATTATTACGTTACCGACCAATTTACATACAGTGCATGCGCGAATGAGAGCCGAATAATATACCACAAAATCACAACGTTAACTTTTGTCGGTTTATATCTAAAAATATTGACGGCAATTTTGGGTTGATTTTCAGTTATGCAAATTTATAAAAAGAAATATAAACATGTTATTGATCAAATCACAAGCTACATGGATTTGGAGCAATTTAGGGGACTGCAGCGGTAGGCTATGTCAAAGGGAGGTAATGAAGGAATAATGCATTTAGTACTGTGCTCCCTTGAATCATGCTCACAGGCTGTATTTAGTATTAATTATAGCAAACAGAAACAAACCCGGCGCGGCGGGAGATTGCACTATTTATGTGCCAATATAATTATGGTTTTGTCTGGAATTTGACAACATTTTGTGATACATAGGCCTGCTAGGCTGCTAGTAGGCTACTTTTACAGAAATGGAATGAAGATTTCGATAGAATGCGAGAGATAGGTACAGTAACCTATATATTGAAAGAAATTTACAATATAAGCCGTTTGATTCAATCAGGGAGGTGTATTAACTGTAATAATAATAATAATATCATCACTCATTCACTGATTCCCGCTCTGCTCTGGTTCAATCAATCATATAATATCATCTCTTTTACTTTGAGTCTGAATGGTAATGTATCATACGACACGTACAGTTCGGAATGCAATGAGCCTATAAACTAAGGTCACAAATTTCGCGGAATTGAGGTTAAACGCGGAAAACGACATTTTGATGAAAAGAAGAAGAAAAAAATGCACAAAAAACGTCCAAAACCCAAAATGTATAAATAGTCTTGAATAAAACAGTATAGGCCTAAATATCAAAAAACGATACGTAATAAAACAAAACAAACAATATTGAAATATAAAACTCCGCGCTGAACTCCATACCATAATTCATAGGCCTAGAATATTATTATTATTTTTGCATTGTAAGAACACAGCTGAATGTAAAGTGTGTTTATTTTGGTTTTATAGATCGTAAATTTTAAGCTTTCTTGGGGAAAAATACATCACAGAAAAATGCAAAACTTACAACGCGGAAAAACGCGGAATTCGACAGTTACAAAGCAGAAAATTCGTGACCTTACTATAAACCATCTCTTGGATTTGGAAGTAAAATAAGCAAGTAAGCCTATTATAGTATTATCTGCCTAAAATACTGTACAGTGCCTATAGTGAAACATGCAAAAATACCCTATGATGAATAATACCAACTGATGACAAATAACACTAAGTATGATTTGTTGTTCTAGCAGACTATCAATTTTCGCGAAATTGTTTCTGTGCACTTTGGGCAATATTTACATTGCTTTGAGCACTTGGTATTCAGTGCTCCCACACATAGACTTGCATGCTCCAAGAAAATAGGTTTGAGCATGCTTATTTTGCGCCAATGCCATGGTAAACTGTAAGCGCGAACATTATGGTACCACGAAAATTGCCACAGGTACAAGCCTATAGCAGACTATCAGCCAGCCCAGACAGGGCAAAAACCTTGTCGGGGCAATATCTTTGGAACGAATTGAGCGATTGAAACGAGATTTTCAGCGTCGGGTCGAGTCGACAAATTGTCGATTCAGGTCGGTTCGCTTAAAATGTGTGACGTCGCTTTTCGGGTTACCGTGACAACCAATTGTGAAAAATTACAAAAATGAGCCACAAAATGAGCTCTCAAGCACTCATTTTTGCATGTGTGACTCTGAAACCTGGCAGCATGATGCTATATATGCATGTGCATATTTCTATGAATTCAACACATTTTGTTTATGCATGGTTTCCATGGAAACCAGTGAAATTTGGTATTTTTTAAGTGAATGGAGTCCTGTTGCCATGGAAACTGTCAGAATTTCCCGAGTGGCACATCAATTAAAGCTGTTGTAGTCATCAGCCTGTGTGTCAATTTTTAGTGCAATGGCTCAATTAGTTTTTGAGATATCTCATCGGGAGTATTTTCCCATTGTTTTCAATGGGGGAGATAATATTCGAATATTATCTCAAAGCTGAAATAAGCTAAAATAAGCCTTTTCCATGATAAAAAAAAATCTGGTGCATATTTTTTTCCGAAACGCGGAGTCCTAGCGCATGTCGAGAAAAAAATAACGTGTGCCAATTCTGGTTGGAATAGGTTGACTAGTTTTCGAGCTATTCGAAAATGATAGTCGCCCCGCGCAAAACAAAAACAATATACTCAGTATTAACTTTGTTAATAATGGAGTATAATAATTTTCAATGTTCTTTAATTTTCGCACACTTCATTCTGTGCTCTTTGGGCAAAATTTACATTGATTTGTGTGTTTGGTAATCTGTGCTCCCACACGTAGACGTGCACGCTCCAAGAAAATAAGATCGAGCATAATTATTTGTGCACCAATGTCATGGTGAACTGTAAGCGCGAACATTACGGTACCACAAAAATTGTCACATGTAAGCCTATAGCAGACTATCAGGCAGCCCAGACAGGGCCAAAAGCTTGTCGGGGCAATATCTGTGGAACGAATCGAGCGATTGGAACGAGATTTTCAGCGTCGGGTCAAGTCGACAAATCGTCGATTCAGGTCGGTTCGCTTAAAATGAGTGACGTCGCTTTTCGGGTTACCGTGACGACCAATAGTGAAAAATTACAAAATGAGCCACAAAATGAGCTCTCAAGCACTCATTTTTGCATGTGTGACTCTGAAACCTGGCAGCATGATGCTATATATGCATGTGCATATTTCTATGAATTCAACACATTTTGTTTATGCATGGTTTCCATGGAAACCAGTGAAATTTGGTATTTTTTAAGTGAATGGAGTCCCGTTGCCATGGAAACTGTCAGAATTTCCCGAGTGGCACATCAATTAAAGCTGTTGTAGTCATCAGCCTGTGTGTCAATTTTTAGTGCAATGGCTCAATTAGTTTTTGAGATATCTCATCGGGAGTATTTTCCCATTGTTTTCAATGGTAGAGATAATATTAGATAATCTGAGATAAGCTAAATCCACGATAACAAAAATTCCAGCGCGTATTTTTTTCCGAAACGCGGAGTCGTAGCGCATGTCGAGAAAAAAATAACGTGTGCCGATTCTGGTTGGAATAGGTCGATTAGTTTTCGAGTAATTCGAAAATGATAGTCGGTCCACGGAAACAAAAACAATATACTCAGTATTAACTTTCAGTTAATAATGGAGTATAATAATTTTCAATGTTCTTTAATTTTCGCGAAATTGTTTCTGTGCACTTTGGGCAATATTTACATTGCTTTGAGCACTTGGTATTCAGTGCTCCCACACATAGACTTGCATGCTCCAAGAAAATAGGTTTGAGCATGCTTATTTTGCGCCAATGCCATGGTAAACTGTAAGCGCGAACATTATGGTACCACGAAAATTGCCACAGGTACAAGCCTATAGCAGACTATCAGCCAGCCCAGACAGGGCAAAAACCTTGTCGGGGCAATATCTTTGGAACGAATTGAGCGATTGAAACGAGATTTTCAGCGTCGGGTCGAGTCGACAAATTGTCGATTCAGGTCGGTTCGCTTAAAATGTGTGACGTCGCTTTTCGGGTTACCGTGACAACCAATTGTGAAAAATTACAAAAATGAGCCACAAAATGAGCTCTCAAGCACTCATTTTTGCATGTGTGACTCTGAAACCTGGCAGCATGATGCTATATATGCATGTGCATATTTCTATGAATTCAACACATTTTGTTTATGCATGGTTTCCATGGAAACCAGTGAAATTTGGTATTTTTTAAGTGAATGGAGTCCTGTTGCCATGGAAACTGTCAGAATTTCCCGAGTGGCACATCAATTAAAGCTGTTGTAGTCATCAGCCTGTGTGTCAATTTTTAGTGCAATGGCTCAATTAGTTTTTGAGATATCTCATCGGGAGTATTTTCCCATTGTTTTCAATGGGGGAGATAATATTCGAATATTATCTCAAAGCTGAAATAAGCTAAAATAAGCCTTTTCCATGATAAAAAAAAATCTGGTGCATATTTTTTTCCGAAACGCGGAGTCCTAGCGCATGTCGAGAAAAAAATAACGTGTGCCAATTCTGGTTGGAATAGGTTGACTAGTTTTCGAGCTATTCGAAAATGATAGTCGCCCCGCGCAAAACAAAAACAATATACTCAGTATTAACTTTGTTAATAATGGAGTATAATAATTTTCAATGTTCTTTAATTTTCGCACACTTCATTCTGTGCTCTTTGGGCAAAATTTACATTGATTTGTGTGTTTGGTAATCTGTGCTCCCACACGTAGACGTGCACGCTCCAAGAAAATAAGATCGAGCATAATTATTTGTGCACCAATGTCATGGTGAACTGTAAGCGCGAACATTACGGTACCACAAAAATTGTCACATGTAAGCCTATAGCAGACTATCAGGCAGCCCAGACAGGGCCAAAAGCTTGTCGGGGCAATATCTGTGGAACGAATCGAGCGATTGGAACGAGATTTTCAGCGTCGGGTCAAGTCGACAAATCGTCGATTCAGGTCGGTTCGCTTAAAATGAGTGACGTCGCTTTTCGGGTTACCGTGACGACCAATAGTGAAAAATTACAAAATGAGCCACAAAATGAGCTCTCAAGCACTCATTTTTGCATGTGTGACTCTGAAACCTGGCAGCATGATGCTATATATGCATGTGCATATTTCTATGAATTCAACACATTTTGTTTATGCATGGTTTCCATGGAAACCAGTGAAATTTGGTATTTTTTAAGTGAATGGAGTCCCGTTGCCATGGAAACTGTCAGAATTTCCCGAGTGGCACATCAATTAAAGCTGTTGTAGTCATCAGCCTGTGTGTCAATTTTTAGTGCAATGGCTCAATTAGTTTTTGAGATATCTCATCGGGAGTATTTTCCCATTGTTTTCAATGGTAGAGATAATATTAGATAATCTGAGATAAGCTAAATCCACGATAACAAAAATTCCAGCGCGTATTTTTTTCCGAAACGCGGAGTCGTAGCGCATGTCGAGAAAAAAATAACGTGTGCCGATTCTGGTTGGAATAGGTCGATTAGTTTTCGAGTAATTCGAAAATGATAGTCGGTCCACGGAAACAAAAACAATATACTCAGTATTAACTTTCAGTTAATAATGGAGTATAATAATTTTCAATGTTCTTTAATTTTCGCGAAATTGTTTCTGTGCACTTTGGGCAATATTTACATTGCTTTGAGCACTTGGTATTCAGTGCTCCCACACATAGACTTGCATGCTCCAAGAAAATAGGTTTGAGCATGCTTATTTTGCGCCAATGCCATGGTAAACTGTAAGCGCGAACATTATGGTACCACGAAAATTGCCACAGGTACAAGCCTATAGCAGACTATCAGCCAGCCCAGACAGGGCAAAAACCTTGTCGGGGCAATATCTTTGGAACGAATTGAGCGATTGAAACGAGATTTTCAGCGTCGGGTCGAGTCGACAAATTGTCGATTCAGGTCGGTTCGCTTAAAATGTGTGACGTCGCTTTTCGGGTTACCGTGACAACCAATTGTGAAAAATTACAAAAATGAGCCACAAAATGAGCTCTCAAGCACTCATTTTTGCATGTGTGACTCTGAAACCTGGCAGCATGATGCTATATATGCATGTACATATTTTTATGAATTAAACAAATTTTGTTTGTGCATGGTTTCCATGGAAACCAGTGAAATTTGGTATTTTTTGATGTGAATGGCTCACGTTGCCATGGAAACGGTCAACATTTCCCGAGTAGCACATTAATTAAAGCTGTTGTAGTCATCAGCCTGTGTGCAAATTTTCAATGCAATAGCTCAATTAGTTTTTGAGATATCTCATCGGGAGTATTTTCCCATTGTTTTCAATGGGAGAGATAATATTAGATAATCTGAGATAAGCTAAATCCATGATAACAAAAATTCCAGCGCGTATTTTTTTCCGAAACGCGGAGTCGTAGCGCATGTCGAGAAAAAAATAACGTGTGCCGATTCTGGTTGGAATAGGTCGATTAGTTTTCGAGTAATTCGAAAATGATAGTCGGTCCACGGAAACAAAAACAATATACTCAGTATTAACTTTCAGTTAATAATGGAGTATAATAATAATAATAATAATAATAATAATAATAATAATCATAATCATAATCATAATCATAATCATCATCATCATCATCATCATCATCATCATCATCATCATCATCATCATCATCATCATCATCATCATCATCATCATCATCATCATCATCATCATCATCATCATCATCATCATCATCATCATCATCATCATCATCATCATCATCATCATCATCATCATCATCATCATCATCATCATCATCATCATCATCATCATCAATAGCATCAATATTAATGAGATTCAGGTCCATCGTTGGTTTTCATCATCTTGGACATACTGTACCCTTTCATTCAAATTTTAGATCATGAATATCGGACTTATTTAACTAATAAGTTACACTTCATTGTGTAATACATGGGGATTTCTACTTTTTGGCAAAAGTGCAAAAGGGTGTGTGTGTGTGTTAAGCTTGTTTGAAAGAAACCAAAATATTCTTTCAATCCCTTGTCTGCTATTGTTCCTTTCTATTTTAAACTGTTGTTTGTTATGGTTGTTCATTAATAATTCTTCACTTTGATTCACTTTAAAGAGTATAAATGGATCGTCACACATGAGTGATCCCAATCCCATGCTTTGTTTCTATATGAGCTTGTATTGAGGCTAAACTTGAGGGACATAAAGAAGTGGTCATGGATAATTAGCAGTGGCTTATACTTCTGACGAACTTCTTTTATACCCTTCAAATTGAATTAAAATGAAAATGAAAATGATTTGAACAACCAAACTAAGCTACCAAAAAGGTGAGCTTAAAATCTCAAAGTTGTGAAAAAACAGAAATGTTAAATACAAACTAATAATAGTTACAATAGAAAGGAACAATAGATTATAGTAGACAGGAGATTTAGAGAACATATATGTTTCTTTCGAACAAGCTGTTTAACACAAACATATTTTGCACTTTGCCAAAAAGGTGAAATCACAATGTCTTACACAATGGAATGTATCTTGAGTTTGATAAATCCAATATTCATGATCTAAAATTCGAATGAAAGGGTCCAAAAAGATGATGGGCAAACAACACACCTAATTACATTGTACTAGGTTAAAAGATTTCTTGTATTTCTCGGCAATGTAAGCATAGCAACAGATAACACTTGGTACATCGTAGTTAGAACACTACAATAATATCTGTTTGACACTCTTTTTTAGATCTGCATTCCTTAATACAAACAAGAAGGGACTATCTCAAATAGACTCTCAAATAAACCATGGAAAACAACAAAGGAAAACAAAACAATGGAGGGATTATAACCAAGTAAATGTATGTGGGATGTAAAGCAATAATATTGGGGATCTCGAAAGGAGCAGATCATAAAATGTTCTCAAACCGTTGAAATTTTGTGACGACTACTTTAACAATACACTTCTAGTAGCTGTACAGATAGCAGTAATAAGCAGTTTGTGGAAACCATCTTTGATTGATAACTTCATGTATATCTTCATTTTGTAATATATAAATAAATAAACACATTGATTTAAGCGCTTTTCAATGTTTCTAATTAGATTGTGAAGGCAAAGTAAGCTTTTATCTGGTAAATTTAATGTTTTAGCCGTTTTTGGTCCAGTTCAATAAATCTGCTGTCTGCCCATGCGCATCTTTTTTGTAGGTTTTATATGAATAAGTTCAGATAATTAGTTAACTATCCTATTAAATCACCCACATGTACAGCGATCTATACCATAAGCCCCAATACGGGAGTTTTAGATTTACACTTGTTATCGATCTACTTTATCAACATTCCATTATGTTAAAAAGAGGTTAAAGTGGGATCCTATCTACGGCCATTACTATCATGGTTCATTAGCCATTACTAGCGGCCATCAGCACCAGAATGGCGTTGTGAGTGCCTAATCGGGAGTATGTATTGCATTTAATATTAAGGTCTGTCATTTCTTTTTGAAGACTCTTCTTGTTAATTGGTAACGTGGGTTGCCAAATACAATTCATAATTCCCGCCATAAGTTTGCACCACTGTGGCCGATTTAGCCCCTGGTCACATTTCTTAAGTTGGGACCCTAAAAAGGGTGGATTTGTCACATTTTTTCACTTATTTATCATTCAAATGCTTATATTTTTCAAACCATACATCACAATCAAGTATATTTAGTCTCATTTGGAAGATAATTTATTGCTTTAATAGTATCTATAAGAAAATTGTATAAATCAAGTTGAGGTAAATTACTATAACTCGTTAATTACAATTAGTCAGGCTGGAGGAGGGTGAGGATGCATGAGGGTGAGGATGCACACTATGTATCTCAATGGGATGGGCAACATTTTTTCGCTTATTTGCCATTCAAATGCTTATATTTTTCAAACCATACATCACAATTGAGTATATTTAGTCTCATTTGGAAGATAATCTATTGCTTTAATAGTATCTATAAAAGAAATGTATAAATCAAGTTGAGAAATTACTATAAATCATTAAATTACAATTAGTCAGGGTGGAGGCGGGTAAAGAGGGGTGCGTGTGAGGATGCATGCTATGTATTTCCAATGGAATGGGCAAAATAATAAATTAGTTCATTGAATTATTATTTTGTGTGATTAGTATCATTATTGTAATTACCAAACCTTAATTAGTGTTAATTACATTCCCAATTAATTAATATTACTAATTAATTACATACAACAAATACCATCTGAAAATGTACGAAAGGGCAGATTATTACCCATTTCAAATGGTAACTGGGGGGGGGGGGGGGGTGGGTATCTCTGAAGTGTTTTAATGAAGTTGGACCTAATGTTGAATGTTCCTTAATATTTTAGATAATCTTTGCTAATTATATTGATACTAATTACCTAGGAAGTGCTTATTTTATCCACCAAATCAGCACAATAATATCACTTTTTAGTGTTTAGGATTAACATGTCCATCGCCGTCACCCTACTAGTATATCATTTTCAAATTGTTTAATATCCAATGCTGATTTCTATAGATCAACAGTTTTACCTATGTATGTTAGCAAGATGTCAGTGCAATTAATGCCAGGCATAACATTGTAATAAATTCATAATACAGAAATGAGGTTCAAGTAATCAGCCGAATTTGTTTTCTTCATTTTTGGACACCCTGTATAATAAAATTTGAATGAATTGTACCGTTCTACCAGAAAGGTATGTTCATAAACTTAATTTAAGTGTTTCTTTTGAACAAACAACATTTATATACATTTTTGTCATACTGTTCACACAGAATATATAGTTTTTTATGTGAAAATTGACACATTTTGATCACCCTGTATTTTCGTTTGACAATTAATTAACCCCTACAAATAATATATGACCGGAAGGGCCTTGCCTTTGGCTTCTCAAATCCGGGGTTCGATATTTATTGCAAAGCACTATGTTTAGATTAGGAAGCATACAGTAAATAACATTTCATAGTAATATTTCTTTTGTTACACCCCATATATTTCCTAAGTCACCCTGTATACTGGAACAAACACTAGATATTCACAATCCTAGATATCTCAGCTTTCTAACAATGTATAATTTGCACACTTTGGATTTATACTTTTTGAGTTATTAGGTTTAGAGCATTATTACATGTAGTTTTTGTCAAATGTATGCATGTGATGCAATAGGGTCCCAACTTAATAAATGTGACCCCTTCGGACAATTGTACACACCAAGTTCTATGACCCACTGTATACTGTACAATGAAAGTGGAAGGCCGTGGATGCATGCAGACACCATGCGCACAATTGTACCCTATATGGGAGCACCACACCAAATATCTCTCTCATTGAAATACGTGTAAAAGTGCCATATTTCAAGACACCTTTTCTACCCTCCGGTTACATTTATGGCATACTTGTCACCTATGACCATTTTCAGTAACATCTCAACTTTAATTTAAGCCTTGTTTCATGAGGGGTTATTAAGCTAAATTTTCCGCTACGGACCTGCACATAGCGCCCTCACTTTTTCACTTTTTCTGGCATGCCTGTTCACCATTTAGGCAGGTGCTTACGCCCTGGGCACTATTTAGGTCGATAAATTAAAAATATCGTATTTTATCATTGTAGGTGCAACGGGTAGGTCCCATTCGTTCATTTAAATACAAACATACCATCCCCGGAGAAACAAATTGCCCGAAAACCTCACATTTACAAGCCTAGTCTTCGTGCTTTTCCGGAACTATTATAGGATTACACGAATTGGGCTTTTTTCAAGGTGGTGCGCCCTCACATATTTTCAGTTGACTTCATATTCATCTGAAAATATGTGAGGGCGCACCAACTTGACTTTTTCAGGATTTTTGCCCGCGACCGAAGGGGCTAGAGTGGGATGGCCCCCAATTATAGCAGCGTGGTTTATCTCAAATTAACAACGCTGCTGTACTTAATTGTATGAAGGAGTTGTTGAACCTCCTATCAATCTTAAGCTACGATACTACTGAATGCATGTATGTACATAATACGGGTACGGTTTTAACACTTTATACCTTGATTTTCATTCTTTAACATTCACTTTTATCGGTTATAAACTACGTTCCTTGTTATCGACCATTTTATTGGCATTTGTTAGTATCGAATACTCACAAACATTCCATCCAATCCCGTGCGGCGAGTACGCCCTGCGTCAGCATATATACGCCACTGCAGAAGTGCGAGTATGAAACAAAACTATTACTTACCACGTTAACAAACGCTAACAAACTTTAGCTTCACCTACCCGGTTTATAGTGTCTCAATCAAATAAATATCGCCGATTTCTTTGAGAACCGGTGCGAATTGTTAACAATTTCATCGCTGTTTCAGAATATAATTTTTCATTATTGCTGCTATTACTGTGAAGAAAAATAATAATATGACCCGAGGTACTATTTTGGTAAGATATAGCCTAAGGAATATCATTTAAGGCGGCAGTGCGAAACCACTACCTTTGTTTACGAAGTAGTAAATACTACTTTTACCTGACTTTGTAAAATTCACTTTCACAAAGGTGCTTTGAATTTTTTGTAAGGCCAAATAAAAGAAACAAGCCAAAAAACAAGTTTGTCTTAGAAAACCACGCGCGTAGCTTTTAAAATTCGCATAACTTTGTTGTTCTTGTTTTCTTCCGAACCTTTGAAAATTTTGGTGTAAGCCAAGTTGTGACTGTATGGAATGGTTTTTTTTCAATATTGAAACAGTATTTAAATTCAAGAATAACATACAGCTGGGAAGCGGAGGCCCATTCTTAGGGTTTTTTGGTCCCGGTATGCTGGCACAGGAGACATCTAGATCTCATCTACATCTATTATATACTCAATAATGTTGCCTTAAGCCATATCTAATTGAGAAAACAATGTATGGCACAAGTTAAGTTTAACACATAAACAAGAACAAAAACTTACACAAAAGATTGAGAATAAAACCCTAAACTGCACTTGAAACAGCTGTTTTGAATCCCTCGGTACTGACTGCATTTATAACATTTGGGTGGAGGTCATTCCAATCTGATACGGTTCGTGGGAAAAAAACTATACTTATATACTCGGGAATTGGTATGGCAATCACATATTGATCAGGCGACGGGGGGGGGGGGGGGGGGGGGGGGGGGAGGGTCAAAAAAATTCGCACGGTCAAAAAATTTCGCACAGTCACAAATTTTCGCACAGTCACAAAATTTCGCACGGTCACAACATTTTTGACTCTTTTTTTTGTACTTTTTACCATCATAATTCCATGATTCCTTTCGTCAAATGAACCGACAGTGCAAATCTCAACCGACACGATGTCATTATTGGGGGGATTTGGTGTGTACTTTGTTTGTAAATTTCATTTACAGCCGTACTTGATTTCATTTGGGGGTGGCAAGCGGGGGGGGGGGGGGGGGGGGGCAAGGGTTCCAAGTGGGGAGGGGGGGGGGGGCTCGCCCCCTGCCCCACCCGCTGGTTACGCCACTGTCAATACCTAGATAGGGGTGATGAGATACCTGTTCTAGCTGATCATTGTGTATGAAGTGAGAACTGGATTCTTCTTAGTTGTTATCTAACTGATATGCATTCCGCCGTATTGAACTTCATTTGCCACCTATTGGCCCAGTTACAAAAAGAGGTCAGATCGTTTTGAAGGATTTCAGCATCGTCAGGTGAAGTTATTGCTCTATATAAAAGAAAATCGTCTGCAAACAATCTTATTCTGGTGTCTTTGTCAATATGATCTGCGATGTCATTTATATAGATTAAGAACATTAATGGGCCGCGTACAGTTCCCTGAGGTACTCCTGACTTTACAAAGGCGGCGTCTGATGTTTCACCGTCAACAGCTACTCTCTGCGTTCTTCTGGTCTACCAGTTTCCAATCCACAGTAAAAGTGGGCCTCGTATTCCATAAAAATCCAGTTTTTGTAACAATCGCTGGTGTGTACGACGTCAAATGCTTTTTGAAAGTCTAAAATCTGAAGATCAGTTTGCATGTTATGTTCCAAGTTCCGAGCCAAGTCCTCGGTAGTAATGAGCAGCTGTGATTCACATGAATGGCTAGATCTAAATCCATGCTGGAAGTGTGAAAACATTTTATGTTCCTCCAGGTGGGTCATGATATGGCGGAAGATGACATGTTCGATAAGTTTGCACGTAACATAGGTTAAAGATACCGGTCGATAGTTCGCGGGTCTACATTTCTTCCCTTTTTTAAAAATAGCGGTTATGTTAGCCGTGATCCAGTCGTCCGGTAGTTTCCCTGTTGAAAGAGATTGTGTGAAAATGTGATGAATGACTGGAGATAATTCTTGATTCAGGTCTTTCCACAACTGCGAAGGTATGCCATCAGGGCTGCATGCCTGGATCAATGTTACTCAAAAGTGTGGTCACACCATCTAAGTCAATGTTCAGGATATCTATAGAAGGTAATAGTTTACCGTCCATGGAGGGCATTTGGGTAGTATTTTTAGATGTAAATACGCTATAATATTAATGGTTTAAAGCTTCTGCTTTACCACTTGCAGATGAGATCTCTTTTCCATCAACATTAAGTGTTGCTACTCCACAACTATCTCTTCTAACTGACTTGACATGTTTCCAAAATCTTTTACCTGTTGATGGATTAACATTGACATTACTCGAGTCACATTTTGTTGTTGTACGGTCATCGAGAGCAGAGACATGAAATAATCATTTTTAGCCTTTTGCATACTTCTCTGAACGGTTTTCCTCAATTGCTTGAATTGTTCCCAATGAGAAGATTTCTTGTATTTTTGGTACAATTTGTATACGCGATGTTTTTTGCGTATCATTCTTTTAATTTCGGGAGTCATCCAGGGTACATCCCACTTTTGTCTTAATGTTTTCCGAGGCACATATTTCTGCAGCAAATCATTAACCTTGGTTTTCAAATGCAGCCAGTTGGTATTTACAGATTCTGCTTTGCTTGAGTTAATGAAACTTTCTTTAACATACAACCTACAATCCTGGAAAAAAGTCATGTAACGCTCACCATGCTCACTCGTTAACAACGGTAAACTATCACCCTCTTTCTCCCTGTGCAATGTTGATGAATGTTAATGTCTTCAGCAGTTGTTTAAGGTGTCCCAACATTGATCGATGGGGGTTTAACAAACATTTAAAGATCAGCAAAAAAATTCTGCACATTATGATCAAAACGTGTTAAGCGTTCCGAGGACTTTTCCCCAAGATTGTAGGTGGACAGCCTTGCCAACTAGGATGACTCCAGTGAATTATTGGACTATGCTTTTATTTTTCACATTGTGAAGTACCATATTATATCATAGCATAGCATTTTGTCTTTTTTCAGGTTTCTTCTGAGACAAACCTTTTTGTTGTTGGCCTAACGGATATTTAAATAATGTTATAATTTCATATGCAGTTGCCGTAATCGGTTTCACATTCCGTGGTTTCATGGTGATAGCCCACGAACTGGGGAAGGACATGCCTATCGGGACATTTACAAACCCGTCAACGTTTTCTCAAATTCTTAACTGCTTTGGTGATGGATCGGTAAGTAAAATATTTAGAAAAAGATTAATTAAAGTTGACTCAATGTAAACGTTTTTACTTAAGCCGAGAATCGACAAGGTCTTGTATTTGTCAGGTTTCTGTCTGTTTTGTGGGCCTAACACTTTTGACATTTACCTTTGACATTTTCATTTTCTTTCCCTTTTTATACATGAAATGCAAATATCACCAGTTCCAATATCATATAGAGTGAATAAAAAACATTTTAAAACAAAAAACCAAAGCAAAAATCATGTCCCATTTTCAAAAAAAAATCAGGAAATGTGTTTGTCAAAAATTTGACAATTTCTTCATTGATTATTGTGGGTGTTTCTTTATACGTAACACAGGATGCCTGGGGTCATATAGATGATAACGGTGAAACAATTGAAAGAGCCGACAGCTTGGCATTTTGGTCTCCACCTCCAGATTTTACTGGAACAGTTGTATTTAGGTAGGTAAATTAATTCGATGTAACGGAAGGGGAAGGGGATCACTCAGATACATTTGGGTAGGGATGTGGCGCCAGTTAATGAAATTTGACTCACACAATTAACCATTTTCGGGGGGGAAATGGATCCATATGTTTACCAGAGACCCATAACTTTCCCACATATTTGACAGATTTTGCTGTGAAAATCAGCACATTTAAGGATATATATGACCCATAAATGTACCAAAAATTGCTATGGAAAGGGGTCATTCATTTAAAAGACGGGTGTGGGGTATGCGTGATATTCGTTTGCAAGTCCCGGGCGTTGATTGCGTTAAATGTTTCGCGTAATTCAATGCTTAATTTTACAATGCTTTTGCTGGTCAGCACTGGCATCTAAATCCACTTTGAATACACGTCATGTCAAGTATTTTTTTTCTTACTTTTTATTTTTTACGATGACATAATCATAAATTACTAGATTGTGAATTTAAAAATAGACTTTATTTAGTCCAAGATGAAACTATCTCTTGTTCTGTCTGAAATGCTAAAATGGAAACCGTACTTTTGGTACTAAAACTTCTTAATATCCAACCATAATTCACATGCAATATCTAAAATTAACGAAGAGAAATCTCTCAATAATTTTTATTAATTGATATTTTTAAGAAGGAGTTACTGTCATGACTGTTAGAATTATAAGTGCATTTATTACCCGGTCAGTTATTTTTTGATGACTGTATAATGTGGCGACGATAGACAGATGCACCTCTCAGGTGGATTTAGTCTTTTCCCTTAGTCAAAATGACACACGCATACAATCACAAATATCTTGAATTTGTTTGACATTTTTGCACAAACTAAAAAATAAATATCACCAAGCTTTCTCAAATATGGGTCAGTAATCATTCGTACAGGAACAATCCTAAATGTGGAAATTTGTTGGTCGGACCCACCCGTAGAACATGATTTCCTTTTTCGTCGAGCTTATCATTAAATTGACATTGTCATTGGTAGACCGTAGTTGACACGTGCGGTTGAATTTGGTGAGTCCCGAATGCCCGATGAACAATATCTTCAGCGGTATAAGTGTTGCACTGCACAGTTCCAGCGAGATTATCGGTAGTATAGTATGTTTTCGAACAAGCTTAATTCCTATTTTGAACATGTGTTTATTAACGTTTTTGCTTGATTATGTATATTTATAATATGTTTCTTTCTGATATCCAGTGCTACTGTGGTTCAGACGGTCAACGTGTATTGGGTTGGATTACAATCATCAGAAGTATCAATGATAGCAGGTAATAACTTAATGGCACCTGTGGTAACTGGATGTATGACAGGGTGCATGGCGTAGCCTCTTTTTAGGACATGTGGGTGGTTTTTTAGGTCTCATAGGATACCTAGAATATTAAGAGTATCTGGGTAGTGGGTAGGCATCTGGAAGAGCATAATGGGGTATTTGGATAGTTACATTAAGATAGACCCCTCCGTTAAGTCTAAATGTAACGTCCTAGAAAAGGTATAAGTACTATCAAAGTACCAAAATGTTTCATAATTTGGCATTTGTATGTTATTTCCTCCATCTCTATCCATCTCTATCTAGCCTATTTCACTCCACTGCAGAAGGATGGCCTCTTTCATCAATTTTCCATTTCACTCTGTCCTGAGCTGTCTTTTTCCAAGTAACGTTGCCATACTCTTTGATGTCGTCTATCCTCTGTCTGTTTGGCCTGCCTCTTCCTCTGGTGAATGCTCTGGGGATCCAGCTAGATGGCCAGCCCATCTCCATGTTTTTGATTTTATTTCCAGTATGATGTCCCTCACTTCTGTTTTCTTCCTCAAATCTATGTTGGTCACCCTGTCCCTTCTTGTAACGCCAATCAATATCCATTCCATTGCCCTCTCAGTGACTTTTAGCTTCTTCTCCAATCTCTTAGTTGTTGTCCATGTTTCTGACCCATACGATAGCACTGGGATGATACAGTGGTTGAAAATTGGTCGTTTTAGTGCCAATGCTAGCTCTTCATCACAAAAGACAAAGCTGAGCTTACCAAACTTCACCCATGCTAGCTGTATTCTTCTGTTCACTCCACTTTTTTATGGTTATTTCCTTGAACTGTTATTGTATAATCTTTATTGCACATCATCACTTTTGTCTTCTTGATGTTCATGTTAAGTCCAGCCTTGTTGCTCTCCTCACTCAGTTCTCGGATCATCTTCTACAATTTCTGAGGCTCATGGCAGAGAAGTAGGATGTCATCTGCAAATCTGAGATTGGTAAGGTGTTCACCATCGACTACAACTCCCATACCTTGCCAATCCAGGTTTCTGAAAACATCCTCCATGGCTGCAGTGAATAGCTTTGGGGAGGTTGGATCCCCTTGTCTCATACCTTTCAGAATTTTGAAGGCTTCAGTTGTGGTGCTCTCTAGGTGGATTCTAGCACTTGGAGCCTTATAGATTGCCTTGATTTAGGCGGATGTACTTTTCATCACTGACCTGCTTTTCCAGCGCATTTAATAGAGACTGGTGGTCTAGACTGTCAAATGCCTTCTCATAGTCCACAAAACCGAGATATATATTGAAGCAATATTCTTTCGACTTCTCTATAACCTGGTTCAGTGTTTGAAGATGGTCTGATGTCCTGAATCCTGCTCTAAAACCTGCTTGTTCTTCTCTAGGCTGGTTGTCATCAAGCTGTTTCTCAACTCTGGCAAGAATAACTCTTGTAAAGACTTTGTACATGTGAGGCAGCAGGCTGATAGGTCTATAGTTCATATCCCCTTTCTTGAACAATATAGCAACTTTTGATTCGTTCCTCTGGGTAGGCACTTTCTCAAGCTGCATGATCTTGTTGAACAGTTTAGTTAGGATTGTTACAGTTTCTTCTCCTCCTATCTTGAGAATGTCTGATGTTAATTGATCCTCCCCAGGAGCCTTTCCTTTCTTCATTCTTCCTTTTCGTTCTGTCTCCAGTCTGGTTTGTAGGTGTTGTATAGTTCTCCGTAGAATTCTTCAACTGCAATGGTCTCCGTTATTTTTACTTTGTCTGTAATTTCTGATCCATCCTTTGTTTTAATTGACGCTAGCAGCTTCCTCCCTTCCTCCAATTTTCTATTGATGATTTTTGGTCCTTTGTTACTTTCTAGTACCTTCCTCACCATTTTAGCTAAAATCCCTGATCTGATCATCTAGGCAACCTGTTGTACCTAAAGCTAGTTATCATTGGCCCGTAGCGAGAGAAAAATGCAGGTCAACCCCACAAAAGTGATATTTTGTAAGCAGAAGACATCTTGATCTTCAATAAAAACAATGATTTGAATGAACCAGTTTGCTCTAAAACTGAACAAATTAACACAAACTTGACCTATTAACATATTAACCACACAAAGCAATAGGGAACTTATTTAGGGGTGTGGGGCCTTATAGTTCCACTGCTATGTGATTTCCATCATGCAATATTGCTCATTGTATTTTGTGCTTGTACGGCATTCCAGATATTAATACATGTGACCCAAATCCATGCGAAAATGGAGGTGTTTGTACAGACGAAATCAATGGCTATACGTGTAGCTGTCAGCCAGGATGGGACGGAGACACATGTGGAAACAGTAAGCTTATTTATCTACTATCAAAACTTCATTGCAAATTATTTTGACACACACACATTCACTAATGCGATTGATGTGAATCTATTTGTGAAGGTATTATGTTACCAATTTTTTTTACTGTTTTCACCAATTTAGGCTAGAATCTAGGTAGCCTGCCGTACCTAAGCAATAAATCATTGGCCCGTAGCGAGGAAAAAATGCAGGTCCATCCTCACAAAAGTGATATTTATTAAGCAGTAAAACATCTGGATAAACCAGTTTGCTCTAAAAAAGGTGAAAAAAGGTGAAAACAATTAACACGAACTTGACCTCTTTAACCACACAAAATAATAGGGAACTCATCTAGTGGTGTGGGGCCTTATAGTTCCACTACTATCACGACTATATGTAATTTCCAACATGCAATATTGCTCATTGTATTTTGTGTGTGTACATTCCAGATATTAATGAATGTGACCCTAATCCACTAACACGTACACACGTGGTACCTGCAATCATGTTCAAAACTGTTGGGACACTTCCTGCATGTCCTGTGAAACGGTGGTCCCTCCCCCTAAACTCAATGTTGGTCCAGATAAAAGCATCGTCCAGCAACGGGCTGTGTTATATATATCAGCCCCAACATTGGTTTGGGGGGGGGGGGGGGGGGGTTGAGAGGGATGGCAGCTTTACATAAACTAGTTTTGACTATCATACTTTCAATTGACAGCTTTTTACTAATTTTGAAAGATATTTGATGCGCACGTGTATAGTGTCCCAACAGGTTTTCAACAAGATTGTGGATTATTAAAAGCAA
This sequence comes from Ophiura sarsii, assembly GCA_035610835.1. NCBI lineage: Eukaryota > Metazoa > Echinodermata > Ophiuroidea > Amphilepidida > Ophiuridae > Ophiura > Ophiura sarsii. The sequence continues at coordinate 49,379,384 of CM069455.1, forward strand.
CTGTTTACCTGGAGTATTAAGCCGGGGTACCTTGGCTATTTTGATTATTGAGTGCACATGAGGCACCTGGTTGCGATTGCTGGTCCGATTTTCAATTTGATGTTTTCTATTCTACAAAGAGGTTCATCCTTAAAATAGTCGTATTCCAACGTTTGAGTTGCATAACTCTAAAGGTTAATATTTATAGAAGCACAAGGTGACATGAAATTTGCCCATTGAGTAGTACACAAACTTGCCGGGTGGTTAAAGGCAAAGGTCCATTCTGGACAGTTCACCAGGGTGAATTTACACCTGTTCATTTGGTGTAGGATGAAATAGAGTTAAGATGGAGACATTTCAACCTTGAGATATTCCCAAAGTATCTGGGTGGTAAGAGTGTACCTAAGGGTTTAACCAACCACCTTTAGCAGTAATTCACTGTATTTTGACCTGTAACGTCTAAATGGAACATCTTGCGCCAAGAATGTTATAGAAATAATGAGAAAAATATGGTGTTTCTTGAGAAATATGTCGATTGGAAAAGAAAAAAAGCTAAAGTGATCGAAACATTCAGCTTTAACATGTTTAAGGACCCGTTCAGTACATGGATTGAGAACATCTGGATATCTGAATTATTAAGAGCACATGGGGCGTGTTATTCAAATTTGTACACATATCTTCCGAGGCTGTATTTCCAACATGCAATATTGATCATTGTATTTTGTGCGTGTACATTCCAGATATTGATGACTGCACCCCAAATCCTTGCAAAAATGATGGTACTTGTGCAGACCTAACCAATAGCTTTTCGTGTACCTGTGCACCAGGATGGACAGGAACCACATGTGAAGAGGGTAAGTTTATGCATCTACTATCAAAACTTCATTACAAATTATTGATTACACACATATGCTAATGCGATTGTTGCGATTGTTTTGTTGGGCCACAGTTGTCCGAAACAGACAAAGCTTCAAAACTAAATACTGATAATTCCATTCTTTTCTGTTCTTGCTAATCTGTGCTTATACAAACATATATAGCTTCCCCATAGCTGAGAGTCCTAGCTCCCATAGACTCGCATGGAATAAGTCAAAACATTGTAGTCGAAGCTAATAAAAATACTGATGCGTTCAGTTTAAAACATGTATACAGTTAGAGAGCCATAACTCTAAATTAGAGGATTCTCTAATTCACAATACCGGTATCAACCCTATCAATTATAGTATCATCATGCCAGTTGCAGCACTAGCACATGGCATTTATCAATACAATGACTTATCTGGGCACACCGCCACATAACGTTTGCATTCGAGCAACACCTGGTAGTGTTTGAAATTAAGATTGACCCCTCCATAAGTCTAAATTTAATTTGAATTGTAAAATTCAGATACTTAATTAGGAAGTTATGATCGCCTAATGGTGCGTTGTAATTTGTTTTGAGACATCAAATTATAAGGGCTTGAAAACTGCATAAGGGCGCTGTTCGTCAAGGGTTCAAGGTCAGCGTAATGTGACGCGCCAACTAGATCCCAACGACTTATCTTTACATGTATGGTACCCAACTGGAGGTTTCAAAATATGTTTTCCTTTCTTTGGGATGTGCATGGCGCGCATATTCATGCCTGAGAGTACCTGCCTGAGAAAATCAGACAGTGGGTGGAACATGAAGGTTGTCGGATTTTGCTCTTTTCACCCATGCTTTCAAGCATGTGGTTATAGTTTGGTTTTCGCACAGGGAGGAGGTCTGATAAGGAAGATAAGGGTTTGTGAGTGAACACATATTTGTGTATGAAATAACACACATTTGGTTGATTTCGGTAATTAAAGTGCAAAAAATCAAAGGAAAGTGCCAAAGTTGGTTTAGTTTCATGTTTGAATGGAAGAATTTCATTCAGTATTACCAAAGTTATGATTTTTACTGAAAAAATAACATATTCTCACTTCTAATAAAAGATAATTTAACATGCATAGGGTAATAGACCACTACACATGTGGTATCTACATTGTGCCAAATAATGCATCACCTTTCAGGACAGGCTATTTACTCAGCGTGGTCAGTTGTGTCAGCAGGGGAGTGGGGAGCCATGCATGTGTGAGTAAAATCATAAATACTGGAATTTATGGTCAAATACAGCCTAAGACAGCCCAGGTTTGGAAATGTTGGAAGTAAAATGTGAATCACTGCTTTGGTAATTTTTTTTTCTTTATTTCTTTTTCTTTTCTTTTTCTCACTGTTGGTTTATTTTTCTTAGCTCTTTCTTGTGCAAAAACTCACAAAAAGTTTATATTGAATAATATTATGACATTTTCATGATAATTATTTCTATTAATTAGATGCCGAAGCTCCAAACATCCAATGTCCAGAAGATATCGATACGACATTGGATTCCGGAGAGCAGACTACCGTTGTGGAATGGGCTACACCCGCAGCCACAGATAATGATAACCAAGTGGTGGAGGTGGAATTAAAGGTAGATGTTCCGATTTTCAACTTGAAGTTTTCTATTCTACATGAAAGGTCATCCTTAAAAACGTCGTGTCCCAAAATTTGAGATGCATATCTATTATGGTTCTTATTTTAGACGCACAAGATGCTGTGAACTGTACCCATTGAGTACACAAATTATATCGGTGGTAACCACCATTCGCGGTAATTCAACGCTATTTCGTCGATTTCTCTGTCATTATACCGAATTAGGCCGCCAAATTTCAGCATGATGATGAGAAAAATACGAGCTTTCATATGATATGAAAATCTCCGCATGTTTGAAATAATTCCGTGTTACGAAAATGTGATCGGGTCATCTACCTTTAAAGGTAAAACACAACAAACATTATAATGATAACCTGTTACTAAGTAACAACAATGATGATAATAATAACCAAAATATAATATAGGGATAACTATAACTGGTCGAGGTGGAATTAAAGGTAAATATGTTTTCAAAATAATAACCAAGTATCAATATAAAACAACATATCATTATATAAATTATAAAACAAATACTAAATCCGTATTGATTATGCAACGCTAAAACTATTTCAATTGTTACGTTCGGCTTCGCCTCGTGTAAAGAGAAAGTCCAAACTTTACCCCATGAAATAGTTTTTACTATAACACTTAAGAATCCAATATATTTGTATAATAATATGGTATGACTGCAGATGTTTTGTACAGTTTTATTTGCAAGTATAAGACTAAAGGTCAACATTTATTTGCTTTATTTAGTCGATATGCCGAGTGTGAATTACTACGTGCGGTTTTATGTCATTAATGTTTTTGTACCTGGAATCACTATTCGTATGCAGGATGCCACATATACATCTGGAAGTGAGTTCAGTCCTGGATCATACAATATTATTTACGTGGCAACTGACCAAGCAGATAATGAGGGATTTTGTTCATTCATCGTAACTGTAAGGCCAACTGTAAACGGTAGGTAGTGAAATTATGCAGTCCGAAGACGAATAATAAATTATTCCATTTCTCTCACCTGCTCAAAGGACAATTTTTATGAGTGTTTGAAATATTCGATCCATTTTGATATTTTGTCGTCAAATACAGTTTTTTCTCTGTTATCATTTTTGTATGCAAACTAGAATATTTCTTATATTATTAAGATATTGTAAGTAAATACGCAAACCCAGAATAAGGTATCGCTTACAAAAATGCCTCAAAAATGTTCGTGTAGGTCTACTCTAAAATTATAGGAAAATACATGGATAAAGCGATAAAACAGTGAAATTCAAAAGGTTAAACTGTGGGCCTATATGATCCTACGGACTTTTCGATCCACTTATAAATACATCACATCAAGCACTATTATAGCAAGCAATATATGTATTGGTAAATTAGTGTATTGTAAGTTCATATTCAAAGACCGCCTCTTTACAGTCGATCTTTGATTAAATTGTGTGCTTTGTAATATAATTTATGGAAGTTCATTGATTTATCATTGAGAGTACAAGAAATGCCAGGCAGTCTTACAGTCTTTGAAAGAGTGTTTTGGCATAGTGGAACATTATAAGGCATCCTTGAACGGTCCCTGTAGCTTAGGTCTTTGCCACAAGTATATCCTGTATGCCTTTGTTTTTAGATATTGTCTCTGTTAAAGTTTTCATTGTATTTTGTAGTAGATCACCACCAGACTAGTCAAACAAGAGTCAGGTATTATAGGAAACAGTTTCTAAGAGACACTTAGAATCCTTTGAGTAAGAACTCTAAGCCCTGGTAAAATCTAAGCACATTCGTGCTGTGCTTAGATAGTACTTATATTGTGCTTTATGTGTACTTGGTTGATGACAAGCACAAATCAAGCACACTACCTAGGTACTTAGATAGTGCTTCACTGGTTTTAGTTTTATGCTTGGAATATGCTTGGTGTGCTTGAATTGTACTTAGATAGTACTTATTGGCAACATTTACGTTGCAAGTATATGGGATGTCTACTTGTAGTATACTTTTGGTATGCTTAAAAAGTGCTTGGTTTTGAAATGATAGAAATAGGTGTGCTTGGATTGTGCTTAGTTTATACTTGGATAGGACTTGTCTAGGACTTAAACAAAAATCATAACATAACATATGTGCTTGGACCATGCTTGTATGGGTTTTTGTTTCCAAAATGTGCTTGGATGATACTTGTCTAACCTATGATTGCTAAGGGTCAAACCTTGTTGTCTATCCATTGTGTTTGACATGTTTGTTCAAGCTGCATGCTGGGAGATTTTTAACTGCCATTTTCAAAGACACCAGTTGTAACAACTATGTTTATGGTATAATAGTGCTGGGAGTTTTTCATGATTTTGACTGGAGATTGTCAACTCATTTGACTAGATTTGCAATGGATTTATATAGGACACTGTTAGTTTCAAATGTGTAGGCATTTCAGAACACTTCAACAACTTTGTAAGTATTAAGGAATATTCCTAGGGCTTTGACAAATGAGTATTATATTTATTATACGTGCCTATACATGTATATACAGTGCATTCTTAGTACATGCAGATGCAACATGTATAGATTTAGACTGCATACTTTGATCATGTTGATCAAAGTCTGGAAGGATATATGCCTAGCCTATGTTGTGACTGAGACGAATATACCTTCAGGTATATTCGTCTCAGGTTGTGAGATCATGGATGGATTCTGAAATACAATTAACCTGTTAGTGTTATGGGAGCTGGAGAGTCAAACATACCTGTGTCATACAACAATCATGTGTGTGGAGCATGTCATTGCTTACAAAGGTAAAGGTCAGCTAGAGGTCAACGAGTGCTTGGAATGTACTTGTCCAAGAAGCACGATCCAAGCATACATAGATTGGATTGTCATTGGTGAGTGCTTAGACTGTGCTTGCCATTATGGAATAAGTACAATCTAAGCACAGTGCTTTTAGTGTGCTTGGAATTTTGCTTAAACTGTGCTTGATATGTACTTGGCCAAAAGTGCGAGATTTGGAACAAGGATAAGCACCATTTAAGCACATTCTAAGCACAGGGCTTAAATAGTGCTTAGAAAAAGGAAAATAAGTATCATCCAAGCACAGTGCTTAGAATGTGCTTAAATGGTGCTTGTCCTTGTTCCAAATCTCGCACTTTTGGCCAAGTACATATCAAGCACAGTACTTAGAATGTGCTTGGTTTTTCCCAGGGAGTTCTGTTTAAGCAATACTTGTGGCATTGTTCCCCAAGAGAGATTGTTAACCCTGATACTTGCTAAATAGATGACCGACCTTCTTCACCAAATAAGTAATTTTATTGAAAATATTCGAAGATTAAGATTTGAATGGTTATCTGGTCAAACTTGAACGTTAGGTATACTGACTTGGCTCATAACAAACCAAAATGAGCATCAATTGCGAAAAAGATTACTGTTTTTCCACACTGAACAGGGCAGTCGGTTTTCCAGAAAATAAAATAAAAGTCCATTCTACTATATGTAACTGAATTTAAAGATTAAATTACGGAGAGGCTGGTTTATGTCACTATTATCAGTAAAGTTATTGAGAAAGTACACATTCACAGTATGGATTGTTATATTTTGGTTCAATAATTTCAATGCAAAAAATGTTTCGCGCAAAATCAAAAGTAAAAAATGAAATAAGTTTTGAAAGAGCAATAAGAACATCAATTATCAGTAATGATAATTTTGTGTGCTTGGCATAATAAAAAGAGGTTTTTGTTTCATTTCAATTTTGGAATAGCTGGCAGTATGTAGTTTTGATGCCAGGGATAAACTTTAACCTTAAATAGCGTTATCTCAGTTGTAGACACGGAATTAAACATCCAAATTAAAACTTCTTTTGACTTGTCTTTGACCAGGCATGCCATGTATACACTTTATCTCAGTTGTAGACATGAAATCCATCCAAAGCAGGGTCGGAATTAGATTAATCTGGAAATCAAGCTAAATATAATGTAGGCCAATGCATCCTTTAGGCCTATAACCTTTTTTTCGCACCGAGTAATGACACCGTGAAAATAAGTTATAGGTATTTATCCTCCAACATTGACCAACCTAAAGAGCAATTTCATCTTTAAAAAATGAAATGATTAAAATCGGTGCCTTCCATTTATTTTATTTTTTATCTTTATAAATGGAATCATCTTGGGCATGGGTTGTCCCTTTCAAAAGGAATCTTTATTTGGTTTAGTACATATACTTGAGGAAATATTCATGCTGACAAGGTTTGAATAATCTGATCCCTGTAGCTAGGATTTTGTGCCCCATCAAGTTTTAGCCCCAAAATCCCCATATAATTACCCATTTTTGCATAATGTTCATACTTGTAATCTTGATGTCTATTGTCAAATTATTTTTAATCAAGTTAAAATATTGCAAGTACATAGGTCTAGTATTGTGGAGATAAAACCAAATTTCACTTAACTATTTCTCCCTAATCAGGGGGGGGGGGGGGGGGGGGTCCCACTTAGTACCACCTCAAATATCATTATAGAAGAATGTCTATATCTAGCACACACCACCATGGATCAGTCATCCTTCCGTTTGGAAAAATACTATAAAATAGAAACACATTTTTCCACATTTCAAGTATGATTGACACTAGGATCAATGTATTTAAATTTAATGATGTATACTGATTGACGTAGGCTATTTGTATTTGAACCTGACCTATTCTAAGCAAACTATTGAGTCTAATTTATATTAATATACAATCTAGAAACACTGATTGTTTCAAACGATCGATAACTATGATAACACAAACATTTGCTTCAATTCTCTAATGTAAGAGACTATGGAATATTGTTATCGCTATTTAGAAGCAGCAATGTATGGTTTAAGTAACCTTTTAAAATTAAAACAACAATATCTTATTTCAAAACACTTAAACAATATTTCCTGTCTAGAAACAATCATTTAGATAAATTCTCAAAGCCTGTGACCTATTTGATTGAATTACGTACCTGTATTACAATCCCAGAACTGATCTGAAGAGACAAGTGATTCATCTATTCGGCTATGAAAGATATGTTTCAATTTGCTGCTGCTGGGATAAAATCCTATTCACATTTAAAGTTTGCCCCTTTTTCGTCAAAAAAAATCAATGCGTCGTAGCCTAGTCGTAGGGTACTTTTTTCTGTGACCCTCGTAATTCAGAATGAGGTGGGTGATTTTTGGTTGAATTACGCAATACCAATGCTGTATATCAATGATATATGGACTAAATTCAAAAATCATTTGATGCAGAATCCCATTTCGTGCCTTTAGAAACAACCAATTTAAACGATTGATGTTATGGCTCAAAGTGGGGCTAAAATGCGATGACTGTTAAAATGCGCCCAAAAATAAAGTATTTGGCCCAAAAACGAGTAGCTGCTCCAGGCGCAGCTTAGGTTGTAGTTGGCCAGAATCTCCCTCACCAGTGGCGTAACAGCCGGGGGGGGGGGGGGGGGGGGGGGCAGGGGGGGGGGGGGGGGTCACTGTGCCCCCCTGAAGGTGCTCAGCAGGAAATTCAAACCTACCCACCAGAAAAAATGGGGGGAAGGGAAAAGAGAAGAGGAAAAGAAGGGGGGAAGGGAAAGAAAAGAGAGAGAGAGAAAGAAAAAAGGGAGGAAAAAGAAAAAGGACAATTTCGGAGTACAAAAAGCACAACAGTCAACAAATTGTTGACTGATGTGCGAAATTTTGTGACCGTGCGAATTTTTTTGACCCTACCCCCCCTACCTGGGCAAATGGTGCAATTGAATTGCGATATACACTGACCATTGCGATAAGAGCATTGGCATATAATATTGTACTTTACGAGGTCTGGAATCCAGGCTAATTTCAATGTTGACATCGTTTCTACAGCGAGAGGTCAAAACCACGGGAAAGGTGCCCTTTAGGTCCGTTGGCAGGTTTATCCATTGCAAATCCTTGCTTATTCAACAGATTGAACAATCGGTTGAAAATATTTGAAGGACAACACTTGTCCTTTATAAGCAGGGCTAATTTGAAATGATAGTATTCGTGATTTTATAGTATGTTTAATGACATTTTGTTTATTACTCTTGTCTGAACGAGGAAATCCCATGTTAATTCTAACGATTAATTAACAGTTTAATTTAATAAGGATCGAAACATGATTATAACATTTTTGCTTGTAGGTGTCACAGATGTCAATCCAAGATGTAACATAGCGCCACAATCTTTTCCCGAAGATGCGAGTTCCAATATCCTAATTGTTGACAGGATCGGAGACCTTTCTCTGGGCGGCAGTTGCAGTAAGTAGCACAATGGCTTGATATTTCGGTGACAGTGCTCCCAAGACTGGAAAGAACGAAATTTGTTCTCAACGCAAGATGATGATTACCTGGAATTTTCAGGTGTTGCTACACTTTTCATCAGCACACTAATGACTCGATAATCGGTATCTGACCCCGTCTTTGTTGAGTGGTGGTTGGTTTGCTCTGATGTAAATTGCCTCCTTGACCCCTCTCTCGAACCAACCAGAATCTTTTTCCAATATCTTTACTTTATCTAAGTGCACATGGTGTCCCGGAGACTCGATTTGGATGTGTTGGGGGTACCTCGAGATGGAACTAGGACAATGATTTGTGCTCTAGAAACCTATTCTTTAATGAGGGTTCTTTTTTTAAAAAAACCGGCAACATTTTAGGAGATTTAGGGGATTTTTACGATCATTTTGAAGCGGAAAAAAGAAAAAAAGGAAGGGGAAAGCTCGACCGACCGAGCTCACCTGAGAAGTCCGTTTGCTTCTAGAACAGGGTTTCTTTTCGTCTCGTATTGTGTTTTTTCTACTGATGGACACGGGATGTTATTTATAATATTAAAAAAATACATATATTATAAACAGCATTACGCGCTATCATGGCTATTGACAGTTTGTTGATGTCACCTCGGGTCAATAGTCTTTCCATGAGCCATTCATGGCCGTATATAATATGTAAGGAGTTGTATTCAATTCATATGACAATTCCCAAGATTTTAAAAATAGTATTAACTTCGCTTACTTGCTTATTTACCTGAATATCGTTTATATTTTTATGGTACAATACAGAAGTCAGGACCAGCGATGGAACTGCAACAGTTTCCGGGGAAGATTTTATGGCTCTAGACGACTTTCTTGTCTTTTTTAATGCAGAACAGGCTTCTGTAGGAATATTGATTCAAATCGTACCCGATTTCCGATGCGAGGTAGAGGAATATTTTTGGATCCAAGTAACTGAGAACGATGGCGTTATTGCTGATCCAACCGAAGAAGCAACGCAAATGTTCATTATCGATAGCGAATGTAAGCTTGTGCTACAATTGTACTATTACAACTTTTGACTGGTTGCGTAACACGTATGGGATTCATAAGAAAATAACCCGTAACTCACAATCCACCGGCATTACTTCATTTCTTCCGACCTTTGCTTATACCACATATACTTCATTAACCTCCTACCCACCTCCACCCTCCTCAAACCATGTTGTACTGTTACAACGTCTGCCTGAATTGTATTTATAAGAAAATAACCCGTAACTCACAATCCACATTACTTCATTTCTTCCGACCTTTGCTTCCACATGTACTTCATTAACCTCCTACAACCTCAAACCATGTTGCGTTATATACCACATCCCTTCTTAACACCCTAGGCCTACTCTTAACCATCTTCCGTGAGTTATCCTTATAAGAAAGCACATTTATATAGTGCGTCCACGCGTAATAAGCACTTGACGCGTTACCATGGTATTAAGCACTATTATGCGCAACGTACAATATCGTATAATAACCAATTCATACTAGCCAGTCACTGGTCGCGGCAGGTCGCGGCATCGTGTACTCGCTAGCTCGAAGCGACTTATAATCGCAATAGGTCGCATCGAGTTACTACATTACCGGTATTCGCACGTATTTCCAGGCCTTGTTTGGCCGCGCAGACGGCAAGCTGGAGTATTATGGCTGCTAATTGGTTATGCTAATTTTGACGCAAAATATCCCCCACCCCCACATCGGTTGAAAAAGTACGGTGTTCAACTGTTCATTACGATGAGAGACCGATCGTTTGAGTTGAAATGAAGTCAACTGGCCACGACCGGTCGTTTCCAGTCAAGCGATCTCTTGTATATTTTAAAATGAGGGCGCAAGAAGATTAGAGACAAATGCTGGTTCTATGCTGGTTCCCTGCTTCAATGGGCTACACACAACTCATCCATAGATGTAGGTACGCGGATATCATGTCATCACATTAATTTACTGGCATAAAAGTCATGTATATGCATGAGATGACTGTCATCACATTAATTTACTGGCATAAAAGTCATGTATATGCATGAGATGACGTAGAATAATCCACACAATAAATCGGTCCCGCCAGCGTCACGCTTAGAACAATAACAAATTCACTTATTAGCACTAAATACACTGTGTCTGCGCCCATGACAACGTCGGACTTCACACGTATGGTGTAGCGCTCCCGATTGCGCCATAGCCGCATGACAATGTAAAATATTAGGCATTCGATGCGTCACCTCAACTACAACTTGTGTTGATCGTTATTTTCCGTTGTGATAACATAGCGACAACATAATGTGGTGTAGAGTCGATTATCACAAGTAATGGATTTGCCTATACCTGCACCTATGGATCCAGGGTGCAGGGAACCAGCATGCTCGTTCCAGATTGCTGGTTCCTTTGTGTGGCAATTTTTCCATATTGTGGAGGTAACATTCTGTTCCGGGGAATGCATCTTATTTTCAACCAGGGAAGTGCCATTCATCCCCTGATGTTCAAGTCTAAGACTTATTTCTTCCTTTTTTATTTTAGGGGGAGGGGGCGGGTCGTCACAAAGTTTTCAATACCAAGCGACGTTTCATTAATTTTTCAATTATATTTGTGAAACTATGGAATTAAAAGCACAAAGTCCTCCAAAAATTGTTCCGAAGTTTGTGTCGATATCATTACGATACGGTATATATTTTTGAATTGTTTCTGTTCAGGTATGACGTGCAATGCATTAAATCCTCCGACAAATGGAATCGTAAACGAAGATGGTGACATATTCTTTGTTGGTTATATACAAACAATCACGTGCAATTCAGGATTTATAGTAAATGGACCCGCTGACTTCACATGCACCGCTATAGATGGAAATTCTGCAGAATGGCAACCATCACCTGATGCTACTATGTGTGGTAAGTTGACAAAATTGATGTTGATTTACAAGTCTATCTATGAATGTTTTTAAGCACACATACATGTACATGTAGCTTGTATTAATACTAGTTCACATACCAACATATTGAATTTGGAATCGATACTGCTTAAGTTGGTCATGCACCTCCTTTCCAAAGCCCCCTATCAAATAAAAATTACCTAAAGTGTCCATTTTATGATTAATATAAAGTAACATTATTATTTTTGTTTTTAAGATTGTTATTTTTTGATGTGTTTGAAAGCGCTGTGGTCAGAAGTCACAAACTAGTCCAAAAAAATGTTTCACTTCTAATAATGTTGAGAAATGCACCAATTCTGATTAAACGGGACAAAACTTAAGTTTTACATACTTAATGACCCACAAACTATATATTGTTGGAAAGCTTATGATTCAAGGTTTTTCATTTTTGTAAAAAAGAATCAAATTAAACAGGGTGTGGGTGTATACAATTTTTACAGGGTGGAACATACAAAAGTTGATAGTTTTTGCTCCTCACAAAATATTTTGATAGTTTGAACAGTTAGGGTTTAGCTGAAAATAGTCACCAAAATCAGAACAATTTCTTCTAATTGACGAATAGTTATGTAGAATATTGTGCTCCACCTTGATGTATGACGGGTTGACAAGTGTTTAATTAGGCTCCACCTTGATGTGTGACGGGTTTACACGTGTTTAATTAGGCTCTACCTTGATGTATGACGGGTTGACAATTGACAAGTGTTTAATTAGGCTCCACCTTGATGTATGACGGGTTGACACGTGTTTAATTAGGCCCCACCTTTTAATCACCAACTCTGATAGCTCAATTCCTATACATTTGACTTAATCGAATGGCAGTTACGGTAAATCAACTCGCATATTGATGAATGAACACAAATGAACAAAGAACCAACGACAACAGAGTAAATTGTAGGGCAAGGAGAGATTGTCGATAAAAATGAAATTTAAATTTTCAATAGATAAAATATAATAGAACCCTGAAACGTAATACAGGGTGGTTCAATAAAACCTTGACAGTTTTTTGAAGCCATTTTTTTTAAAATTCTGTAGATTTAAAAAAAAATCTTTTTTTAATATTCATCAACTATATGATCTTGACCATCTATGCTGAAAATATCATTACAAATAACCTTACGGTTGCAAAATAACAGCTATTTGAACAAAGTCTGTCTCATTTCACTCTGTCCATGGGTACTGATTTCGCGACGTTACATTGAATACTGAATGATGAATTGCATGCAAGTAATCTAAGATTTGAAGATCCCGCTAGGTGAAACCAGTGTAATTGTTAACATCTTAACTATCTATTCAGGTGTGAAATCAATACGTAATAATAATACCACGAGTGACCCTAATTAGAATGATTGATTTTCATAGATTGGAAGTGTAATTGTCTATGCTCTATGCCTTAACAGTGACGATGCCATTTAATGTTATCTTGCTGGGCATTTCCCGTAGACTTACTCGTGGGCAAAGAGATTTGGAGAGATTCTCTTCAAATAGCTATCATTTTGCCGCCATAGTATTATTAACATTGACATTTTCAGCATAGACGGCCAAGATGATATTTTTGAGGAATATGTAAAAAAAACACTCAAATCCCATCATTTTTAAAAATATGGCTTTGAAAAACTGTCAACGTTTTATTGAACCACACTGGTTGTAACGTCGCGAAATCAGTACCCGTGGACAGAGTGAAATGGGACAGACTTTGTTCAAATAGCTGTTATTTTGCAACCGTAAGGTTATTTGTAATGATATTTTCAGCATAGATGGTCAAGATCATATAGTTGATGAATATTAAAAAAAGATTTTTTTTTAAATCTACAAAATTTCAAAAAAATGGCTTCAAAATACTGTCAAGGTTTTATTGAACCACCCTGTATAATAATAATAAGCAGTACTTATAAAGCGCAACAATATTTGAAAAACATCCCAATGCGCTGAAACAGAGCATAATAAAACTACATCATAAAGCAATTATACATAAACTACAATTCACACAAATGGAACATATGAGTTCTGAGAGAGTTCTTGAATTGATGGATGGATGGCGCATGACGAATTTCATATGGCAGATCATTCCAGAGTTTCGGAGCGATGATGGAAAATGCTCTTTCGCCGTAAGTTTTTGTCCGATATGATGGAGTTTGCAGCAGATCTTGACTTGAAGAACGTAGTGTCCTGGTTGGAACATATGGATGGAGAAGTTCACACAAATACATCGGTGCCATGTCATGACGAACTTTATATGCGAGGAGAAGAATTTTAAAAATGATCCTGTCAAGAACTGGCAACCAATGGAGGTCTCGGAGAACTGGTGTAATGTGTTCTCGCCTTTTGGTGAAAGTAACGAGTCTGGCAGCGGAATTTTGAATTCTTTGAAGTTTTGAAATGTCCTTTGAAGGCAAACCAGTGAGAAGAATGTTATTATTGTCCAGTCTGGAGGAAACAAAAGCATGGATTAACTGTTCTGTGGTTGATTTATCCAGGTAACGACGAATTTTACCGATCTTTCTCAAAGCGAAGGAAGCACCGCGGCATATGGTATTGACATGAGGGGACATAAGTAAATGAGAATCAAAAATTGCACCGAGGTTGCGAACCTTACAAGCTGGAGTCACTTGAGAATCACCTGCAGTTAATGTAGAAATGTTGGAAACGTTGGAGAATTTTGAAGAGATGTGGAGTACCTCTGTTTTGCTATCATTTAACATGAGGTTATTGGCCACCATCCATGTCTTGATATCATGAACACATTTTTCAATTCTTTCAGCTGCCGCTGCTCTTTGATCAGCACGCATGGTGATAAATAACTGCGTATCATCTGCATAAATGACACATGAAAGTCCGTGAGCTCTGATAATGTCTTCTACAGGAGTCGTATATAAAATAAACAAAACGGGACCAGCAACCGAGCCCTGTGGTATCCCCCATTTCATACTAATAGGATCAGATCTTTCACCACCGATGTTAACAACTTGCTGTCTTTCCTCCAGGTAGGATGAAAACCATTTCAGCGCATTACCACCAATGCCAAACCTGGTCTTTAAGCGGTTAAGCAACACAGAATGATCGATAGTATCGAATACAGCTGTAAGGTCCAGGAGCACAAGAATAGCTTCATCCTTGTTGTCAAGAGCAATCAAAAGGTCATTATAAACCCGTACTAGAGCAGTTTCAGTGCTAAAATACTGTCTGTACGCAGATTGAGAATTTGCAAAAAGATCGTTTGCAGACAAGTAGGAAACAAACTGCTGCATAGCCGACCGCTCAATGACTTTACCAACGAAGGCCAAATTGGAGATAGGCCGGTAGTTCTTTTTAATTTCAGGATCAAGACTGGGCTTTTTCAGAAGAGGAGATACCTTTAAGTTTTGAATTTGTTACTAGGAGTTGGCCGAGGCCGATAAATAGTTATCAGCTTTAATGGATCATGGTGTCTGGCTGTGAAAGTTAATTCTAAGCACTCAAAAGTTTGGAAATCGTATGATTTGTACTCAGTCGTGAATCCTTTGCGATGGATGATACAGATCCCACCACCCCTTTTTCCTAATCTGGGTTAAGTTTGAATGGTGAAATCGGGTAATGTGTTAGATATATCGGCAAGTACAGGATCGTCGCGAGCGTCACCTCATGCCTCTGTTATGACCAGTACATCCAATTTTTCTGAGATGATAAAGTCACAGATGTCAACAGACTTATTCATCATAGACTGGGCATTCCAGGCGGCAAAACGGGAGCATTTTGAACTTGCACATTTATTCAAAGATCTGATACCTCTCCTTGTTGGTTTAACGGCACATATACCAAGTTCTTTAAGTTTGCTATACACTATGGGAGGAACAGTGCTGGTTGTGTTTAAAGCAATCAAGTCCTCTCTACTACAGTTAGTTTTGTTGGTGACTGTATAGGCCTTGGTAGTAGTAGTCACAGTCATGACTCCAAGAATCAATATGGTTGTTACAATAGCAAATAATGTAGATTCAGCCATGTGTAGATAGTGTGACATACTCAATCACTAGATAACAAATGAAGATTCAGCCATGTGTATATAGTGTGACCGGGAGTGTGACATACTCAATCAATACATAACACACATTCATTACCTTATGAATATGGAGTTAGGTGCGGTATTACAGGGTTTTTTAAGGGCCTTGGCTATTAGGAGCTATTTATGTGTATATTATATATTCTAACAGTAGCCCTTTTTTGCTAAATGTAACGAGATTTTTGTTACTATTATACATGTATATGTATAGGGATCGTATATTAGCTATCGCTATCAGCTAAAGGGGTACCCCTAACAAAAGTAATGTTTAGCTTATATTAGCTACCCCTATCTGCTAATGGGCTATCTTGATTTTATATTTTTTTCCTGGAAAACGTAGCTATTGAGCTATCAGCTATCACAACCCGTTAGCCTATATTAGCTACCCCTATCTGCTAATGGGCTATCTTGATTTTATATTTTTCCCTCGAAATCGTAGCTATTGAGCTATCAGCTATCACAACCCGTTAGCTTATATTAGCTACCCCTATCTGCTAATGGGCTATCTTGATTTTATATTTTTTCTCCCTGTAAAACGTAGCTATTGAGCTATCAGCTATCACAACCCGTTAGCTTATATTAGCTACCCCTATCTGCTAATGGGCTATCTTGATTTTATATTTTTCCCTCGAAATCGTAGCTATTGAGCTATCAGCTATCACAACGCGTTAGCTTATATTAGATACCCCTATCTGCTAATGGGCTATCTTGATTTTATATTTTTTTCCCTGGAAAACGTAGCTATTGAGCTATCAGCTATCACAACCCGTTAGCTTATATTAGCTACCCCTATCTGCTAATGGGCTATCTTGATTTGATTTTATTTTTTCCCCTGGAAATCGTAGCTATTGAGCTATCACAACCCGTTAGCTTATATTAGCTACCCCTATCTGCTAATGGGCTATCTTGATTTTATTTTATTTTTTCCCTGGAAATCGTAGCTATTGAGCTATCAGCTATCACAACCCGTTAGCTTATATTAGCTACCCCTCTCTGCTAATGGGCTATCTTGATTTTATATTTTTTCCCTGGAAATCGTAGCTATTGAGCTATCAGCTATCACAACGCGTTAGCTTATATTAGCTACCCCTATCTGCTAATGGGCTATCTTGATTTTATATTTTTTTCCCCTGGAAAACGTAGCTATTGAGCTATCAGCTATCACAACCTGTTAGCTTATATTAGCTACCCCTATCTGCTAATGGGCTATCTTGATTCTATATATTTTCCCCCTGGAAATCGTAGCTATTGAGCTATCAGCTATCACAACCCGTTAGCTTATATTAGCTACCCCTATCTGCTAATGGGCTATCTTGATTTTATTTTATTTTTTCCCTGGAAATCGTAGCTATTGAGCTATCACAACCCGTTAGCTTATATTAGCTACCCCTCTCTGCTAATGGGCTATCTTGATTTGATTTGATTTTTTCCCCTGGAAATCGTAGCTATTGAGCTATCAGCTATCACAACCCGTTAGCTTATATTAGCTACCCCTATCTGCTAATGGGCTATCTTGATTTTATTATTTTTTTCCCTGGAAATCGTAGCTATTGAGCTATCAGCTATCACAACCCGTTAGCTTATATTAGCTACCCCTCTCTGCTAATGGGCTATCTTGATTTTATATTTTTTCCCTGGAAATCGTAGCTATTGAGCTATCAGCTATCACAACCCGTTAGCTTATATTAGCTACCCCTATCTGCTAATGGGCTATCTTGATTCTATATATTTTTCCCCTGGAAATCGTAGCTATTAAGCTATCAGCTATCACAACCCGTTAGCTTATATTAGCTACCCCTATCTGCTAATGGGCTATCTTGATTTTATTTTTTTCCCCTGGAAATCGTAGCTATTGAGCTATCAGCTATCACAACCCGTTAGCTTATATTAGCTACCCCTATCTGCTAATGGGCTATTATCTTGATTTTATATTTTTTTCCCCTGGAAATCGTAGCTATTGAGCTATCAGCTATCACAACGCGTTAGCTTATATTAGCTACCCCTATTTGCTAATGGGCTATCTTGATTTTATATTTTTTTCCCCCTGGAAATCGTAGCTATTGAGCTATCAGCTATCACAACGCGTTAGCTTATATTAGCTACCCCTATCTGCTAATGGGCTATCTTGATTTTATATTTTTTCCCCCTGGAAAACGTAGCTATTGGGCTATCAGCTATCACAACGCGTTAGCTTATATTAGCTACCCCTATCTGCTAATGGGCTATTTTGATTTTATATTTTTTCCCCCTGGAAATCGTAGCTATTGGGCTATCAGCTATCACAACGCGTTAGCTTATATTAGCTACCCCTATCTGCTAATGGGCTATCTTGATTTTATATTTTTTTCCCCCTGGAAATCGTAGCTATTGAGCTATCAGCTATCACAACCCGTTAGCTTATATTAGCTACCCCTATCTGCTAATGGGCTATCTTGATTTTATATTTTTTTGCCTGGAAATCGTAGCTATTGAGCTATCAGCTATCACAACGCGTTAGCTTATATTAGCTACCCCTATCTGCTAATGGGCTATCTTGATTTTATATTTTTTTCCCCTGGAAATCTTAGCTATTGAGCTATCAGCTATCACAACGCGTTAGCTTATATTAGCTACCCCTATCTGCTAATGGGCTATCTTGATTTTATTTTATTTTTTCCCTGGAAAACGTAGCTATTGAGCTATCAGCTATCACAACCCGTTAGCTTATATTAGCTACCCCTATCTGCTAATGGGCTATCTTGATTTTATATTTTTTCCCCCTGGAAAACGTAGCTATTGAGCTATCAGCTATCACAACCCGTTAGCTTATATTAGCTACCCCTATCTGCTAATGGGCTATCTTTATTTTATATTTTTTCCCCCTGGAAAACGTAGCTATTGAGCTCTCAGCTATCACAACCCGTTAGCTTATATTAGCTACCCCTATCTATGGGCTATCTTTATTTTATATTTTTTCCCCCTGGAAAACATAGCTATTGAGCTATCAGCTATCACAACCCGTTAGCTTATATTAGCTACCCCTTATATTAGCTACCCCTATCTGCTAATGGGCTATCTATTTTCCCCTCTAAAACGTAGCTATTGAGCTATCAGCTATCACAACCCGTTAGCTTATATTAGCTACCCCTATCTGCTAATAGGCTATTTTTATTTTTTCCCTCGAAAACTTAGCTATTGAGCTATCAGCTATCACAACCCGTTAGCTTATATTAGCTACCCCTATCTGCTAATGGGATATCTTTATTTTATATTTTTTTCACTCGAAAACGTAGCTATTGAGCTATCAGCTATCACTATATTAGCTACCCCTATCTGCTAATGGGCTAGGCCTATCTTTATTATATATTTTTTCCCTCATTGAAAACTTAGCTATTGCGGCTATCAGCTATCACAACCCCTTAGCTTATATCAGCTACACCTATCTGCTAATGGGCTATCTTTATTTTATATTTTTTCCTCATTGAAAACTGTTACGAAAGGTTTCCGAAAAATCTGTTGTTCGATAATAATTATGGTAAATTATGGCCGCGTAGAAAGTGTTATCATGCATATTAAGAGTCAGTCTGTGTAATTTTTTAGAATTGATTCTATCCTTCAAATAATAGATTTTTCTCATAGCTTGTGTATTGGTAGGCCCTTGGGCACTAACAACTAGGGTGACTTTCAAAAAATAAAAAATCGACTCGTTGCCATGGTAACCCACCAAAAACCAATTTGGGCCATTTTGGACCATATTTGCCCTGAAATTTACTCACAATTGTCTTATGTCAAGAACTCACTGTACCAAAACGGAATAATACTGGAACCTTCCAATACAATCATCTCAAAGGACAACTCTTCCCCTACTGACTGCATCATTTAAAGGTAAATATCTTACTCCTAAAGGTAAATGCCAAGTATTTAAAGGTTGCCTGTTTTCAGTTTTGAAATAAAGGCGATTTTTGACCAAATGTATTACCTTAAAATTAATTCTGCCAGGGGTGCCAGAAATTTGTCTTTGCTGGTGTGAGTAGTTAAATGTATTGCCCTTCCAAATCTGTAAAAAGTAGCTTGGGCAAATGATATTCCTAAGTACAGTGTTGCCAGAAACAACAGCCTTTTTGAAATCTGAGCATTTTGACTAAATAAGCCTTTTAACCCTATTTGTTATAAAAGCATGTGTTTTTTCAATGATATTCAATTAAAATATATTCTAATAACTCAGTTACATTCTTGTGGTTGATTGCAAAGGGTAATTTGTAATAACAATTCGACCTGTTGCCATGGTAACAACCAAAAACCAATTTTGGCCATTTTGGACCAAATTTGCACTGAAATATACTTAAAATTATCGTATGTCAAGAACTGACCATACCAAAACAGAATAATACTGGAACCTTAGAATACAATCATATCAAAGGACTCCTCTTCCCCTACTGACTGCATCATTTAAGGGTGAATATCTTATTCTTAAAGGTAAATGCTAAGTATTTAAAGGTTGCCTATTTTCAGTTTTGAAAATCAAGGTGATTTTTGACCAAAAGTATTGCCTTAAAAAGCTTCTTTTCAGGGGTGCCAGAAATATGTCCTTGCTGGTGTAAGTAGTTCGATGTATTGCCCATTCAGATCGGTAAAAGGTAGCTTGGGCAAATGATATTCCTAAGTACAGTGTTGCCAGAAACAACAGCCATTTTTAAATCTAAGCATTTTTTACTAAATAAGGCTTTTTAACACTATTTGTTATAAAAGCATGTGTTTTTCCAATGATCTTCAATCAAAACATATTCTAATGACTCAGTAAACTTTTTTTTTGGTTGATTGCAAAGGGTTATCTGTAATAACAATTCGACCTGTTGCCATGGTAACAACCAAAAACCATTTTTGCCATTTTGGACCAAATTTGCCATGAAATCTACTCAAAATTATCTTATGTCAAGAACTGAAACCAAAACAGAATAATACTGAAACCTTAGAATACAATCACCTCAAAGGACAACTCTTCCCCTACTGACTGCATCATTTAAGGGTGAATATCTTATTCTAAAGGTAAATGCTAAGTATTGAAAGATTGCCTATTTTCAGTTTTGAAAATCAAGGTGATTTTTGACCAAAAGTATTGCTTCAAAATTTCCTTTTCAGGGGTGCCAGAAATATGTCCTTGCTGGTGTAAATAGTCGATGTATTGCCCATTCAGATCTGTAAAAAGTAGCTTGGGTAAATGATATTCCTAAGTACAGTGTTACCAGAAACAACAGCCATTTTGAAATCAAAGCATTTTTGCTAAATAAGGCTCTTTAACCGTATTTGTTATAAAAGCATGTGTTTTCAATGATATTCAATCAAAACATATTCTAATAACTCAGTAAACTTTTTTTGGTTGATTGCAAAGGGTAATCTGTAATTACAATTCGACCTGTTGCCATGGTAACAACCCAAAACAATTTTGGACCAAATATGCCATGAAATGTACTCAAAATTACCTTATGTCAAGAACTGACCATACCAAAACAGAATAATACTGGAACCTTAGAATACAATCATCTCAAAGGACACCTCTTCCCCTACTGACTGCATCATTTAAGGGTGAATCTTATTCTTAAAGGTAAATGCTAAGTATTTAAAGGTTGCCTATTTTCAGTTTTGAAAATCAAGGTGATTTTTGACCAAAAGTATTGCCTTAAAAATCTCCTTTTCAGAGGTGCCAGAAATATGTCCTTGCTGCCAATACATGTAACTGCTACTCGCTGGAAGAGGGATTTTTAAGGCAATACTTTTGGTCAAAAATCGCTTCTTTTTTTTGTCAAAACTGAAAATAGGCAACCTTTAAATACTTAGCATTTACCTTTAAGAGAAAGATGTTTTTGGTTGTTACCGTGGCAACAGGTCACATTTTCATTACAGATAACCCTTTGCAAACAACC
The DNA here is from genome assembly GCA_035610835.1 of Ophiura sarsii. Taxonomy (NCBI): domain Eukaryota; kingdom Metazoa; phylum Echinodermata; class Ophiuroidea; order Amphilepidida; family Ophiuridae; genus Ophiura; species Ophiura sarsii. The sequence goes on from CM069455.1 coordinate 49,400,981, forward strand.
CCAATAATGTAACAGAGTTATTAGAGTATGTTTTGATTGAATATCATTGAAAAACACATGCTTTATAAGTTATAACAGATAGGGTTCAAAAGCCATATTTAGTAAAAATGCTTAGATTTAAAAATGGCTGTTGTTCCTGGCAACACTGTACTTAGGAATATCATTTGCCCAAGCTACTTTTTATAGATCTGCATGGGCAATACATCGAACTACTTACACCAGCAAGGACATATTTCTGGCACCTCTGAAAAGGAGATTTTTAAGGCAATACTTTTGGTCAAAAATCACCTTGATTTTCAAAACTGAAAATAGGCAACCTTTAAATACTTAGCATTTACCTTTAAGACTAAGATTCACCCTTAAATGATGTAGTCAGTAGGGGAAGAGGTGTCCTTTGAGATGATTGTATTCTAAGGTTCCAGTATTATTCTGTTTTGGTATGGTCAGTTCTTGACATAAGATAATTTTGAGTACATTTCATGGCAAATTTGGTCCAAAATTGTTTTTGGGTTGTTACCATGGCAACAGGTCGAATTGTAATTACAGATTACCCTTTGCAATCAACCAAAAAAAGTTTACTGAGTTATTAGAATATGTTTTGATTGAATATCATTGAAAACACATGCTTTTATAACAAATACGGTTAAAGAGCCTTATTTCACCCAATTCTGATAGTCCAATACAGTTTAACTGTAATTAAAGTGCGTATTATGTTACAGTTTTACTGTGCCTGTGTTATAACACGGTAACACGTGTTACGGTATATTACAGTTGTTACTGTACCCTGTGTTACAGGGTGTTAGCGCCCTCACGGAATAAAGCGCAATAACACTGACAATGACAGTATACGTACAAATACGTATACTGTACGTATTTCATATTTAACACCTTTGAAATGATATTGATACAGAATTTATATGTCAAAACACTCAGGGGGTTGGTGGTCGGGGAGGTAAAAACAAGGATGGCACAATCATAAACTATACGTATTGGATATCCAACAATCTTAAACTATAAATATTGGATAGCCAACAATCTTAAACTATAAATATTGGATAGCCAACAATCTTAAACAATAAATATTGGATAGCCAACAATCTTAAACAATAAATATCGGATATCCAACATTCTTAAACTATTTTCGTTAGTGTTATTGCGATTTATTCCGTGTATAACACAGGGTACAGTAACAACTGTAATATACCGTAACACGTGTTACCGTGTTATAACACAGGCACAGTAAAACTGTAATATAATACGCACTTTAATTACAGTTAAACTGTATTGGACTATCAGAATTGGGTGCTTATTTAGCAAAAATGCTTTGATTTCAAAATGGCTGTTGTTTCTGGTAACACTGTACTTAGGAATATCATTTACCCAAGCTACTTTTTACAGATCTGAATGGGCAATACATCGACTATTTACACCAGCAAGGACATATTTCTGGCACCCCTGAAAAGGAAATTTTTAAGCAATACTTTTGGTCAAAAATCACCTTGATTTTCAAAACTGAAAATAGGCAATCTTTCAATACTTAGCATTTACCTTTAGAATAAGATATTCACCCTTAAATGATGCAGTCAGTAGGGGAAGAGTTGTCCTTTGAGGTGATTGTATTCTAAGGTTTCAGTATTATTCTGTTTTGGTTTCAGTTCTTGACATAAGATAATTCTGAGTACATTTCATGGCAAATTTGGTCCAAAATGGCAAAAATGGTTTTTTGGTTGTTACCATGGCAACAGGTCGAATTGTTATTACAGATAACCCTTTGCAATCAACCCAAAAAAAGTTTACTGAGTCATTAGAATATGTTTTGATTGAAGATCATTGGAAAAACACATGCTTTTATAACAAATAGTGTTAAAAAGCCTTATTTAGTAAAAAATGCTTAGATTTAAAAATGGCTGTTGTTTCTGGCAACACTGTACTTAGGAATATCATTTGCCCAAGCTACCTTTTACCGATCTGAATGGGCAATACATCGAACTACTTACACCAGCAAGGACATATTTCTGGCACCCCTGAAAAGAAGCTTTTTAAGGCAATACTTTTGGTCAAAAATCACCTTGATTTTCAAAACTGAAAATAGGCAACCTTTAAATACTTAGCATTTACCTTTAAGAATAAGATATTCACCCTTAAATGATGCAGTCAGTAGGGGAAGAGGAGTCCTTTGATATGATTGTATTCTAAGGTTCCAGTATTATTCTGTTTTGGTATGGTCAGTTCTTGACATACGATAATTTTAAGTATATTTCAGGGCAAATTTGGTCCAAAATGGCCAAAATTGGTTTTTGGTTGTTACCATGGCAACAGGTCGAATTGTTATTACAGATTACCCTTTGCAATCAACCACAATAATGTAACTGAGTTATTAGAATATGTTTTAATTGAATATCATTGAAAAACACATGCCTTTATAACAAATAGGGTTAAAAGGCTTATTTAGTCAAAATGCTCAGATTTCAAAAAGGCTGTTGTTCCTGGCAACACTGTACTTAGGAATATCATTTGCCCAAGCTACCTTTTACAGATTTGGAAGGGCAATACATTTAACTACTCACACCAGCAAAGACAAATTTCTGGCACCCCTGGCAGAATTAATTTTAAGGTAATACATTTAGTCAAAAATCGCCTTTATTTCAAAACTGAAAACAGGCAACCTTTAAATACTTGGCATTTACCTTTAGGAGTAAGATATTTACCTTTAAATGATGCAGTCAGTAGGGGAAGAGTTGTCCTTTGAGATGATTGTATTGGAAGGTTCCAGTATTATTCCGTTTCGGTACAGTGAGTTCTTGACATAAGACAATTTTGAGTAAATTTCAGGGCTAATATGGTCCAAAATGGCCCAAATTGGTTTTTGGTGGGTTACCATAGCAACGAGTCGATTTTTTATTTTTTGAAAGTCACCCTAGTTGTTAGTGCCCAAGGGCCTACCAATACACAAGCTATGAGAAAAATCTATTATTTGAAGGATAGAATCAATTCTAAAAAATTACACAGACTGACTCTTAAGAATTTTAACTTTTATTGGCTTTCTACACCTACACGTTTTAAAGAACGACCAATCGTGTGTTCCGGGATCGATTTGATGTTTTAACGCTTAATAAGGGTTTAAATTTCTATGGCTTCTAACACCAAGTTAAAAACACCAACAATGTGATGTTTAAACTCTTAACCCTAACCCCCCTGAGTGCTAAAAAATGCTAATCCAAAGTCCCTCTCCAAACGCATGCGCCGTCGGTTTTCGATGACGTAGTCAACCGAGCCTATATAATGAGTGCAGTATGCTGCACGAATGTGTAGCTGAGGGCCGTGGCTTAGTGTTAGGAAGGTGGGGCTCGAGAACGGAGGGTCCCCGGATCGAATCCCGGCAGGTTCCCGGAGATTTAGTTGGTGTTTTTTCCTCGAAAATTGTGATCCCGGTCAAAAATCCTAAACCGGGGTTAGGGTTATGGTAAAAAAAAAGAGGTTTTTTTCGTGTTCTATTAACCCTAACCCCCCTGAGTGCTAAAAAATGCTAATCCAAAGTCCCTCTCCAAACGCATGCGCCGTCGGTTTTCGATGACGTAGTCAACCGAGCCTATATAATGAGTGCAGTATACTGCACGAATGTGTAGCTGAGGGCCGTGGCTTAGTGTTAGGAAGGTGGGGCTCGAGAACGGAGGGTCCCCGGATCGAATCCCGGCAGGTTCCCGGAGATTTAGTTGGTGTTTTTTCCTCGAAAATTGTGATCCCGGTCAAAAATCCTAAACCGGGGTTAGGGTTATGGTAAAAAAAAAAAAGTTTTTTTTTCGTGTTCTATTAACCCTAACCCCCCTGAGTGCTAAAAAATGCTAATCCAAAGTCCCTCTCCAAACGCATGCGCCGTCGGTTTTCGATGACGTAGTCAACCGAGCCTATATAATGAGTGCAGTATAATACTGCACGAATGTGTAGCTGAGGGCCGTGGCTTAGTGTTAGGAAGGTGGGGCTCGAGAACGGAGGGTCCCCGGATCGAATCCCGGCAGGTTCCCGGAGATTTAGTTGGTGTTTTTTCCTCGAAAATTGTGATCCCGGTCAAAAATCCTAAACCGGGGTTAGGGTAACATGCTTTTAATACCGGTTTAAACGTCATTGGCTTCCTACACCAAAGTTATATCAAATGTAACCACCTTAACACTTTCCACGCGACAGGCAGCTGCAGACGACATTCCAAAATTTCACAAAATGTTTCAAAAAGGTCAAAATTGTTGTATTTCATTACCATATTTGGAATCACCGTGAGAAATGCATTGAAATAAGTACAAACATACCTTGTGTTTGGTCAGTAATCTTTGAGATAGACTTTGAAAATTATGAAAGGTTTCTGAAAAATCTCTTTTGTGTATGGTAAAAATAATAGCCGCGTGGAAAGCGTTAAAAGGTGTTAACATTTTTACATTTTATTGGCTTTTTTAAGAACGACCCTTGATGTGTTTGGGAAACGATCAAGTTAATGTTTTATCTTATAATATATTGTTGTAATAGCTAATATCAGCTATAGCTAGGTTTATAATAAAGTAAAAATATAACTACCATTAGCGCATAACCCGATATTAGCTATCAATAGTTGACATTAGCTACCAATAGCTTATATAAGCTACCAATAGCGTATTATTAGATTGTTGTAATAGCTAATAGCTGGTATATCTATGTCTAGAATAAAGAAGAAATCGAACTACCATATTAGCGAATATTAGCTATATTAGCTAGCGCTCTATTAAGCCGATATCAGCTTATGTTAGATAGCAATAGCTTATATGATTGTTATAATAGAAGGTTGTAATAGCTAATATCAGCTATAGCTAGATTTAGAATAAAGTAAGAATCTATGTACCATTATCCTATTAGCCAATAGTAGGTATCGATATAGCTTATATTGGCTACCAATAGCTTGTATTAGCTACCCGTAGCTTATAATAGATTGTTGTAATAGCTTATATCAGCTATAGCTAGGTTTATAATAAAGTAAAAATCTAACTATTAGCGCATAACCAGATATTAGCTATCAATAGCTGATATTAGCTACCAATAGCTGATATTAGCTACCAATAGCTTATATTAGCTTCCAATAGCGTATATTAGATTGTTGTAATAGCTAATAGCTGGTATATCTATGTTTACAATAAAGAAGAAATCGAACTATCATATCGCATTAGCGGGTAGTAGCTTATATTAGCTAGCACTCTAGTTAGTCGATATCAGCTTATATTAGATAGCAATAGCTTATATGATTGTTATAATAGAAGGTTGTAATAGCTAATATCAGCTATAGCTAGATTTAGAATAAAGTAAGAATCTATGTACCATTATCCTATTAGCCAATATTAGGTATCGATAGCTTATATTGGCTACCAATAGCTTATATTGGCTACCAATAGCTTATATTAGCTACCCGTAGCTTATAATAGATTGTTGTAATAGCTTATATCAGCTATAGCTAGGTTTATAATAAAATAAAATCTAACTATTAGCGCATAACCCGATATTAGCTATCAATAGCTGATATTAGCTACCAATAGCTTATATTAGCTTCCAATAGCGTATATTAGATTGTTGTAATAGCTAATAGCTGGTATATCTATGTTTACAATAAAGAAGAAATCGAACTTTCATATCGCATTAGCGGGTAGTAGCTTATATTAGCTAGCGCTCTAGTTAGCCGATATCAGCTTATATTAGATAGCAATAGCTTATATGATTGTTATAATAGAAGGTTGTAATAGCTAATATCAGCTATAGCTAGATTTAGAATAAAGTAAGAATCTATGTACCATTATCCTATTAGCCAATATTAGGTATCGATAGCTTATATTGGCTACCAATAGCTTATATTGGCTACCAATAGCTTATATTAGCTACCCGTAGCTTATAATAGATTGTTGTAATAGCTTATATCAGCTATAGCTAGGTTTATAATAAAATTAAAATCTAACTATTAGCGCATAACCCGATATTAGCTATCAATAGCTGATATTAGCTACCAATAGCTTATATTAGCTTCCAATAGCGTATATTAGATTGTTGTAATAGCTAATAGCTGGTATATCTATGTTTACAATAAAGAAGAAATCGAACTTTCATATCGCATTAGCGGGTAGTAGCTTATATTAGCTAGCGCTCTAGTTAGCCGATATCAGCTTATATTAGATAGCAATAGCTTATATGATTGTTATAATAGAAGGTTGTAATAGCTAATATCAGCTATAGCTAGATTTAGAATAAAGTAAGAATCTATGTACCATTATCCTATTAGCCAATATTAGGTATCGATAGCTTACATTGGCTACCAATAGCTTATATTGGCTACCAATAGCTTATATTAGCTACCCGTAGCTTATAATAGATTGTTGTAATAGCTTATATCAGCTATAGCTAGGTTTATAATAAAATAAAATCTAACTATTAGCGCATAACCCGATATCAGCTATCAATAGCTGATATTAGCTACCAATAGCTTATATTAGCTTCCAATAGCGTATATTAGATTGTTCTAATAGCTAATAGCTGGTATATCTATGTTTACAATAAAGAAGAAATCGAACTATCATATCGCATTAGCGGGTAGTAGCTTATATTAGCTAGCGCTCTAGTTAGCCGATATCAGCTTATATTAGAAGGCAATAGCTTATATGATTGTGATAATAGAATGTTGTAATAGCTAGTATCAGCTATAGGTAGGTTTGTAGCTGATATTAGCTAATACAATAAGCACATTGTAATAGCTAATATCTTATAGCTATAGCTAATATATAATAGCTGATATTAGATGTATTTGAGTACTATACTAATATACCATATTAGCTAGCTATAGCTGATAATAGCTACGGCATTAACGGGTTAATTGTAGTAGCTTATATCTTATTACCTATAGCTAATATCTAATATCCCCCTTTATTACCTAATATCATCCAATATCAGCTACAAGTACCATTAGCTAGTATCCGCAATAGCTGAGGCTATTGGTGGCTATTAGGTTTCTAATGCAGCTAAATGTAATATCGCACCTTAATGTGAATATGTATGTTAGATTCGCTCCAATGAAATGTTTTACAGCCGCAAATATTGTACGCGGGCGCAGGTATTTGAAACTCAACAGATGACCGCAGCGCGAACCTTATTTAGCACAAGCGTCTATCAAAACAAGCGCAGCTATCGCGCACGTCCGTATTTTATATACAGTGGCCCCTGAACCTGTGTATTTTCCCGGCTTTTTGCTAGCGGTAGATTTAAAATGGCGATCCCCTGTAAATATAAACAGACTACACCGTAGAAATAAAACTGAATTTCTGTCGCCCCCAAACACAATAATCCGTTTATAAAACGAACTTTTTACAATACACATATGATAAGTACCTTATAATAAAGATGTTATTGTACAAATAAAGTTAAGATTTGAGTAAAATACGTGTTTTCGTCCTTATTTTTGCTAACTGGGATTGCGCTCAAATAAAATTTAACATCTGTCACCGGAGAACGGAGGCTGATCGATCCGTTTTTATTTTGTTTCCGATATTATTTTATAATTTCTAAGCAATAATGAGTGATCCGAACTTTAATTTATTTGGGGATTCTGATGATTTATGGGGGGACATTACTGATGATGACATTATACGGACAATTGCGACAATGGAAGCAGAAATTGATGTAAATGGGCTGGAAGATGGCGATAAGTCCATGGCTAAACCTACCGTCCAAATCAGCAAGCCGCGCTTCGCCGAGGTATCGGAAGCAGACCTGGTAAAGATTGAAACTGACAGACACGAGCAGAAAACGCTTGCTACCACTTCGTGGGCAGTGAAACTGATAAAGAGTAAGTTGTGTGTATATTCCAAAATATCCCGACACAGAAACCAGGCAAAACTGTTTGAAAATAGCTTCAAATCGAGTTAAAACAGCAAGGTTAGACCCGTGTAATTTTAATGTTGAGATGCAATGCCTTGTACATGTATACTCAACCAGACAGCGCAGCCAGGGATATTAATAATTATGGGATAAGAAACTCCAGATCTGTGCCTGTAATCAAATTGGTTCATGTACACAGCGCCCCCTTTAACAGTTGCGACATGCCGCATACGGCAAGCAGTGGTTGGCTTCGACCATGTTATAGCGCCAACTAGACCAGTTGCGACAAACTATTAAGGTCAAGAGAATCGGGGTTTTATCTACCATGTTACCTACACCTGGCGCAGCGCGCCGTATTGTACATGTATAAGCCTACATGTACACACTACAGCCGTAGACAATATGCAAAACACGCCCATGCAGAGGTGATGTGAAGGTCAAATTCCTGGGGAATACCCTTTAAATAATAAATACTGAACGTACGCTTGTATTTTAATTTTGGGACATGTACATGTACATGTAGGCTACATGTAGGCTACATGTATGTGATGGTCAAATGTCCATTGAGCTCCATGGCCAAACCTCTCCTCTGCTTTTTAATCAAGCAAAAGAGCATGACAAAAATAAGCTGTCAATTTTGTTAATGTAAAAAATAATTTTCAAAATAAACATATAAATAACACCATAAATACTAAAAAATTATGATGAAACACCAATCCCAATTTTTTTATTGAGGCCTATTTATTTATTTGTTTGTTTGACGTAGCATGGTGCCAGTCTACCAACAGGAATCCGGAGTTTGAGGTGCTCAGTAAGGATGAAATGTGCACACTCCTTCGATCGTTCTATGCATCAGTCCGAAAGAGTGACGGTCAGGAGTATTCCAAATCAAGTCTCTGCAACATTAGAGCAGCCATACAAAGGCACATAGCTTCATCACCCTACAATAGACCATTCAATATCATGAGGGATCCTGCTTTCCAAAGAGCAAACCATGTTTTCACAGGTACAGTTCAAAAGTTGAATCCCATCACAATAACTAATTTTTGTTTACTTATTTTTTAATATCAATCTAGTATTAGTAAATTAACAAACTTGTCTGTGATATTAAAACTTAAAAGCATACAAGGCGACTTAAAAAAGGATCCTTTTTCTATACGCCCAACCAACCTCCACATTTGTTCAATGAAATTGGTGAATAAATTTCACACGCAAATGAAATAATGAATACTGACCCAATGATTGTTTGGCTCATCAAAATACGGAAACAAAGGGAACATTTTTTTAAAGGTGACCAACCAATTTAATTGAGAGGTACCGGTGAATGTGTCCATAGAACAGGGTTATTTGCCTACTTTCAATTAAATTACCATAAATAAAAAGTAAAAAACATGAAATTATGAAAAAATTAAAACATCAAGTTATTACGTAAAAACATCCACACTGCACTGAGCATTTATTTCATACAATTAATACCTTACCCCAATCACACTTCATTCTTTACCAACAATAGATACACAATTATTGTACTAGCACTGAGAACAATGCAATACTGTTTATGTTCTTTCAGGCACACTGAAGAACATGAGACGAGAGAAAAAGGACCACACCACAAGCTATCCACCAATATCAGAGGGAGACCTCAACAGATTATACAGCAGTGGTGTCCTTTCAACGGACAACCCTACAAGCCTTCAGAGGCTTGTTGTTTTTTCATTACAGTATTTTTTTTGTCGTAGAGGGAGGGAGGGAAATAGGGATTTGACCAAAAAGGCATTCGTTGTAGAAGTAGATGATGTCGGGGAAGAGTATGTGGCAATGTCATACGTGGAGCACCAGGAAAACCACCCTGGCAACCTCAGAGAAGATTTTAATGCAAAAAAGAGGTTGTACGCTACAGGAGGTAAATTGTGCCCAGTCCATGCTTTCAAGCTATACATATCAAAGCTGAACCCCAACTGCCCCTTTCTGTATCAACGCCCAACCCGTAATCCCAATTTCTCAAGCACCCTGATCTGGTATGATAATTCTCCCATGATGAAAGAGATGTCAATCAAAGCACAGCTTAGCAAAGTGTACACAAACCACAGCATTCGTGCTACCACTATCACAGCACTGAACGATGCTGGAGTGCAAGATAGGATAATATGCAGCCTCTCTGGGCATAGGAATACATCCAGCCTTCGCAGTTACTGCAAGGATGCCTCCGATAACCAGAAGAGAGAAATGTCTACGACTAGGCTCAAACGCAGGTTTGAGCCTAACAACAAACCCCATACATTAAGCTCGCCTTCACAAATGCCGCAGCCTACAGAACCACCCCGTAAACAATGTCCGACCTCTTCATTCCAAATGCCCACATTCCCAACGCGCACTAACACTGACAGCAGGAAACCTCAAACTGTGACAAATGTACAAGTACCGGTACCACAACCAAGTTTGAACCTTCTAGGGCCTACAATATCATCCACAACAGCCACATTTCCACAACTGCACATTTGGGGAGATCCACTTTCACTTTGGACCCAAGTAAAATTATTCACCTGAATCAGATTTACTATAAATAGGCCTGCTTAATTCGTGTAATTCCGAGTGATTGTTGTGCCGAGAGAAAACTCTCTCTTAGTCTTAACAGAAGTAAATAATGTGTTCAAATCAAAGAATAATTGTTATAGATGCAGGCCTAGACCTGTTTGTTAATTTTATACTGCATGGTCGACCATAATATTGCTATGCTCTGAAATGTGACTAAAAAACTACCACATGCAGATATGGGATGGGAAAATTGTCAAATTATTAAATTGGGCATTTGTCTGATCAAAGTCTTTGGTCTGATGTTATCATAATTATCTTTGACCATGTTGACTATCAAAACCAATGTTAATATGTTAAAATTGTGTATTTGGATGCAGGTCATGAGGCGTTTTGTAACATTGATACGCATTCACCATGTCACCCATATATCATATGTGTTATTATTAAAACACAAGAATGGCCAAGAGGGTAACAATTAAATTAAATGGCAGGTTTTAAAATAAAACCTAAAATTCTACCCATTTTACAATGATTTGATGTATGCACGATTTGACAGGCAGGCAGGCTTAAGTTAAGACTTAAGTAGTTGACGTTTTTGGACATATTTTGTGATGTAGTACTGTAGTAGTAGTACAAAATAACAAATTACCAACCTGAGCTGAGTAAGCTGTCACAATCAGCTGTTTGTAGACTCCATGACTTGAGTAAGATGAGTGTCAAACTCAACATTTGAAACACAATATATCCATAGAAGTAGAACCACAGCGTACAGGCTACATGGTTTACATTGTTTGACGTTCGTGTTGTAAGCTTAATAATGAGTACAACTGTACCACAAAATTAGAGTTCGCCACTGTAATTTCATGTTAGAAACATGATGATTGATGTCACGATGATGACAGTAAATATTAATGATGGATAGAATGATGATGATGTATACAAAACAAACTGTAGTGTAATATTTTATTGACCAGGCTCTGACCTCAGACCTGTAAAAGCAAGCTTTTATGACTTGTTGTGTAGCGCTAAATAAAATGATATTCACTGCATTGCAGAAAGTACTCTAAGATACCAGAAGTTTCTGCCGAAGTAGCTTTATTTAATGAATTAATTGTTGGATAAATTCAATTTTAAAGATCGTTGACGTTGTCGTCGGTCTGCTTCAAACTGTTTTTCTTCAAAAATTCCCACGTGTGAGAGCGTGACCTTTTGATTGACAGCAAGAGTGGAGGCCCCTGAATCTGTATAAGTATGCGTACCCCCCAACAACAACCAGATTGCGCAGATGGTATTTATGACTATCATTTTGATTGGCTGAAACTAAAATGAGGTCAATTCATGCATATTAATGAGTTTATTTTTGTCTTTCTAAAAGATTGATCCATTATTAACGTAGGGGAACAACATTCTTATCGTTCGGAAAATCTGATAACTTTCCCTTCAAAAATCTTTAAAGACAGTTGCGAAAAGTGAATTTTCATTCAATTGCAATAACAAATACGATAATGAATGAGGTTAAATACTTTGTACAGACTGATTTTCGGTAATTGTGGAAAATCAAAACAAATGGTTTCAGGCCCGCGGAATTTCCTTGGGCCTGAAACCATTTGTTTTGATTTTCCACAATTACCTCAACACAGCCAGTACGCAGTATTTAACCTCTAAATGATGAGACCAGTAGTGCACTTATATGAGAATAGGAAAAGGGTTGAATACGAAAAGGGTTGAAGTGATGACACTAGATAGACAATCTGGTGAAGCCATACGTGCCGAATTCTGCAGATAATTTCGATGTGATCTACATCAAAATTACCAAATTGTGAAATATTACATGGCTAGATTTGCGGTTCGTGGGTTGGACGGTTCTCTGGTTGGGGGAATTATGGGATGTGTTATAGTGTTATAGGCCTGCTCTTAAAATCCAGTTATCACACGTGCCCTTACTATTCCACATTCCCCATAATACAGGAACGACAGTCATGTCCCCTTAAATCCAGATAGGCTATCCCATGTACATATGCTTATACCGTATATCCTATAACTCAGTATTTATGCCTAGGGTCGGGGTTTTATAGTGGGGTTTTAGTTCACAGTAGGTCTTTTAGTTTTATACTTGGCGGGATGCGGGGTCTATGGTCATGATCATCTGTACCCAGTGAGAACTGCGTGTACGTGTGCCATATCCGTTTCTTTTTTGGCCTATTGACATTAATTATTCCTCCAGTAGGCATGTATGTCTAAACGTATGTATGCATTTCAATCATGCATGTTTACTCAAACCGTCCCTCTATATTTAACATGTTGTTCCTGTATGTAACATTCCCATAAAAGACATCCCATGAGGCCTGGGCATATCGGAATTGCTATAGTATTCACAGGCCAATTGTGGCCCGCGCGCGTTGTAGATGGGTACGGGTACGCGATGGGATTTTTTAAGGCACTGACATCATACTACCCGTAGTGTTATCCTGGATAAAGGCATGCTACCCCCCCCCCCCTCCCCCCCATTTTACCTTTGATTATATGCATAGTTTAACTCAAGCAACAACAAAAAACACCCGCCAGTTAATTGGAGATTATTTTTTCTATCATGGCTGTATGATACTTTTTGTTCTCGTCTTCTCGTGTTCTCGTGCCCAGTTATATTGTACGTACATGTAGGCCTAAGGTACGGTTTGCACTGCGTGTGGAGCCACAGGGACTGCCTCCTTTTACCCGCCACATAACAAAACAATACAGCTTGTGCCACGAACGTACGCACCTTACGGTCTGCGCCATTACACGTGGGTCGGCAATCGCGTGCGCAGGCCCGTAACCAGGGGGGGGGGGGGGGGGGGGGGGGGGGGGTACCAATCCAATGTACCTTTTTTGTACCAATGTACCTTTTTTTTACTAATCTACCCTTTTTTTTGTAAAAACGCCCCCCCCCCCCCCCAACCCTCTATTTTCCGAAAACTCCCCCAACCCATTTCCCATTGTGTAAAGCATTTTTTCGGGCCGTTTTGCACTAAAATATGTGCGGTCACGTTGTTGAGACAAAACGGACATTTTTATGTGGATGAAGTACATTTAACAGTGTGCCTTATGATCCAAAGAATCGGTGAACTTATAGGTTGAATTTATGAACGAGACTCTATGTGACAGTGTACTTTAGGCTCCACCTTGATGTATGACGGGTTGACATGTGTTTAATTTAGGCTCTACCTTGATGTATGACGGGTTGACACGTGTTCAATTAGGCTCCACCTTTATGTATGACGGATTGACACGTGTTTAATTATGCTCTACTTAGATGTATGACGGGTTAAACCGAAATTTAATTAGGCTCCACCTTGATGTATGATGGGTTGACACTAGTTCAATGCTAACAATTACATGCGATCCAGGATACGGTATACACATGTGGGAGATACGATAACCACGTGCTCAAGTGGAACCTTTATTCCAGACATTTCAGAAACTACGTGTGGTGAGTTGCATGCGTGTGTGCGGTTTCACGTTGTTGAATTGTACACTAGGAGAACCTTTGGATGACAAAATGGACATTTTGATCAGAAACGGTGAACATGATATCTTGCAATTGCTTCGTTTCAAATTAATCTTATTTCAATAATATTAACCACGCTCATTTTCAAAAATATATGACAAATAAAGATATTTACCATTTATGTTTACTCCAACTCATATATTAAATGTTTATATTTTGATTCAAATAATATTAACGTCAATGAATAGTAATTATATTCTTTCAAACATATGTATTTAGATTCTATCTTAGAGCAATCATGTACAACGATTATCGAGCCACCAAACGGGGCACTTGATCCTGCAGGAGCTATTCCCATTGATCATGGTGCAACGCTAACAATTACATGCGATTCAGGATATACACCTGTGGGAGATACGGTAACCACGTGCTCAAGAGCAAACTTGATTCCAGACATTTCAGAAACTACGTGTGGTGAGTTGCGTGCGTAAGTGCGGTTTCACATGTTGAATTGTACACTAGGAGAACATTTGGATGACAAAACGGACATTTTGATCAGAAATACCGTGAAAATGATGTCTTGCAATTGCTTTGTTCCAAAATAATCTACCTGATTTCTATATTCGTTCAAACTTATACATTTAAATTCTATCTTAGAGCAATCATGCACAACAACTTGTCGAACCGCCAAACGGGGCACTTGATCCATCAGGAGCTAATCCCATCGATCATGGTGCAACGCTAACAATTACATGCGATTCAAGATATACACCTGTGGGAGATATGATAACCACGTGCTCAAGTGAAATTTTGATTTCAGACATTTCAAAAACTACGTGTGCGGATATTTTGACAATGAATTCGAGTAAGAAATGTGATGTTTTGTCAGTCATTCCTGTATGTAGCATACTGTCATTCCTGTATGTATGTTTCGGCCTTTAAACTAATTGATGTTGGTATTTTTTTCGCTTTAACACTATGTCCATTATGATCACTGAGTTTCAGGAATGTTTGGAGATATTTTTTTACTTTTTACTATGGGAAAAAATACAAGATAATTGTGGCCTCCTGCGGTATGGTAAATGTTCAAAGTCCATCACTTTCGATCGTTATCAGCTTTGTGATTCTATTCATATGCTGAAATCACAGGTTTTGATTTCAAATAATGCGCAAACTTATAGTTCGATATTGACTATTTGTCTCTCTTTGAACGGTACACTAAATATAGCTGCTATATGCATGTGTGCACGTGATGATACTAATATGCATCGGGACAGTGTTGTGTATACGGTATTGTATAAGGCAGCTTAATTATTTCAATTCACAGTATACTAAATGAAAACTGTACTTGTTCAGATAAGAAGTTGACGAGGATGAGATGCTGATCCACCTTTATGGATGCGCGAAACAAGGACAGTGGCTGCGATGGGACTCTGCCATGCAAGTGGACACATCATGGAAGAAACTCCTGTATGTTTGGACACCAGAACTCCTGTCGTTCCAGATAAATGCCATCCATGACCAACTCCCGACACCAACTAACCTGAGACTCTGGGGCAAGACAAATATGGGATTGTGCCAGTTATGTCACCACCGAAATTGTACTCTGCTCCACATCCTGAACTGTTGCAGCTTTTCCTTAGAAAATGGAAGGTATATACAATTCGCGCCATGACCAAACATTGAGAGCAATTCCAAACAGCAGATGGCACAAAATACCGTAATCCAGTCTTTCCGTACAGAAAGCCAAAAGAGACAGATATCCTGAAAAATGCCAGTGACTGGAAACTCTTGGTGGATGAAGAGCACTCGCAGATAGTATTTCCTCCAGAAATTGTTGAGACGGCCAAGCGACCTGACATTACTATTTTCTCAACTCAGACTAAAAAGGTCATCATCATTGAATTGACAGTCCCAGCAGAGGAAAACCTTGCAAAATGCTTTCGCCAGGAAGAAATGTAAATACCAAGACCTTACTTGATAGTTGACTTCCATATAAGCATTATCTGCTGTCCCGGAAGCTGACAATAATATGTGTGTGGTCCAAGTGCAGTTTAACAAAAGGTGCAGGATAAAATTCATGCACTGTGAATACCTCTGTGGAGGGTATAACAGAATTACTCCGGTCCATATTTGGTCGTATGATAGGACCATATTTGATGATACCACGTTTAATAAAAACTATGAATACTTGTATGTATTTTTAGATCTACCAGCAACCGAACGAAACACAGAAATTCAAGTAAACCGCGTACGTGTCGCCATCGCCGACCTCGGCTCTACCACAGTGTTGAGAACTACAGCCAAACAGCCTGATACACGAGGCCCACCGAATAATCAGCTGCCAGCGGCCGACTTGACTGGCGATGTGCCAGCTCTGACAGACAGGAAAAAGAGACAAACTCTTGCTGAAGATGATGAAATCCGTTGCATCGCATATGGAACTAAGTAGGTTATGGTACTATATTATAGGTATTATATTAGGGTGTTTGTCTCAGATGACCCGCGCGCATTCCCGAAACCGCCCGCGTAAGCTTTTTTTACAATTTTTTTTTCAATTTTCTCAAAAAAATCTTGCAAAATCCAACTTTTCGACCAAACAAATGACGATCAAGTCTAAATTGAGAAAAAAAATCAAAAAAAAAAATCCGCAGACCGCATTAGATTTTCAGTCTCTCATGTCATCTGAGACAAACCTTTTTTTTTGGGGGGGGGGGGGGCCTTACAGGCCTTCAAATTACTATCTGAAATCAGCCCTTTTATGGCAAAAGGATGTATCTTATATGTAGTTTCCTAACAGTATACTTCCTTTTAACATGATCAAAGTTGGCTTTTTTTCTCCATAAATCATGTAGTGGTAAAAGGCAGTATATTACTTTTATTGTCTTTACAAGTTGCAGCCTTTTCCTAAGTGACGATTATTGAACCAAGTTAACACAATCCATGTTAAAAGGAAGTTTATCATTAGGAAAGTACATATAAGATACATCCTTTCGCCATAAAAGGGCTGTGATCTGGTAGTAAATACACTCATAACTCTAAAAAAAATATAGTTCCAACTTGAAACTATCACAATTATCCCCCTGGTTGGTCCCCTGGTTTTAGGGGATTTTGTCATCATGTCAATGTAAACTGCTCACAAAAAGTATCGAAACACTTAGAAATGACCCAATATATAACGGCTTGAAAGAGTATGCATTAATCGAAGCAAATAACCAAGTGTTTAATTTTGTTCTGCGTATTTTGACACCTCGATCGATAAGATACGATGTTGCGGAGCGGAGTTATTGTCATTTCAATGGTCGTGGGTCCAGTTTCAAAAGTGACAATTATCCTATAGTAAGAGGTTTGCATTACTGTTTAGAATGATCAGATTCGTGTTTTTCAATAGGGATGAGTGTCACTTTTGAAACTGGACCCACGATCAGTGAAATGACAATAACTCAGCTCCACAACATCGTATCTCAACGATCGAGGTGTCAAAATACGCAGAACAAAATTACGCACTTGGTCATTTGCTTCGATTAATGCATACCTTTTCGAGCCGTTATATATTGGATCATTTCTAAGTGTTTCGATACTTTTTGTGAGCAGTTTATGTGGGGGTGTGTGCGGGGGGTGCGTCCGTATGTGCCTTTTGGTTAGCCTTTTTTCCCCGAATGCTGTATCTTTTGAACGGATGGACGGATTGACTTCAAACCTTCAGCTATAGGTAGGCCATGGTCAAAAGCTGTGGCTGCTTTTTGGGGGGTCTAATTTGCATAGGTCATCAGAGGTCAAAGGTCATCCAGGGGTCAAATCGTAAAAGTTGCCCGATTGACTTCAAACTTGGAGAAAAGAAAGATGAACACCGGATTACCATGTCTAAAATCAATTTGCATAGGTCATCTGAGGTTAAAGGTCATCCAGGGGTCAAATTGTAAAAGTTGCCTGATTGACTTCAAACTTGGAGAAAAGAAACATGAACACTGGGTGAACTTGTCTAAAATTAATTAGAGGTCAACGTTCATTAGAGGTCATCAAAGGTCAACAGTCATCAAAGGTCAACGGTCATCAAAGGTCAACATTGGGTTGAATCATGCAATGAACACCGGGGGAACATGTCAAAAAATAATTAGAGGTCATCCGAGGTCATCTGAGGTCAAAGGTCATCTAGAGGTAAAATTGTAAAAGTTGCCCGATTGACGTCAAACTTGGAAAAAAGAAACATGAACACCGGGTGAACATGTCTAAAATTAATTAGAGGTAATCCGAGGTCAACGGTCATTAGAGGTCATCCAAGTTCAAAGGTCAACGAGGGGTTAAACCATGCAATGAACACCGGGGGAACATGTCAAAAATAATTTGAGGTTATCTGAGGTCAAAGGTCATCCAGAGGTCAAATCGTAAAAGTTGCCAGATTATGTCAAACTTGGAGAAAAGAAACATGAACAATGGGGGAACATGACCCCTATGTGACTTTTGACCTCATTTAGTTGATTATTATTATTATTTTTTTGATATTATTTTTTTAATATTATTTTTGATATTCATAAAGATTGGATAACCATTAACTGCGACTCCATATAAAAATCAATGATATGTCCATTGGGGATTTCCTCATATTGACATATATGTTAGGCCGATCTCACCATGCTCATTTATTTCTGGCCCTTTCTGTAAACATTGGCAAAAATCACAATTTTCAAAAAAAATCCCAAAATGCTTTATTACAATCCCTCATGGCAACCCAGTTTTAACTCTTTCCACGCGGCTCTAAGATTTACCATATATACAAAACCGAATTTTCAGAAACCTTTCCCAACTTTCAGGGTCTATCTCGTGGATTACTGGACCAATACTATGCATGTTTGTACTTATGTCAATGCATATCTCGTGGTGATTCCAAATATGGTAATGAAATTCAATAATTTTTGAAACATTTTGTGAACATTTGGAATGTCGTCTGCAGCCGCCTGCCGCATGGAAAGCGTTAAGACTTTATTCAAGTAAACAAGGGTTTATATACACACTATTTCAACATTGTTATTCCATACATATTTAACCATTTTTGTGAGGCAGGTATTTTGATGTCCACTAAATATCATATTTTATCCCACGAAAATATGGTAAAATGGCTAAGACCTGTTTTCGGCTGATACCATGGAAACAAGAATGGACGCTAGAAAGTAATACCAATTTTGTGAGTTTGATCCCAAGCCCCAACATGTATTAAGTATGTGAAATGTTTCCCAGTGGGATCACATATCATTGATTTTTATATGAAGTCACAGTCAAGAACACTACAAGTCAACAATTTAAGTAGCTCCTTTTGTCAAAATTAGCTCCTGATCCATGTATGCTTAATTTGATGCTTGTGTGGCTATTACATTTGAAATCTTCACTCCCTGTGTGGGAGATTATGATCATGTCTTCCATAGGGGGTGTATGGATTTCATCTGGAATAGCCCATGGGGTTACCTGCATGGGTAACTACATTTGAAATCCTCACTCCCTGTGTTGAAGATTATGATCATGTCTACCATAGGGGGTGTATGGGTTTCATCTGGAATAGCCCATGGACCTGCATGGGTAACTACATTTGAAATCTTCACTCCCTGTGTTGAAGATTATGATCATGTCTTCCATAGGGGGTGTATGGATTTCATCTGGAATAGCCCATGGACCTGCATGGGTAACTACATTTGAAATCTCCACTCCCTGTGTGGGAGATTATGATCATGTCTTCCATAGGGGGTGTATGGATTTCATCTGGAATAGCCCATGGACCTGCATGGGTAACTACATTTGAAATCTACACTCCCTGTGTTGAAGATTATGATCATGTCTTCCATAGGGGGTGTATGGATTTCTTCTGGAATAGCCCATGGACCTGCATGGGTAACTACATTTGAAATCTCCACTCCCGGTGTGGGAGATTATGGTCATGTCTTCAATAGGGGGTGTATGGATTTCAACTGGAATAGCCTAACAGCTGACATGATACCCTTTGCATGTAATAACTTCCTGTACCATCAACTAATAATGTTGTCGCTGTTCTGTCAAAACGTAGTATCTAAATCAGGCCCTTCAGCATGTATAGAGTAATACTTCCTATGTATAAACATTGGGCAGTCTGCTCTAAACATGTTCAAAGGCCAAAAACGCATCTATTAAAACCATGTCTAAAGTTCCTTGAACATGTATAAAGACACACTTCCTATGCATATAACCATTGGGCACTTCTACGTTATACATATTGAAGGGCCGGAAAAAACATACAATGATATGTGATGATTCTACATACAGTCATTTTATTTAGTATTAGTTAGATTGATTGTATATTTGTCAGCATGTCCTGTTGTAGTTTTTAATATTTTCTGCAGTTTTTAAGATTTTTCTGTACAGCGTCTTGAGGCTGTTTACATCGTAAGACGCTTAATAAGTCCCATGTATTATTATTATTAGTCATATTGGCTGGATTGTACTAACCATTCATGGTTTTATCCCAATTCAGGCCTGCCGTGGACTTCATCTGGAAACTAGACAATCAGGTTATATCTGGTGGTTTCATCGAAACCGTCGTATCCGATAGCGTGCTCAACGTTGGCGTTGGACAAGGCTTGTTGGATACCACATCCACTTTCACCTTTGACCCTGTACATCGGGATTACCACTCCAAGGAACTTTGCTGCGAGGTTAGCTCTAGTGATCTAGGATCGCCCATTAGGAGGTGCACCAACCTGGTTGTATTCAGTAAGTAGAGGGCGCTCTAGGTCTTCTTAAAATCTTTGTAGTTTGAGTTAACTGACCTATATGCAGGCCAGCATAAAGTATTTTTTATCAATTGCGCCAGGTATGAAATGGTTCTTTTTTTAACATTTTTGTATATAAATAGCAAATGTGAACAATAGCCCAACAGACATTAATATGGTTAATGAACTGGGTGATGAGAAATAAATCAGGTAACACTCTATAAAGAGCTCTGAAAGGCCAATCAATTGGTTCACGGTTCCAAAGATAATTGTCTGGAATAATTTTGAAGGCTGCCAATATTATATATTATGCAATAATATTTTTAGTCCGGCTGAATTTATGTTATAAAATTGTGACCCAACGCAATTAAATGAGGGAAATATGAATATTGAGTTATTCATTATCATGAAATTAAGTATAAATTGAGGGACATTTTGGTACCATGATGCCAACTGGTATATCACCTTCCTTAAACCAAAGTTATGGATTATTGGAAATAACTTTGTCGCAAAACATCAAATACAAATTGTCAAGATATGGACGTTTAAATATTTGGTTTTATTAACAAATCAATGGAGTAAATGAAAATTCAACAACTTAAATTGTATTTTAACTCTTTATTTTCATGAATTGGTCTTTGTGTGGATACAAGATATATCAAAGATAAGAAATAAGACTTTTCATAAATATTACTTATTTTGACCTTGTCTCACATTTTTGCTCTTAAATCAAATTAGCTACTGTCGCATTGTGCCTCATTTACTCATGTTGGGTCACAATTGTTAACTTGGAAAACATCTCAACAGAGGGCGCTTTCCTTTCTGGCTATGAGTGACCGCATAGGCAAGGATAAAAAGCACAAAACCATCGATTTTATTTTTTTATATTAAGGCTTCCCCAAAGAAGATTTCTTGATGCACCCCAGGATGCTTCACTTTCATCACATGACCACTGATTTCTGTCACCAGTGTCTACTGGTTCCCATCGACATTACCGTGCAAGGAAATACTTATAAAATTGTTAAACGAGGTTCTTTAAGAAAATCCTGTTGCAAGTAATATGATTGATGTGTCTTTAATACAGTCCTCTCTTGATTTTCTTAAAGACCCTATATTTTTATAAATACAAGTTTTAGTTGGGATTCAACTTCTTTCATATTTGTGGCCAAGTTTACCCTATCTGCACCATGTATTATGGTAGAGGTCAGACGACCTCCAGCTGTTAATTACTTTAACACCTGTGTGGCACTGTTTGTTTTGGTGATAAGCCCTGCTGGTACTGTAGGGGCGCTAAGCATGATGAGGTACATCAAGAAATCTTCATTGAGGCTTCCCTAGACCAAATGCGTGTAAGTGCCTGTGAGGCGATGGAAAAAACATCCTGTTCTTCAAAGCTGGACCAAACCATTTTGTTTCCAATTTAATTTGTTTTTGTTATACATGTGGACACATTTATATTTTTGACAAATGTTTGAAACATTTGAGTGTTTTGAAAAATTGTTGGAAATTCACCAAAATTGTTACACAAAAAAGAAATTTAAAAAAAAGGAAGAAATCCGCCCGAATGACCGACCCTACCTGAGAGGTCTCTATTCCCGTAGAACAGGGATATTTTCGGTCTCCTAATCACACAATTAAAGTCTAAAGCAGACAATACAATTAACAAATCTTACATAATCATTTCAATATCAATGTTAATCCACACAGGCCCGCCAGACAGTCCCCTAGAATTATCCGGTTTGAACGTCGTCAACGAGGGCAGCACTGTTCAGTTGCAGTGCGCAGCTACCGAACATTACCCAAGCGGCGTTTTCCAGTGGGATGACGCGGACGGCAGTTTATTATTACTGGATGAAGCTCAAACTCAAACACAATACCGAGTGTTGCCAGACTACCGCTTAGAACAATGGAGTAGCTATAGGTAGGACACATATTTGGTTATGATATGACCATATTTGGAAAGAAAGGCCATATTTTATTATTTAATGTTACTATAGATGGTGTGACCGGTGACGTAGTGCCCGGCGGTTTGCGTGCGCACCTACAGGGAATGGTGCTTTAATTCACACTTGATTGATCATTACCATGCTTACGGTGTAATAGAGCAGTAGTCATGTTATGCATCCCTAAGCACAATGAGAGACCAGGTACTAAATCTGGTTGTCCGGCGGTTTGCGTGCGCACCATAAGGGCATGTGCTTTTAAGATTGGCGCTCAGTGATGTGTGTTTTGCTTTCATATAGTAATGTATGCAGTAGTCATGGACTAGTACCTCTAGCATGTCTTTAGACCAGGCGCTAATCAATTTGTAAACACTACTGATGTAAGCAACGGTCACCTCATCTATAGTTCATTCAGTTCCAAATTGGCATACCTCTGCTTACAGCAGAGAATTACTTGAGAAGAATTATCACACATACACTTGGAAAGTTGGAATGAATAATTTCTCGCCAATTTTGAACTGGTTAATTTATAGACTTCCGCTTAGAACAATGGAGTAGCTATAGGTTTATATTTGGTAATGTTATGACCATATTTGGCTACAATGAGACCATCAGATGATAATATAACTCAGATGGCATTCTTTATATTTGTCATCGCCACAGTGAACATTTAGGGAATTAGCTGTTCTAAAGTCCAAAAAAACCCGCTTACCAAGTATTATAAACTAGCCTCTTTCTATAGCTCATAAGTAAAAATATTAAATCATAAATTTGTGAAGAAATGTCTCACCTTTAATTTGAGATATTACACGTGAAGATCGGTTAACGATTAAGATTGCTACTCTGAAAAGAATGAACCCAAAGTGCAGTTTTCATTTTCGCACTTGGGTTTTGAAGACGCAGGACAGCTTGACAGGTGTGTATGGGCTGCATTGATCAATTGAAGCATCCCCAATCCTCATCTTGCTAGCGACCGGTGAGTTGTCGCTACCAGTCAGTCAATGACATGCTTATTGTATCACCGTGGCTGCGTGTAGAAGAACCAATTGCTAAAATGAAAAGCGGACTTTGTTTCGGTTTTCGACACATAGCTGCTTTAATATTCAGTCAACCTTCACACCTAATATCTCAAATTAAAGACACTAAATGTCTTTACAAATTTATAATTTAATATTTTGACGTAGAATCGATAGTTTTGGAGTTAAGAGGATATTTTTTAACTGGTAAGTTATTTTTTTGAGGACTGCATATTTCATTACTGATGATAAGTAATTGTAAGATAAACTCAATTTAGTGGTTTCCTGGTGCCCTTTCCATGTGGCATGCGTCTGCAGACGACACTACAAAATTTCACAAAATGTCTCGAAAATGTCCAAATTATTAAATTTCATTACCATATTTGGAATCATTGTTAGAAATGCATGAAAATAAGTACAAACATGCCTAGTATTGATTCAATAATCTTTGAGATAGGCCTTGAAAGTTGGGAAAGGTTTCTGAAAAATCAGTTTTGTATACGGTAAAACTAATATAGCAGCGTTGAAAGTGTTAATGAACTAAAATGTTGAAAAAATAATAATCCATATGAAAACAATGAAGTCATTCCTCTTTTTTTCTTCTTGGCAGTTTCATCGCTTCGCGTGAACATAACGGTAGGAGTATCAAATGTGACTTTGAACAGAACTATGATGAAGGTGATATTGAGTACGAAGCATCAACGTCTGGTGATATAGAGATCTCTGTAAACTGTAAGTTGTTAATGAACCTATCAAAAGGGTACCACCATGACCCGGGGGGGGGGGGGGGGCACTGACATTGGAAAAGGGTATGAAATGTGCTGCGCTGAAGACCTCCCTTTTTACCCTCTGCTGCTAGCTCTTATGACCCCCCTTTTGAGCCTGCATCAGTTCTTAAGACCCCGATTTTATTGAAAATTCTAAAATCGCTTAATTTTGCGTTCCAAAGCCCCAATTCTTTGAAAATTTTGCTCTAAAACCAACAAATTTTGCGTTCTTGCTGATCAAAATTGAACTATAGGCCAGTTCTCAAGACCTACTTTTTTGAAAAAATCAGTTCCTAAGACCCTATTTTTCGTCATAAAATCCACTCAGTTCAGTTCTGGAGCCCCCTTTTTGAGACCCTGTGCGGCACACCCCTACCCCCAAAAAAGTTAAGTGCCCCCCCCCCCCGGGACCATGACCCAATCTTATACCATTCTTACCCCTCCTCCACTTCCTTTCTCCCCACCCCCTCCCTCTCAACCCCTCACTGATCAATTTTCGTGAAATTTTTTTTTGTAGCAAAGTGTTGTCAAATTCCAACCGTTTGTTAAAAATTATACACTGTTACATTGAAATGCATAGTATAGAACTACTATACACATTTTAGATTGTATAGCAAATTCTGCAAAGTGTGGCGCATTTAGCGATGCAACACTTGGTAAATTGTATGCTGCCTCACTCCTTCTCCTTCTAAGTTTATGCAACCACATATTTTACCATGATACAACCCATACCCCTCTTACCCATCCCCATCCTCCCTCTCATGTGAGCAAGGGGAGGTTGGGTGGCACCTCGTAAATTAGGCTTTTGCCACCACATATTTGTTTTTTATTAATAATTTTGAAACTCGAAGGAGGACCCTCGCAAATGAAATCGCAACAGGGGCATTTTTTTAAGACTGCCTCAAGTCATTATGATAATATTTGCACACAACGCATGTTTGACTCAAAAAAGTCAAATACTCTAAAAAATATTTCTTAAAAAAACTCTTTAATTTAATTCATTAATTGACAAATGTATATCCTTTTCCTTGAATTTAGGACATCAAATGTTAAACAATTACCTGAAATTAAAATTAATCTTGTTTGGTGTACCCTTATCTTTGCCCAAAATTAAATTATCGACAAATGTATAGCTTATAACTGCTATCAATCGAAAATGGCACATCATTGCTGTTCTGTGAAAATCTTGTATCTCCATCCGGCCCTTCAGCATGTATAAAGTAATACTTGCTATGCATACCTTTTGGGCAGTGTGTTCTAAACATGTTCAAGGGCCAAAAACACATCAAATTCTTGTAAGTGCTCTTGCCCCTAGATTTAAAACAACACTTTCTATAATAACTGTTTAGGAAAGTTTTACTTTATACATTGCTGAAGAACTGGAAAAATGCAAGGTTTTGACAGAACAGCAACAATAATTTGCACATCTCATATCATAAAGAAATACAGTCCAACCTCGGTTAGGCCAAACAAAGAAGAAGGTCTGTCTCAGAAGCCCGCCCGCATTGGTATGTGAAATGAGCTACGGCGCGTAGGTCTATGCGCTGGGGGCTAGAAAACTTCTTCTTTTTTTCTTCTTTTCTTTTTGCCTTTTTTTAAAATTTTTTTTTTTTATTTTTTATTTTTAAAAAAAAGTTAAAAAAAGTTCTCCGTAAGCTTGGATAAGCAAAAAAAAGCAAAAAAAAAGCAAAAAAAAAAAAAAAATTGCATACCTCATAGCCTATTTTCTAAAAAAATAAATCGCACAGCACTTAGCTTTTTTGCACAATGTTTCCGAGACAGACCTTCTTCTTTGTTTGGCCTTATCTGACCCTCTTTTATCCGAATAACTAAATAAGTTGTTTACAGCCTAATCACTTTATTATCACACTGATGTTGATTTTGGTAAATGATACATCGTCACTGTAATTTAGCACCCATCTTTTGTCCCAATTTGAGCACTTCCAGGACAGTCAACAGGGGTGTACCTTCATTTTTTTTCTCCAACCAGCCAGCCGGGCTGGTAGCACGTAAAAGTTACCAGCCGGACTGTAAACTTACCAGCCAAACAAGTAATCTTCATTTACCAACAGCAAAATTCTTACCGGCCAGCCGGGCGTGTATATTTGAAAAGTTACTTAGGTACTAAGTACAGCCCTGACAGTCAATGCACAATTACACATAATTCCCTGATCCAGATTTTTCACTTATGCTTGGTCCCATCATGTCCGGATAGCCGAGGTCCCATCATGTCCGGATAAATGTGACCAGCCAGCACAAAGGGGCTGTAAATAAAAGTCATAAGTGCATGTACTGAGACATTAACATTTCAATAAATAACAGGAAACAAAGGAATAATCAATGAATTTATTGATTTTCAGGCATGAGAATCTTCAGGAAAAAGCAGGAATTCCTGCTTTTTATTAGTAGTCAAAATTTACACAGTTTTATTTAATTTCAGCCTGTTTTGGGCCTTTTTTGCCCAAGTTCATGTGCTCTTTTAGGAATTTTCACCACTTTCCTGCTATTTTCAAAAACTCCATTCTCATGCCTGGATTTTGCTTTACCTATTTTAACAAACAATATTGAAAAGTTACATCATTAATTATGTTGTAAAGCAGATTTATGGAGAATTTTCCTATTCAATATATCAAGAAATGTTCTTTGCCGGCTTTACATCCCATTTGCGGTGGATGGTCTGAAATATGATCAAAATTTATGTCTAATTTGGTTATAATTTGTTTTCCTAACACAACAGTCTGTCCGGCATCGAATGCCCAACTAACCAGATGTCCCGCTGCTCCGATAGCACCCGGCCAATCGGTGACCATTTCGTGTGAATCGGCCGTGACCAACCCGGCGGCGCGTCTAGATTGGTATCTGAACAATGTCAAACAGAGCCCATCCGGTGATACTACAACGCAGGCTAGAGATTACGGTTACGTGACCATACAGAGCTTTACCACTGCCTTAGCCGATGACGGCTTTCAGTTGCAGTGCTGTCCCACGCATCTGACTGAAGATATCGGATGCGGGCAGCTCTGTAGCGGCGTGTGCACAGTCAGGGTTGAACGTAAGTTATCAACACTGTTTCTTATGACTTATAGCTGAATACAAAAATCCCATCACCTCTTTAATAATACATGATAGAAAGGTGGATATTCAGTTCGTAAATAATTGAGAAATTTAACAAAACTTGATATTATTTGACATTATTGATGACCAACCATAAACACCTTGCACCCAATGCCTCGGATATGCATTGTATTGTGGCTCTGTTTGATATGTATTAAAAATAGGGGGCTTTAAAACTGATTAAATAACCCCAATCCTAGATTCTCTATAAAATTATAAAATCGCTGTTAATTTATATTATTTATTTATTTCATTTTACAGAACCCCCAGCAGAACAGGGTAAGTGTCAATATAGATCTACAAGATAGCACACCGTAAGATCAATGAATAAAATATAGTTTGTAGCTGTTTTGCACTATGTTGATCCTATAATGTATAGGCTGTACCATATTTGGCAACGCTGCGTTATACACACAGTGCACGCGCGTCGCGCTTGAACATCTTAATGCGATGAGCATGCACACTTAAAGGTCTGAATGAAAACTATATAGTATCGGTCTCATAGTTTAACATTTCACAAATTGAGAGTTTAAAATTTCACGAATCGGCAAAAGCCTTATTCACAACATGAACATGTCCTGAAAATAAACTCTGTAACATTTATTGTGTATCTTTGCAATGGTAGATTGGAAATATTCGTGGGCATGACATTTTCGCGAGTAAGTGCTCCTCGCGAAGTAAGCGAAATTTAAATGCACACAAACATTTCTGGTTTTATACAGTATATCAAGAATGCAAATCTCTTGATCAGCTATAGATGGTGTGACCGGTGACGTCATGTATTTACAAATGGGACACCCTCTCTTGATTCCCTCCGGGCAGAATATACAGTAAAGTTAATGAAGACGACATGAAATTTCTTTCTAATGAATTGTAAAACTCATTTATTTTTAATTCTTTTTGTGAAATTCGATAGCTTATAGCATTCCTAAGCAAGTTTAAAGACAGTTTTGATAACAATTTGCTGTAACACCACAATCTAGTTAGAAAACCTGATCTGGCCTATGTAAACTATAGGAATCTTGCCCGGTTAGTTTTGTCTCAAATCAACAGAGGGCGTCATAAATGTAAACAACGGTCACCTCATCTATACCTGTCCCCCCTTTACAAAATCGGCGAATCCAGCGAGCTGTTTACCAACTTCCTGCTTCGAAAAACACGTTCTATAGCACACGCACACACCCCAACGCTGCGTTGTACGCACAACGCATATGCCGGCCACTTTGTTGTGTTATTATTCGAATGAGTTAAGCCCCGCCCCATACTAGGGCCCCATTGATAGGAATGCAGCATATTGAAACGTAAACCATGTCATTTACTGGTTTATATGTGTAAATCCCTTTGTACAGACTATTAACAGAGAGGCGCATGCCCATTTTTTAGGTTTTTCAGTCCCGGTCTGCTGGCACAGGGAGTTATATACCAAAATGTTCCCAGAAGTCTCTAGCATACAACCTAGGTGGACATCCTTGCGAACGTGGATGTTAAAGTGACTTTTGACCTCAACTTAGGGTCAAAGGTCACATGTGTTTTAAGAGGGCACACCACTATTACGATCAATGCGCGACCTGATTACGATCGCCATCACATAGCTAGTCCATAACGGAAAGAATTGCTCATATTGACATTATTTGGCATTAAAAATGATTGAATTTATTCTCTATTTGTTCCCTGAATTGTACTCGATATATTTCAAACAAAAAGAGTTTACATCGAACGTTTCATTTAAACAATATTGGCGGATGGATACACATCACAACTCGCTACCGTGTATAAAGGGGCAAATATTGAAAAATGGGCAACTCGGTCTGAACTTTTGACCCAAGTAAGATCTATCTGTGTTTATAACTATTCCAAAATTTTATAAAAGGAGCTGCAAGCTAACTCAAGTTATCGTCGTTTTCAGAAGACATCTTTCCCATAGAAACACACTATAGCGCGTAAAAGTAGTGTGCACCCTCAATGGGATGTCCAATCTAAATTTAACATGGTAACAAAATTAAAACAGGTTATTGACCCTAAAAAGTATATCATATTGTTGAACTGAGTATTTAAAACAAAACTGTTAATCACAACTTTGATTATTTGATCTTCGAATAAAGGTTTTTGACCTATGACCTTTTGAAAATGACAAGTCGGCAAAATGGGTCATTTTGGGCGAATTTCCACAAAATCGGCAAAAAATGACATGTAATCATCATTAAACAAATATTATGGGTCTGTGGATGATGAGAATATAGATTATATTACCAGTAAATAAACCTTCTTTGATTTTAAGACAATTGTAAAAGTGCAATTTCTATAGCAACCACCATTTATGTCAACATTCGACCACCATTTGACCTATTTTTGATGTAATTGGAGGTCATTAAAGTCGGTTGCCATAGCAACAGCACACCATTGATGTTTGAAATTAGGTGTAATGTAAAGTGCATTTACGTACCAACATAATCAATTCTCATTGAGTTAAAATATTTTTTTAAAGAATGAAAAAGTGGAATTTTTGACGAATTTGTAAAAAAGGCCAAAAATGGCCTATTTTGGCCGACTTATCTTTTTCATAAGGTCATAGGTAAAAAACTATTAATCTACGATCAAAGTTGTGATTAACTTTTCGTTTTACACACTCGGCGCAACAATATGGTATACCTCTTAGGGTCACTAGCATGTGACCTTTGACCCTAAATCGAGGTCAAAGGTAAATTTAACATCCACGTTGGCAAGGATGTCCACGTTGTATTCTACAAACTTCAAGGAACATTTTGGTAGATAAATACCTGTGCCACCAGACCGGGACTGAACCCATCATCGGAAGATGAGCACGGTTGCTATTTCACGTACCAACATTTGGAATTTGGAATCGATACTGCGGTAGTTGGTAAACACCTCCTTTCCGAAGCCCCGGGTCCAAGCTCCCTATCAAATAAAAATGACCTACCTAAAGTGTCAATGTTATGAATAATATAAGTAATTTTTTTAAGATAGTTATTTGTATGTGTTTGGAAGCGTTGTGCATGCTGTTCGCGCTTTTCAAAATTGTTGAGTAGATTGAGTAGATTATATTTCCCAATGATCTCAATTCTCAAGGCAGTGAAATGGGTGTATGAGAGTGGAACAATGTCTTCTAATTGACGAATAGTTATTTAGAATATTGGTAATCAGAACAATTTTGAAAACTTGTATTACTGTATCCTAAATTTGATAATATTGCATAACATTCTATTGCGATAATCTAAACCACTCTTAACATTATGTTGTTTAGTGTCGATAGAAGATGGTCTGTATGTGATCCGGCTGATGCGACCTCAGCTTGGGACAATTTTTTTCTAATTGGCGAACTTATATCAGAACCATTTTGAAAACTTGATCCTAAATTTGATAATATTGCATAACATTCTATTGCGATAATCTAGACCACTCTTAATATTATTTTGTTTAGTGTTGATGTATGTGATTTGTCCGGCTGATATCACCTCAGCTTTCGCATCCGTAAATTGGCCATCACCAGACATCATTGGTTTCCCGGACATGGAAGATGTATCTGTGTCCTACGTGACAAACGATGCAATGCCACTAAACGTTGCATTTCTTAGTGATGGTCAATTCGGAGCTCAATTTGAGGCAGGGACAACACATGTTATAGCTACAGCTTCAGACACAACCGGAATCAGCGCCTCTTGTGAATTTGTTGTGACAATTCTAGACGAAGGTGAGATTTAATTCTTCTTGCTGACTTATCGTGTAATATCTTTTTGCTGTAGACATTGCTGTTTTAATACAGGGCAGAAACAGGTTCGATTCGGGGTTCGATGATGAAATACTAATGTAGCATATGTTTCGTTCCGTGCGGCACTTTATCAGCGGTATCAATAGAACTACTATGGATTCCAGATTAAAAGCAAGTCGATTCTACTCAAGACTTTTTACGATCATTTTAGGTTTATATTTTGCATTGTCCATCGTATAAATACTTTTGATACCATGGTGGATGTTTGAAATATTCACAGTGCACAGTGCAAACATTATTATAAGTAAAAAATAGAAGAAAAAAGCCTCTAAATAATGTCATGGCTATGTGAACTAAATGTGACTCTTTGCCTAACACGTTGGGACAATCAACTCAACTGTGGTACTATTTTTTTAATTTCACGACTATTACGATATTACTGGTACCGTAAGCATGGAAAGATTGTCTGAACGAGGCGCAATTACACATTTACGCCATCTTCTGCCGGAATTACCAAATCAAAGCCAAGTGTTAGATTATAATTATCATGATTATAAGGTTTGTCTCTTACCTCTCATGATTGAACTTGGTTTCTTTGTTTAATATCATTTCAGAACCTCCCGTTTTGACTTGTTCACCATCGTTGCCGGAGAAAATTATGGTTGAGACAAGCCCTGTCGGAAGTAACTTTGCCTTTGTGGATTGGGAAGCGCCTGGTGTTAGTGATAATTCTGGAGAAACCCCTACAGCATGGACAGTGGGGTTTAGTCCTGGACATCAATACCCTATTGGATCCTATGAAGTACTTTATAGAGCGACCGATTCATCTGGGAATACTGGATACTGTGTGGTTGCATTTGAAGTAATTGGTGAGTACTGACTGACAGTTTGTTGCTTATGTGAATCTTGAGCATTCCACAACACAACGACATTTAATACACCAAATCGTTGCGGAGATGTCAGATTCTCACAATAACAGATTCGTGTAAAATTGTAGCACAAACCGGTGTTTAGATGTTTCGAAACATTTGACAGCCAAAGGGTTCTGGCATTAACCTTGTGTTTGTGCACAGTAACTTTTATGAAGGCGCCAAACCCAAAACGCCCGGAGGGTTTTGGATATTATTCAATATGTTGATGTTTCTTATGGGTACCGATACAAATTAATATATTTTTCGTCTTTAATAAAAAGTAAGTCTGGATGTTTTTGCTCTTATTTACCAATAGATCGGGAACCTCCACGACTAATATGCCCGGAAGATATTTTGACATACACCGACCCATCTTTACCAACATCAATTGTAGTATGGCCAACGATAGACGTGCAGGATAACGCTGGAGAGGATATCATCATCGTGTCTAACCCAGCAGATATCTCGTCTGGTTATCCTTTTCCAATTGGGATTACTCAAGTCGTTCTTACAGCCACGGATTCAAGTGATAATCAAGCCAGTTGTAGTTTTACCGTTACTGTCATAGGTATGTTTTAAGGGATGCCTAGTCATTTTGGGACGGGTATTTTCAGGTACTATCTGTCACCACTAGTCAGTGGTGACTCCAGACCCATTCATCTCGCTCGTTCAGATAGCACATAGTTATGACAGTAATCACACACAAATCAATGATTTCCTATATATACCTAGTGCAACTTTGTTGTTGTTATGCGCGGTCATTAAAATCGCCATAACTTTAAAAGTATCCATTCGATTTTGTTGAATGAGGTATCAAACTGCGGAGAAGAAATTTGCTCATTTAATGTACATCTCATATTTTTGGTACCGATTATATATTTTGAATAAGCCCACCTCAAAGTACCTGGTCAGGGACTTTATGTGCTAGGTGTATGTCGTTTTAAATTCCAAAAATGGTTCAAGTTTTTTTTGCAACTGTTGGCCACATTATCGATTTCAACGATACAAAGTTAATTTAGTAACGAAAGGATTTGTTATTGGTAAGAAAACACAAGACAATACTGAAATGAAAATGATTTCTAATAAGGTTCTTAAAATTGTATTTTTATGTTACATTAATCAGTTTTAACATGCTCAAGGACAAAGCTGCTTCTACAGAAGCTATACATCTTCGCACTGTCACACCCGTCTAATCTGGGTGAATTGTCTCGTGAAAATGTAAATGTGGCCAGGGTAAGCTTCTTGAATTTATCATTCCATGATTGTACACTCCCTGACTTTATACTTGCTTTTCTTACTCTAAAATCAGATAAGGAGCCACCACGGATGAGTTGTGAGAGCTTAACTGTACCGACTGATCCAGGAAAGGCGACAACAAACATCTTTTGGGCTGACCCGGAAGTGAATGACAACTCGGGAGAATTCATCACAACCTTTCCTCAGGGGCCTACGAGTGGAACTCGTTTTTCTGTTGGACCTTCTGCAATTATTACGTACACGGCCGTAGATAGTTCGGGAAACGAAGGGTTTTGTGTATTTTCTGTAAGGGTCATCGGTGAGTTTTCATAACAAAAGTTACATTTCTTATAATAACATGATAGTCGAGTAATAAACTGAAATGGATCGATGTGATATAGGCCAACTCTGTGACTGTGCATGACACTTCTCATAATATGATTCAACGCACCTGAATATAAGTATTGATTTAATGATTTTAATGAGAAAAAAAGATAACCGTTGTCAGCAAAATAAAAAAGGATTGAACCCGTGATAAAACAAAGTGTTTTATCAAAACTAAAATGAATGTATTTACCCAACACGGAAGAGATGTTTCTAAAAAAATGGTTTGATGGTCACAATCCTGAGGTTTCACACTTGACTTACAGTTTAAAAGACACAAATGGCGATGAAATAAATGTTGTCTGTACCGTGTCGAGAAATCTTGTTTGTATTATAAAACCCTCTTTGTATAGTCATTTATACTTGTTTTCAACATCCAAGTGTGAGTTCTTAAACGATTTCCCATTTTCAGTGAAATGGGGGTTTGAAAGCACAGATGCTCATAATAAACATGATGAGCTGCGGCAGTTTGCATCAGGCTGAAACATCCCTTCTCTAACTTCAACAAACTCACTTCAAATCTGTATTCATCATTTTCATAACAGATGAAGAGCCACCAGCCATACAATGCCCTGTAGATCAAACTAAGGATACTGCTAACGGAGCAAGTCATGCGGCCATATTCTGGGAAGAACCAGCTGTGAGGGATAATGTAGATTTTTCACTTACGGCAATCTCTGACATTGAGTCGGGAGATCGATTCCAACTCGGTCCTACAGTGGTCACCTATTCAACCGTAGATGGCGCAGGCAATGTTGACACGTGCTCCTTTACCGTGTTCATATCGGGTATGCTTATTTGTTTTTGTTTTGGTAACAATTTGCAGAGCGTCTTCCATTATGTTCACGGACGACTTTGACGACATTTAAGCGTACCTAAGAAAGTGTGGCCTTGAAATTACCTTTGAAAGTTGCGGTGAAACATTAGATTCACCAACCCTTAAATTCCTGGTAAGGCCGGGTTCAACATGCAAGTGCATAAATCATAGAGTGATTTGGCCTACTGTGTCAAAGTGAATGATTGTTTTCGCTGAAAAGCAACAAAAGCAATGGCTTTATAGTAATATAATAGTCTTCTCTATAATAGTTACAATGTTTTAAAGGGGCACTGAGAATACATGTAGTGTAATCACTTACGAGGAAAGGGTTGATTGATGGCGCTAGATAGAAATTCAGTTGAAGCAATATATGTGGCGAGTGGTGCTTATAATTTTGATGTAATCCACATCAAAATGACCAAATCGTGAAATTGTACATGATAAACGACGAATTAAGCTAAACAGTTTCAGATGGCAGTTAGTAGGCCTATCTGCCTAAGTATTACGTAGTTGCATAAAATTGAGAACGTATCTCTCAGTGCCCCTTTAAACATAACATACATCAAAAGATTTGTCCTTAACCTTTTCTTGAATCACGTCGAGCTTATGTTGGAATTGTTCTTCTTTAAATTTCAGATGCGGAAAGTCCTATTCTTGTTTGTCCCGAAAATGTCACTGTTGAAGTTGAACCGGATGTTATTAGTTCACCCGTTTGGTGGACCGGGGCTACAGCAGAAGACAATTCTGGACAAACTCTTGTACCCGTACCTGATGTGGTCTCTGGGAGTGTTTTCCAGATAGGAACGACCAGGGTCACGTATTTGGCTTCAGATCCTGCTGGCAATATTGGACAATGTTCATTCTTGGTTACAGTGAGCACTGCCGGTGGGTAATGCTAGATAGAAACCATTTCATTATAATTTAGCATAGTATTTCTATTCAATTTCCATTGCCAAGGATAAGACCCTGACAACCGACAGGTTGGTTCATATCCTGTCAAGATAAACCCATTAGATATATTCTTCAGTAACATAAACAAACCGTTACATCTGCTATAGTCATGATATGGACAGAATAGTAGTTGAAACGGATAATCTACATGTCGTTATGATTATACAAATAATGAATGTTTATGAGTGCAATGGTATGAATATTTTCATGAGGTGAAAGATGAAATATTCCATTCAACGAAGCGAAACGGAAGCTGCCAGGCCTACGCTACTGACTGAGTAGGCTAGGCCTAAGCTTATTTTGATTTAAAATTTATCATTTTAATTATTTTAATTAGACCTAGCCCTCGCCTGGAAGCTTGCATTCTCACTTACAATATTTGTCTCATGTACAGCATTAACATTAGTCCTATCATTACAAGAAGGCAATTATAATCCAGGATATGCAGGCAGCAGAACAAAACATAGACCTCCCAGCGGCTACGGTACGGCACTTTCACCGGAAGATTGGTTGTTGGGAGACGCTGCACACAGGCTGGCCATAAATACAAACGCATCGTAATCGTGGCGCGGTTCAATATTAGCGCGTGTACAGTGTCTGTTGCCTGATGAAAAACACGAGGCGTGCAATAGTACAACACGTATGGAACCAAGTTGCACGGCAAATGGAACCAAATTGCACGATCAATGACGTATGATGTAAAATCAATAAAATGGGACAACTATTTCATGTCATGTCACATACAATCCACCAATCAAATGACAAGGAAATTTCCAATGTTATATAAAAAGGTCTATTTGAACTTTTCAAAAGATTCAACTTTCCTTACACACTTCATTCCACAGTATTGCCTGACCCAACACCACCAGTAATAAATATACAACCTGACGAGGAATTTTACATAGCCGAAGAACTGGAAGGGATGCAATATTATTACACAGGGATAACAACAGCCTTTGATGCACAAGGAAGTGATGTTTTTATATCATATTTACCGGCGTCGGGATGTTATTTTCCCGTTGGAACTACAGTTGTTCTGGTTACAGCCACCATTTACAACGAATCACCAATATCCACACCTAGCCAGTCCAGGGCCAGTATTAACAACGGAGCACCAATATCCATTTTTGGGCAGTTTACGGTCCAGGCAAAACAAAAGGTATGATCAATTCAGGAATTCCCATGATTTCTCATAATTAAACGAAAGAAATGCCAAATAGTGAATGCCATGGTAAATTAAACTAAATCATAGCCAATTGTCAATTTAAGCTGATTTAATACCACTAGCGGCGTACCCTCGCTACGCTCGTGTCCCCGCTGAAACCACACAAACCCCCTACAACACCCCACCCCCAAACCAGGTAGATGTATAACCATATC
>CM069455.1:49437954-49570454 GCA_035610835.1 Ophiura sarsii
TCTACTACACCACACATCAACTGGGCGGAAAACATGTTTTTATAACCCGGCGTGCAGGTTTTTGGGCTACAAACGGAACCACGCTATATAACGAGGTGAATACACTCGCCTCGTGTCGACTGACAGACGTGGTGTAGTGGCTAGGATCTGGGCCCGGGTACTGGAGGTCCGTGGTTCAAATCCCGGGGGTGCCGGGGTGACCTTTCTGGTGAATTTTGGGGGTGGGAAAGAAATCTGTTGCTGTGTGGTGAAATAGAGTTAGGGTTCAAGTTTGGGGCACACGCGCGGGGTTTTTTCTTATTACTTTTTGATCCCCCTGATTGACCACCCACCAGAGTATTTATGAACGCTCCCTTATGTAAATATTGTAAATACGTTTATAACAGCGGCAGAATCTCCCAAAATGTATTTGTGTAAATAAGAAAGATAATTTAAAGTTCATTAACAAAAATACAAGTGATAGTTGGTTAACAAAAAGTGTGCTAGTATGAGAAAGACATACATTAGAGCTAAAGTGAGGTATACAAACTCGCTCAAACACCAATTTGATGGAAGTAAATAAATGTGGTAAACTATATAGATATACTGTTAAGAATGCTAAACATGATTACAATAATATAGTGGCGGATACAGGGGGCGGGCGCCCTCCCCCCCCCCCCCCCCGTAAAATTTGACAATATACCTTTTTTGTGTACCACTTTACCTTTTTCAGAGGCATAGGTAGGTTTCGTCTGTAATTGCCACTTGTACCATGCATGTTTTTCTGCCGGTTTTGGGACAACCATCCCCCCCCCCCCCCCCCCCCCCCCCCCCCCCCCCTTAGCATGCTTAACAGAATTTCACGAGCTGAAGGCAAAACATTTTGGGACCTTTTACGATTTTTTGGTGTTACCAATTTAAAAAAACCTTGATCAGCCCCCCGTAAATTTTAATCCTGGATCCGCCACTGTAATAAGTTCATAAGTAAACTTCGCAATAAGAATTACTGTAACTCGCCGGCTGGTCTTACTGTAACTCGCCGGCTGGTCTTACTGTAACTCGCCGGCTGGTCTTACTGTAACTCGCCGGTTGGTCTTACTGTAACTCGCCAGTTGGTCTTACTGTAACTCGCCGGTTGGTCTTACTGTAACTCGCCGGTTGGTCTTACTGTAACTCGCCGGTTGGTCTTACTCCCAGCAAACACAGAACGTTTCCGCAACGTTGCACCTAGGTTGCAGTTAGGTTGCGTCATTTAAAACGTTTTAACAACGTTTTTATAACGTTACGGTTTGGTTGTGATTTGGTTGTTTTAAGTTGATCCGTTGAAACGTGAGCAAAACGTTCTCTGAACGTTAAAGTTTAGTTCTAGTTGGTTGCACTTAGGTTGTGGTTAGGTTGTCATTATAAACGTTCTTACAACGTTATTATGACGTTGCGGGTTGTTTGTTTTAGGTTGCTTCTTGGAAACGTGATTACAACGTTCTCTGAACGTTGCATGTTGACCATCGGAAACGTTTACATAATGTTTTAACAACGTTGTAACACTCAAATACGGTAGTTGGTTGTTTTAGTTTAATCCTTTAAACGTGAAAAGATGTTCCCTGAACGTTGTAGTTTAAGTTCTAGTTTGGTTGCACTAAGGTTCTGGTTAGGTTGTCATTAAAAACGTTCTTACAGCGTTATTATAACGTTGCGGGTTGTTTGTTTTAAGTACCAAATCACACCCAAACCGCAACGTTATATATAACGTTGTAGAAACGTTTTAATGACAACCTAACCACAACCTAAGTGCAACCAAACTAGAACTTAACTGCAACGTTCAGAGAACGTTTTGCTCACGTTTCAACGGACCAACCTAAAACAACCAAATCACACCCAAACCGCAACGTTATAATAACGTTGTAGAAACGTTTTAATGACAACCTAACCACAA
Source organism: Ophiura sarsii (assembly GCA_035610835.1). NCBI lineage: Eukaryota > Metazoa > Echinodermata > Ophiuroidea > Amphilepidida > Ophiuridae > Ophiura > Ophiura sarsii. The sequence goes on from CM069455.1 coordinate 49,439,867, forward strand.
CCTAAGTGCAACAAAACTAGAACTTAACTGCAACGTTCAGAGAACGTTTTGCTCACGTTTCCATGGACCAACCTAAAACAACCAAATCACACCCAAACCGCAACGTTATAATAACGTTGTAGAAACGTTTTAATGACAACCTAACCACAACCTAAGTGCAACCAAACTAGAACTTAACTGCAACGTTCAGAGAACTTTTTGCTCACGTTTCCATTGACCAACTTAAAACAACCAAATCACACCCAAACCGCAACGTTATAATAACGTGGTTGAAATGTTTTAATGACAACCTAACCACAACCTAAGTGCAACCAAACTATAACTTAACTGCAACGTTCAGAGAACGTTTTGCTCACGTTTCCATGGACCAACCTAAAACAACCAAATCACACCCAAACCGCAACGTTATAATAACGTTGTAAAAACGTTTTAATGACAACCTAACCACAACCTAAGTGCAACCAAACTAGAACTTGACTGCAACGTTCAGAAAACGTTTTGCTCACGTTTCCATGGACTAATTAAATAATGAATTACATTTTATTTAAAAAGGTTTATTACGAATCAAAATTGTAATACAATACAATTTGGCATTACAAATTTGATGTACTAATCTAGGCGTGTACAGGGTGACCCAAAAAATGTTAACACTCTGGGCACATAAAATATCTTAAAAGGACAGGAACACACGGGTCTAATCTTGATGTATCGGCTTGGTCCAATTTGCATTAATTACAACTATGATTACGAACTTGTAAGAATGCTAAAAACATTATTGTGCAGTAATTCAAAAGTAACAATACCATTGCAACATTTAATCATAAGTTAGAATGTATCGATTATTGAATATAATTGAATCTTTTCATTCATTTATCCAACGATACAAGCAAGTTATAACAGGTGGTATTACCATTGACATTAATTGGATGGACCATTTCAACAAAGAGCATGAAATGTTTCAATTTCAATTTTAAAGACTGCTTTACTGACAGCTACCCATTGCACATGGAAAAAGAGTATAGAACTTGAACTCATGACAAAATACCTGTATAATTTATGTGGAATATATTTATTTATGTCTTTTAAGCTTGAAAAGAATCGGAAGAATGCGTTGAAAAGATTAAAGAAGAGATTAACTGATGTGTGTGTGTGTGTGACTTAATCATGTTGTTTCTTGCTTCGTGTATTTTAAAAGCTTTACTTTATACATGACCGTACCAGTTCACCATTATTGAAGTCATTGATTCTCATATTAACGTCTGTTTATATTGACAGATCTCCAAAAAACTACTCCGCCCATTTCCATTGTAAGGATTTATGTCAATAAAACCAACGAGCGAAAAGTAAATACACCGAAATGACCCGAAATATGGTGAAGTGGTTTAGACATGGCATGACCGTACCAGTTCACCATTATTGAAGTCATTGATTCTCATATTAACGGCCGTTTATATTGACAGATCTCCAAAAAACTACTCCGCCCATTTCCATTGTAAGGATTTATGTCAATAAAACCAACGAGCGAAAAGTAAATACACCGAAATGACCCGAAATATGGTGAAGTGGTTTAGACATGTACTGAGAGGATTGGACCAAGACGATTTTGCTTCCTCATTCTAAATAACCAATTGGAACGCAATAAAATGCAAATGAAAGCTTATTTACTCAGCTTTCATAATACATCAAGATAACACCCGTGTGTGCCTGTCCTGTTAAGATATCTTATGTGCCCGGAGTGTTAACATTTTTTGGGTCACCCTGTACAAATGAAATTAATTATAAATCAATTTATTTCTTTTTATTTCTTTCTTTATTTTTTTAAATTTATTTAGGCCTATTAATTTTATTATCAGACGAGTTTCACTTCGCGCGCTTAATTTTTCACCGTAAACATGTAACTGTTTTACATCATTTTTTTAATCACTCACATCTGGCTTCATCACGACGTTCATATAACGTTTACACAACCAAATTATGTTACCTGGGCTGTAATCGCTAATTTGCATATTTTACCTGGCCTTACATGAGTCGAGTAAATTGTGGAAATAGCTCATTAGCATAATGTCAATGGTACAAAAATTAGCACCGGTGCTCGTTTGTAACCTTTAAATTATGGTAATGAGCTAATTTGCACCTTTTATTTATTTAAACCTATTTTTTTTTTAAATTTAAGTCGATACATACATTTAAGAGCTTTTAACACCATAGAAAGTATTTTGATCTGTATACGTAAGTTCTCATATGTATAGCTAATAGGCAAGTAATTGTTCACTAATGCCATATACATTGAGCAAGAACATAGTACACATGAAAAGGTCAATGCCCGCCCCCTCCCTCTATAATACCACTACCGTTCCCTGGTTGCCATGGTGTAACTAACCGAATTTGATGAAAGTTTTTTACACGTTTGGGATAACGTTGTGAAAACGTTCAAGACTAACGTTCATACAACATAAAAATGTGTCGACAAATAAACGTTCTTCTAACGTTGGATCGCAACGTTCCATGAACGTTGTTACGACGTTCCGATAACGTAATAAAGACAGTATAAAAACGTCATTTGGACGTAATGGTATAACTAACAGAATTTCAAGAACGTTTTTTAAACGTTTAGGACGTTGTGATAACGTTGTGAAAACGTTCATTACTAACGTTCAAACAACGTAAAAATGTGTCGACAAATAAACGTTCTTCTAACGTTGGATCGCAACGTTCCATGAACGTTGTCACGACGTTCCGATAACGTAATAAAGACAGTATAAAAACGTCATTTGGACGTAATGGTATAACTAACAGAATTTCAAGAAAGTTTTTTAAACGTTTAGGACGTTGTGATAACGTTGTGAAAACGTTCATGACTAACGTTCATACAACGTAAAAATGTGTCGACAAATAAACGTTCTCCTAACGTTGGATCACGTTCACAACGTTCTTTGAACTTTTAATCATAACGTTCCAAGAACGAAAGTGAAACCTTGCCACGACGTTCCAACAACGTAATATGGTTAGCTGGGCTGTAACTCGCCGGTTGGTCTTACTGTAACTCGCCGGTTGGTCTTACTGTAACTCGCCGGTTGGTCTTACTGTAACTCGCCGGTTGGTCTTACTGTAACTCTCCCATAACTTACCGCCCCATAACTCGCCGTTTATCCATCCCCTAAAATAAAATGTACGGCCCGGCGTTTTTATGTTTAAGAGCTTGAACATACCCCGGGAACATACATTCAATTAGCTCAGTCATATAACAGTCAATTGTAATCTGACACTAGTTCATAGTATCAGATTGTAACATCATTAATGATCACTATAGGCCTACATACTATATAATCCATTCCCAGGGCTTCTTGAACTTCATACTACAACTTACAAGCAGAGAAGATCTTTCCTGATACAAGTCACAAAATCTCGTATAGATATTATTTCTTGCTGTTTACTGTTTCTTGCGAGCTTTAAATCATTTTACGTATTATTTTAATACTAAGAATGGTTGACTTCAGTCTATGACCGATCAAGCCAACTGACCTGAAAACTCACGAACAAACAAAGGAGTATTAGAATAGTGTTAGAATTCCGAGGTAAATCTTTTGCTGTGCCGAAAAATGGCCGGAGTTTACCATTTCTGTTTTTGTTTCATCTTGCTTCCTAGATTCATGGATGGAAACTAAACTAGAATCATTCATTTCCGGTATCTTTATTTACAAATGTCTTGTCTGTTTTTGTATAAACAAAATCGATGATTTAATTCAATGCCGGGTTATTATTCAATGCTTTTATTAACATCGCTAACAATTTACCGCCACTTGAATATAATTTGAGTTTTGAGTCCATACTACTGCACGTGACCAACTTGTATTATCGCTCGCTCAAGTCACACGCCACACGCGCCACTGTCAACGCAAACTATCTCTCATTGGCTACGCCTCCGTAAGTGTCTTTGTTTAGTGGCCTTGCATGCACTTACCCGCTTTACTACTACTACACACCGTGTGTTGGGTTGTTAGCTTACGGCGATAAATATAATCGCCTCTGCTCTGTTACTACCCGATAACGACGCAAAACGCATTCATTCAACATATAGTATGTTTGTAGTGTCCGTGTGCATATAATCAGTGGTAATACAACAAAGTCAGCGAGGAGGCTTCTTTATTTCTTAGCTGCTGCGTAAGCATCGAGACGGATGGATATATTTAGACGTCAGGGAGAATTCCATTTATATATCGGAGAGGTTAACGATTTATAGTAATATACATTACTAATGGCGTTGCACAGTCTGTATCTTGAATCGACGATTTTCTAAGGAGCATTATTATCGTCCGACGTTTTCGTAGATTTGTGGCGGCAAAAAGGTGCACTACTTATCCACAAGCAGTGGTTGTTTGCCCTTGTGTGTTGCTTGTTGTGTGTCATTGAGTGAGCAATTACGCTTCACCATTTATCGGAGAGGTTTTCGGTGATATCTTTTAATGGATGCGAATGGAAATTTATATCAACAAAGCCGGTGAGTTTACGCCTTACGGTAGATCTTGTGGGTTAACAACTACGTTTTAGGTAGATGTTATCACTTTGATCAGCCTGTATTCATGCTCATGTCATGTCATTAAATAATACATAGGCTCTTTGTAGGTAGGCCTATATCAAATATAAAATAAGCTAGTATTATTAGTGTATTATGATTGTTTAAAAATGAATGTGCACACCGCTCGCTTATTTTACAAGAATCATCTGAATTGACATAATGATTGATATTGATGATCGATTATAAATTGTATGGACGCATAGTTGATTGAATATCGCTCAGTATACATAAGGTTTATTGAATGAACTATTATTATATTAACGATCAAGGATGCGCTGTACGATCTGAATGTGGATGCTTTGTTCAATGGCAGCAGGTGTGCAATTTTTAAATGTTACTTATTAAATATTAATTATATTTAGTTTGTCTTTCAAAAGCGAGTCATGAAATAAGCAATAGCCCTATTTTAGTAGATCCATTCGAGGTAAAGGTTTTCACTCTAATGCTCTTGTCTTGTCGAACGTACTTCTCGAGGACGAAGGAGTGAGTCCATGCTTTGTCTTCGTTATATCGCCTCGCCGTATAAAGGGCATACACTCACCTTTAGCCTCACGCGCAACATCTCCCATCCCATTTGTAAAACAATATATCGTCAGCCTGCTTCGATAATTGCCTAACTCACTTTTCAGCAAAATTGAGTTTTTTGCATAAATCATGACTTCATTACATTATGCACATGCTGTTATAATACCTAAGTCATTGACCAATCAAAAGTGTTGATAAATGAAGAGCTTTGTTGCAAAAGGGCCACCAGACCACTCCAACATGTTACTCATTTTGCATTATTGAATTTGCATTGACAAATCCATGGAATTAATCAAATTATTGTATGGCTGTGTTCATCTGTTTCTATGACTTGGATTAGTGCATCCATGCACGCCAATTGAGGCATCAACAATACAAGTCACATTCCACATAATGAATATCCACCCATCAATAATGCAAAATGAGTAACAGGTACACAGGTAACAGGTTTCATACTTTTGTTGTTTTCTAAGAACTAGAAAAAATTAGTTAGGCAATTATCGAAGCAGGCTGACGATATGACACATAAGTATCCTTACAATTCATCTATACAAGCATTTAGACTTGGACATATCCTCCAGATCAGATGTGGCAAAAATAGGGGAGACAGGGGCCAAATACATTATTGACTGGTTTTGTATTTAAACATATCTGAAGCCATAAGTTTTAGTGGTAGATTGAATACCCAAGCCTATACGGTACATACCCCCCCCCCCCCTGAAAACAGTGGATGACGTCCCATAAAAAGCCGAACATTACAATTGTTCCAACAACATCTTTGTTAGAATTATGATCAAGATATTTGCATTTTCAATACCACATTTTCAATCATCATGTTCTTTGATTTCAATTTTTCAATGACATCTTTACATTTACAGGGTCAGCGGCTGGAAGCGTAACACAAACCATTCAAGAAATTCCAGAAGAAAACGGAGAACACTTGTAAGTGATTGTAATAGTAGGTGCCCGGGGGAGGGGGGGGAGGGCTCTGACATTGGAAAGGGGTATAGGTATATGTGCAGCCCTGAAGACCCCCTTCCCTTCTGGTAGCTCTTATACCCGCCCCCCCTTTTTTTTCTGCATGCATCCGCGCGTTAAGACCCTATCTTATTGAAAATTCGAAAATCGCGAAAAATTTAATTTCAAAGCCCCAATTTTTTCGAGAAAATCAGTTCATCCATAAGAGTAAGACCATATTTTTGTCATAAAATTATATCAGACCAGTTTCGAAGCCCCCTTTTTTGAGACACTATTTTAATCATAAACTGTGAAAAGATTTCACCCAACACTGAGAAAATGGGGTTGATTTGAGATCAACATAGTTGATGAAACAGAACCTAAAATATAACAGATGGGCCATTCTAGTTTATATCGTGAAATTTAGATTGTTACACATCTGAAGTAACTCAGTAACTGGTCACGTGTGTGGGTGAATTAATGCCCGTGCCTGCGAGGGTGCGAGATACATGAACATTTACAACACTATTGACTATAATGGGCTAGCGGTGGAAAGTGTCTTTATGCGGGGGTCAGTGAGGTCATGGAAGGCTTGTGATTTCCATGCATACACATTATATCCATCTTTGCTTCCACGCTTTCGTCTTCGCTTTACGTATTTGTTGAGAATGTTGTGAATGAATTTGACGCGTGACAAATTTGGCGTGAACTATTGAAAGACATATTGAATCTATAATAGGGGAGATCGGGGATAGTGGCTCACATAACAGTGACTAAAACAAACAAATGAAGCGTGCGGGTTATTTATCCTAAGACATTGCTGTAGTACAGTGACCAGTTTACTATTTGGTCATATTGTCCCTCTGCGTCCGTCCATTGCCAAGGAAGTGTGAGTGCCATTATATTTGGCTGCCTGCCCCAGTCAACCATCAGGTATCGTGAGTTTGAACCCGGGACATTGATCTCTGATCATGAAGCTAGTCTTGAGGCAAAGTATAAAAATCAAATATTTTTAGCGTCCTGACATTCTCAAAATTTGTTTTCCTTATTATTAACACTTTTAAGTGCAAATCGACCATTTTGGGGATAAACTTGGCAAACCTTGAAGAGGAGGGGGCCTATTTAAATTGTTTCTGAGGGGTAGGTCACTAAAAAAACTTTCTAAAATGCTTTATTTATATATAACAAAAGAAGCAAAGCTGTTACAAACATCTCAAACCCTGCGGGACCTGAACAAAAAAAGTAATGAATGAAATAAAGTAGAAAAAAAATGAAAATTGAAGAACACCAAAAGAAGGAAGCGGGAGGGCACGCTAGCGAATTGGTACCTTGGAAAACTTTCCAACAAATGTTACGAGATCTTCTTATGCCACCATGGTGTACGCTCAGTCCTGAGAGTTCGACACGCTTCAAACATTCTCTATGGAGAATGGGTTTGTGTTAATTACTATTAAAATATTACAAGTTCAATCCATTAATTGTCTCCCTTCAGCTCCATCAAACAACTGTCCGCGGTTTTAAAGGATATAATAAGTTCCCAACTTGAATCATGGTGGTAGTCATTGTATAATGTCAAGTTAATAAAGTCAAGGCATAATGTTGAAGGAGTTCGTTAAGAAAACATTCGGCATCCAACATGTCCAAATATAGCTTTCTTCCATGCATTTCCGGCTGTAAACATTCATTATGGTAAACGCTCATGCATGACTTTCAATATATGTTTTCCTTAAAAGTTCTTATCAATGATTGCATCCAAAATCACTATCATCGATATTTAGATCTACACGTATTTGAACAAGCGTGTTTTATCGCGATAAATAGAATAGGCAGGTGTATTTTCTATTCGTCCAATTTGTCGTCATATCAATGAATGCGTTGGGTTGGGTCTGTGGTCTGATATACATATACAGGAATCGGTCACGGAAACAACATGGAATAAACCTCATAAATATAAGGCCAGTCTATAGCGTAATAATGGAAACCCCTTAATTTCCGGAATTCCCGGCCGGGGGAAGGGTCACTCCCATATCTTGGAATCTGTTAAAATCTGATCTAGGCCTATGCAAATGCAAACTTATTTTAGATTTTACATAAAAATATCTTAACAGAACAGCCTGAATGGCCAGATGGGAAAACTATGGATGACATATCCGATAATTATTATTAAATCTGAACAGTGAGTCTGATATTTATAAACCAGCTGCCGTATAAAGATCCGGGGGAATTTGGTTTACATGTTAATAAAGCGGCACGTCCTACATGTAATATCTATATGAATAATAAATAAATCTCCGAGACCCCCATTTTGGAAATGTAACGCTTTCTGAGATGGCTATTTTAACTATATATGTTTACCACGCGACAGTCGTCTGCAGTACGACAGTTCCAAAATTTCACAATTGTTTCAAAAATGTTTATCACCATTTGAGATCACCATGAGAAATACATTAACATAAGTACAAACATGCGTAGTATTGGTTCAGCTATTCTTGAGATAAGAATTTAATAGTTGGGTATTAAAAGTTTCTGAAAAATCTGTTTTGTATGGGGTGGTACAACTATAACAGCCGCGTGAAAAGTGTTATGGATTTTAGAGCTAGCTAAACCAATAATATACACCTCCTTAGAATACCCAAATAAAGGCAAATCGCCTTTTTTTAAATGGTAAATAAATGAAACAGCGTTTCACTTGGAGACTCACTTTGTGGAGGGAATGTTGTACTTAATATCAATATGGTTACTATAGGACCTCCTATTCGGCGCAAATTGGCATTCTCTTTATCGAATGTCCCACCAGCCGTACGAAAGTGCTGCCCCCACCCCCACCCCCGGGTGTAGATTGAGATGAGCTACTTCAGTCACCAGCAAACATGCCCACGATCATCGTAGCGATGGTTAATTGCAAAGTATTAGTCAAAGATCACAATCGGACAAATTTGTTTTCATCCCCTACATCCGATTTCACTTATAAAGTTTTTATTTTTCTCACTCGCTGTATATAAACTTTGTAAAAATTAATAGACTTTGCAAGTGTTGCCAGATTTTGAGTACACAAACCACTGCCGTCCAAGCCCAATATCGGCCCGTAAATTTATTCCAAAATGTCGACGCATTTTTCATGTTTGGTCACGTCAAATCAAATGTTCATCATATTTATGATATGGGTATAATTTATTTTAGCTCATCAAAAATCGTTTGAAAATGAGGGGGTATGTAGGCCTATACAGTAATGTCAAGCCTCAGTGTTTGTTAAGGGGGAGCCCGGGCTGGGGGGGGGGGGGGGGGGGTAATGTATGACTCATTAACCCACCACCCCTGGTATCCCCATGGTTACTCCAACCATGATGGCTCTCGCCGGGGGGGGGGGGGGGGGGGCGGGGGACTCCCGTCCATATATATTGGGCTACTAATATGTGAGTTTATCAACCCTGTGCCCACACTATCAATTTGTTACTTGGGTAGAAGTAGTAGAAGTTTGCAAGATACTATACCTGCGTCACATTTATAAGTGATTCATCCTGTCCCAATCCTGTCCCGTCTTCTAATCTAAAACTCTTTCATTTTGCGTTTGTGTGATGTGTATCACAGAAGGGGTCTACACCAAGTCGTCTTTGCAGCACTGCAGCTAGTGAAACTATCGTTACATCTACAATTGATTCTAAAACGTCTACCATCATCACGGAGAAACGACCAAGAGGGGTCGAAGATAGGGTGCACATGAGTCTAGAAGAACTAAGGAATCTCCTGCCAAATACTGACGTCACCGGCGGTGCGCTGAACAGTGGGAAGGTTAGTACAAAGTGCTTGTTTACACTCTTAGAAAAAATGGTTCGTTTAAGAACCCTTTTTTGTCCCGCGGGGAGCACCTTTTGGCCTAAAAGGTTCTAAAAAGAACCTTAGAAATGGTTCTTTGAAGAACTTTCAAATTTTAAATAAGACATAAAGGTATATTTACTTTTTTGTTTTTATGTAATATGCAAATTCAAGAGAAATGTAAACAAATTTAGTCCTTTTCAACTGTTAAAAATCATTTCTTCTTGGCTAAAAACATTTTTTACCGTTTTACCAAGAACCATTGAGGGTTCTCCATAATTTTTCCCCAAAAGGTTCTTGAAGCTTGAGGAACCATTTTCTTGGCTAAAGAACCCTTTTAGAACCTTTTTTGGTTCTAAAAGGAACCCAATGAAATTTCTATAGGGTTCCTTTTAGAACCAAAAAAGGCGTCAATCTTTAACTTACCCTCCTCAAGCTTAGGCAAATATTAGACGCCTAATCTTTGCCTAGTTATATTTTTGAAATGATGAATCTTAAACTCATTAGGTTCTGGACAGGTGAATCCATGGTGAATCTTCACGTATATTTCAACTTCTAGAATACATTACTGTAGAACTAACACGTGCACTGAGGTGAATCTTCACCCAAAAAATTGCATGAAAGATCTAATCTTGACCTAGTTTATCCTGAAGGAAGGTGAATTACAGGTGAAAGCTTGGGGAGGGTAAGTTCAAGCTGCAAATTGATGCCTGCATAAAGTAAAAAAGGCTTAATCGTAACTTGGTTGCAATTTTACTAAATTTCAGAAGGCTTGCAGTTTGCAGCCACAATTTGTTTTCTTCTCATGTTATTGCTTTTGTTGTGCTGCTATAATTAGCTTAGCTATGATTCGCGGGTTCGTACAATTATTATTGATGATTACGTTATAAGTAGCCAATGTCAAGTCAACTGAACATAACATGTGCAAAAATTAAATTGACATCATCAAGTACTTCCTGTCCGCTGATCGTTTTACCCTCTTTTAATTTAACCTCTGACCCTATCAAGAGGACTGTCAAACTCAGACGAGATTCCATTTCCTCTGCGCTCATCTTTTCCGATCATTTCCCGGCGTGCACTTCCTGTCATGTTTATGCAATTTAATTGAGTGGGACTTCAAAATAAGAATCTCGGTTTTACTGAAATTGTGTAAGTTTTTACGGGATTTGAAAAAAAGTAAACCTTATTTTATTTAAATCAGCTATTTAAACCTTGATGACAAGATCATCAACGCTATCAATAGTAAATCATATATCGGCATGGAAGAAGAATGAGTGTCCCCACTTTACACCAAAGCCTCGTTCTTTATAGTAATTGTGGGGCCTCCTTCCCCAAACTTGAAACAAATGACAAACAAACTCTACTTTTGTACATGCAAATGAACCTCGTTATATAATTGTTGTTGATTTTTTAATTATGGTTGCCGACTTGCTGACCATAACGCAGAAATCACGTTAATATGCTTGAACAAGATGTATTCAATATCGTTAAATTCTGTAATAATATCCACTAGACGCACTACCTCTACCTTTAAAAGCCACCACTTATCTCATGCTTTCTTTCAACATGCTATTTACGCGAGGGGTTTGACAACAAAAATACATTTCGCTCTTATAGCTTTTTTCACGCCATTGACAATTCACCCCCCCCCCCCCCCCGAGAGTCTCCTTAAAACGGTGCGAATCTTCTAATCCGACCCAAAGACTAGTCCAAGTGCAAGATTCATTATGATAATAATAATAATAAATAATAAGGTCAATCATCTGGTTGTGAGTCACCCCCGGGATTCACTGGTGGTATTCATTATCTACGATATACAAGGTGTATTTTTACTCTTTTTAGGCCAGATATAAAAAAAAGTAGCCTGTTTCTCGTCCGCACTGCCCTCCCGCTTATAAGAATCCCCCTAAAACTTAAAAGGGATGAGAGTAAATTGCTCTCTTTTGCGCGTCCAAAATGCACCAAGGCGTTTTACCGGACCGCCGATATGCACCTTGAGGACAAAGGTTATACCCCGGCAACCGGGGTGGTAGGATGTAGGATGCCAACTACTTTACATGATTTAGAACGTGTATCATCATGTGTCAATGCTGAAATAATATCTTCGTTGCAAAAGACACCAACCAAATACTATCGAGTATCGACGCGTGGCTAAGGTACATTATAGGGGAGAGCGGGGAGTGTACGCCCTATGGGTAGGTTCGCCTACCTGTTATTCTCATCTTTGCGGCCACTGGTTGAATTCTGCGAACACAAAATAGATTATACAGTAGTACGTTGCAAGCGTCCCATGCATGCACATTAACGTGACAGACCACCGTAACATTTTTGTCAACTTATGCAAAAGTGAATTTTCTTCCATTTTTCATAATATTGATATTTTTCCAAAGATATTCGCAGAAAAGGTTTGAATGTAAATTATCTTTGCAAGGGTAGGTATGGGATTGATTATGGACTTGATGCAGTTAACAACCCATATGTATATGTACATGTATGTGGGACATCCGTGGTATAGGTCAATGCACGTATTGCGCTATATGGGGCGCATACGCCCTATGATGATTGGGCAGGTTCGCCAGGGATTTATATAGTTATGATTGCATAATTTCAAAATTTTAATTTTCCTCTTACAGGATAATTGTAATTATAAAAATAGTTATCAGGAATGGAGTAACACTAATTAGTAATATTAGAGGAGAATTTCAAAAGGTGGTATATATTTAATATTAGGCTACTTCTAAATTCTGACCGAGTACGTTCCGCAAAAGTGCCCCACCCCTATATATTTTGGACCCCTAAATTTTATTTTGGAATAAAATAACGAAGAATAACGAATCTATGTTTTGGATATTAGTGGTACTTTGTGTAGCCTAATTCTGAGCCTAGGGCGTACTTATACCCCGGCCATGGGCGAACCTACTCAGTCCGGCGTCGGGCAAATTCACCCGCCCGTTTACTTGTCTTTATCAATTACTATTGCCTTTTACAGTAGCATGTAAGGCCTAGAGTACTGAGATCATGGTCGTATGTGGCCAAGATATCAATCTTTCACATGGTATCAATAGGTCCATTCAATCTTTAAAATTGGCGTCTCTAGACCTCTTCAAATGAAAATGGGGCGAGTACTCCCCGCTCTCCCCTATTAGTCTGGTACATCCTAACGCTCACATATATAAACTATTGAGTGGCAATTTCATATAATAAAAAAATTAAACAAAATTCATGCGCTTACGGACGAGGTGTTCCCGAATCCCGAAGATGAAGCTTAATTATAATTAGCTCTTATTTGACAATGTTTATAGAATTACATGATGTTATACGCTGATATTGTAAATTTGTATTAATTGCTTTGCGTATGCTACACTACTTCTTTACAAGAAAATGCATCTCGATTTCAAGGGATAGGCCCTAACCGTGTTATTATTATCATGTTTATGACAATTGAAATGACACTCCACAGCTTCTTATATCAGAAAAAAACGAGAAAGATATTTATTAAATTTATGGTCATCCTGATGTCTTCTGATCCATCGATGCTTGAATAATTCAGTGTTTTAATAAGTATGTGCAAATATATTGTGCATGCATGCAATAGATAAAAGCTTTTCAGTTGATGAAAACCCCTTGCTATTAAAAGGCTTTGTCAGATGCGTCGTAATGCAAGGTTGAACTGAAATTTCTATTACATGTAGTATCAATGCGCGAGCAGATTTTATAGAAGATATTGTTTTCATTTTCGCGCTCATTTTAACTCAGTATGACACATGACTATGATGACTATCAGATATCAAAAAACCAAGTAACCAGGGTATAAATATGGTCATAACTCTAAAAAATATAGTTCCAACGTAAAAATATTAAATTACAAAATCATGGATTTATTTCCCCTCTTCAATTTAAGATAGATCAGTTAACAATTAGGCCTGGTGAGGTATAAAGTTGTCGCTAATGAAATGCGAACTTGAAACACGGGCTTTGGTGTTTGGTTGTAATTGTTGTGGGTTTTGTTGTGATTTTTTTTTTTGGGGGGGGGGGGGTGACACATTTATAGCTCATTTAGCCTGAGACGATAATCGTCTCAGATTTAGCTGTGTTTAATATTCGGTCAATCTTCACGTGCAATATCTCAAATTAAAGAAAAGAAATTCCTTAACAAAAACGTAGGAGCTATTAAATTATGGAGTTCTGAGCATTTGTATAACCTGCATGTTGCTTCCTTTGAGGACTGTATACGGAATGCAAGAAAGCATATGATAGAATCACCACCGGGTTAATGCCAGGGCAAGCATCCGTATGACAAGAGGTCTGGGCCGTGCTGCGATATAATATGACGATGCATCATGCAAGAAGTGGCACTTCGAATTTATACAAACACAAAAATCGATGCGAGGATATGTGTTTAAAATTATTCATTATTTGAGTCTGCGGGGCAATACAATGTACTCATGATGATCATCAGGCCGTCCGTCCGTCGAGGGACGTGATTCACCGTGCGTTGATTCTATAGAATGTCGTGTTGAATGGGTAATATGGCCTGCCGGGGGAGGGGGGGGGGGGGGGGTAACTTAGGTTTTGGAAAAAATATGTCAACCAATAGCTATAACAATTTTCCTAGAACATTTCCTGGAGTTCCTTTAGTATATCCTACCACTGCATGTCTTCAATAGGGACTTTTAAAGAACGACCCATACACTTATACACAGTGAGACACAGTGAGGAACACAAATGGTAGGGTATTCTAAAGCTTACCCCATTTCCTTATATCCCAAAATTTGTTGCAACTTAATTTCCGGCCAAAACAGCCAATCGAATACCCCGTCGAATATCCGTCCATTTACCGATATTGACCGATCAATTGATTAAAATACCTATATACATATATACCACCGAGTGACACCCCGCCCCCACCCCCGGATAGTAGAGCCATGGCTTTATAGTTGTCACGACGGTGAATCAGTACGGGTTTTTAATCAAGTTGCAGTTCCTTTGTGTGCGAGTGTCCGTCATGTCTATATGATAATTATGTCTTTGTTGGTTATTTTGATGTGTACATTGTATTATACAGCTGCCTTTCTTTAGTAAACACGTGCAAATATGTGTGGTATTCATGTGCAATTTTATAAGGTAGAATCAGATGTAGCTGGAAAATATGTGTCTTTGTTTACCCACAACTAATTTATTTATTTTGTTTTATACGATATTCGGTAGGGCATGATCTCTATTATGCGCAATTGCAATACATGCGTCCTGGAATTATGGTATTTTTTTTCACAAAAAAATATTAAATATTGTGATACGGACAATTTTACCCATTTAAATATTCAAGGCCTACTTAATCACGGTTAACTACAAGATGCTGTTTTTTAGAAAGTATGATTTTTTTTCCTGGTCTGCAGAACAATAGGATTTTGACAAAATGTAGAACCATATTATTTACCGTATTTGAGTGGTATACGAGGTAACATTGCTATAACGGATTAACGGTGATAACAAGCATTCCACGAAACACTAAGGTCCAATAAGTCCATGGTCCATCCAATGGTTTCTTCTGATCTCGGTATGATGAGGCCGTACACTTATATTATAATGTAATCCATTGTTTCTATCTTAGATGTTAAAGCTGCACTGAGATGAATATAGCCAAGCCTAGTATTATGATTCGTCTCAGGTGAAAGCATAATGTAATATTTTCCAATGATTACAGCACCTAAGATTATTATGTTAATACGTATAGCCTATTCTCCATGAATAGCAGTATAAGATAATGTTAGTCCAATACATACTGCTGCTTTGTATAATTTTACAATCCAATACTATTTGCAAAATAATATCGAAAATCAATGTTGAACAACTTAAATATTGATGATTGTGTCGCGTGCGGAAGATTCATTGTGTAAAGGCCTTTTGTCAATAAATGCACTATTGGCGCACGAGGCAGGTGTGCTTTAACAAAAAATAAGGCGTCCATCATAAAGTTATAGGCACATTTCCCTGATCTAATAACACACCAACAAGCGTTTCAGTGGTGCGTGTTGTGTTCAACAACTTTACTGATCTGCAAACTGGTTTTGAGCATCCCTTTCCTAGTATTATTGGTGTATGAAAATTGCATACCCCCGTCTCGTGTAATTTCATGACATCTTAATCCGACCGAGTGAGGCCAACATAATATGTTTGACTCGTCATGCTCGTTCGCGTTCCAATTTTAGTCCGATTTCTAAATTAACTTGTTCTCAATAATAATATTAATAGCTCTTGCTCCTGTCGTCCCCAATTAGTGGAAAATTGTTGGTTTGAAGTATTCGTATTATCTGATTACGGCTTTATATAACAATCATCTTCAATGGTCTCTCGTATGGCCACTTTTTCGATGTATCATGTAAGGTATAATTTAGGAGTATTAGTTCCTACGGGCGGGTACTTCAGTTGTGTATGATTATACACTCACATTTCAAGTATCATCGCAAGGTGCTCTTTAGACCTATAAGCAGATAATATCATAATTTCTGAAGCAATCAAACCAAGTGGTCTTTATGAATGCGTTTGCCAGCAGCTGCTTCACAATATGTGATAACCCTTTCCTTTTTTTGTGTGCAGAACCACGTAAGCGGAACCCCGCCAAAAATTATATACCAAATTAACAACAATAGTCCACAAAACGCTGGTTTTGTTTGGGTTTTGTGTAAGGTTCTGCGGTTTGACCTGACGTTTTTGTTTGGTTGTATGCTTCGATACTTGACGAGCTTATTACCGTTACTTTTAGCAGTTCCAATAGTAAAAGCGAAGAAGTTTCAATCCCGTTTCAATTTAAGTATGGAATAAAGGTTCACTCACTGACTTGTAGCATTTTGCATGTGTTTTAGAAAGTGACGCCACGACATACATGTACATCGTCTTTGTCAATAAAATTAATCAGTTTAATATGCACAAGAACTTGAAACCATCACACCTGCATATAAAACGCAGTAATAACTAATAGTAAATAGTAATATATTAATATTAAGAAGAAAAAAACGTGATTGAAAAATTAGTCTTTTGTTAGCCTTGACTTAAAAAAAGCTAACATAACATCATAATATTATTTTGACAGATTATTGAGAGATTTTTATTTATAACTATCGGTTATAGGGAACTTTGCTTGCGGGCAAGAATTTTTCTATTCCATCGTGCAGAAAATACAGGCATTAATAATACAAAGATGATTGTGGGAACCCTCCGCTCCTCTCGCCCCACCATCGGGGCGAGTATTAGAGATGGGGGGGGGGGGGGGGGTGGGGAGTCACTGTTCCACCACTCATAGTCATAGAACTATAAGGGACGCACCATTAGATACTCAGGGGGGGGGGGGGCATGGAAGTTTTTAAAAATAAAAAAAACTTTGCCCACTATCCAGGAAGAAAAAAAAACTTTGCCCACCAACTAGGAAAGAAAGAAAAAAATGACCCACTGCTGAGTAAAAAAAAAAAAAGATGACTCACCCAAAAGGCCCAACTCAATGTAAAGAAAACCATTAAAACCTAAAATAAAAAAAACTTGCCGGCGGCAAAAAAAAAAAAAATCCGCCTACTTCGGTGGCAAAAAAAAAAAAATTCCGCCCGACCCCAACTTCCATGCCCCCCTGAAAATCAAATGGTGCGTCCCTAATTAGCGATCGATAGAGCAGTTGACCTCTGTTTAACTTTAACCCTGTATGTACTCAAGACGTATGCAACTTGGCGTTGTTGCTTATGAGGTGGAGCACTATAATAGTTTAGCATGAGAGGCCGGAGTCTCGAGTATTATAATGCACTAGTAGTAGTAGTAGAGCACGTAAGATTTCACAGATTGGCAAAGCACCGCTGGATAACCTAGAGTATGTTCATCATTTGCCTAATTATCGCATGGGGCACTTACCCAACACGTTGTTTAACCCCCTGGGCACTACCGGCCTATCTTAAAGTGGTTCTGATTGGTTTATTGCAAAATATACTCATTTGAATGGCCAATTAAAATGCAGCTTGTAAAATATTTCAATCCAATCTTTATTAGGGATATAATTATTTTAACAATGTTTCTGATTGGTGCAATAAATCATGTATTCATCTTTCTGACCAATCGGCCGGTAGTTCTCAGGGGGTTAAAAGCAATTTAATCCTATTTAATTAACGCGTTGGAATCCTGTCTTATTTGTCTTTTGTTATTTCTACGATATAGAATTCACCAAAAAGCCAGGAGGAGCTTCTCGCCATGGCGGTGGAATATCTGAGAACGAGGCAACATAACAGGAGTATAGCGCCCTCGGACCATAATGCAAAAGGAACCCCACACAACAAACGAAGCCGGCGGAAACACGAGCATCAACCTAATAATGGTATGGTATACAAATGAGTCGATGAGAGCGATATTTTTCCGTAGTTAACATTTGAATTAGAGCTTCTAATATTTTGACACTCACAAGGAAAGGATACGTGAATATGTACATTCAAACAAGCGGGTTGGTGGTCCGGAAGGATGGCAAAACAAGGGCAAACAACGGAATAGTAAAGCTTATTATTAATGACTGTATTTCCGTACCCATATTCAAATTTTAACTACGGTAAAAATCGCACCGGGGCATATTTCATAAAAGATAAGATTTTTTTTACGCCAAGTTTATAGAAACCAGTCCCGAATCATGGACTTTTATGATGGAAGACCCAGATTTTAATTTAGATCTTGGTCGTAATTCAAGAAGATATTAATGCAGGAATTTATAAATGATTCTCACTTTCCCTTCATAGTGTGTCACACAGGCCATCATTACAGAAGGTGTGACCCCCTGAAGTTATACTTAGATCATTTTGAATCCGAGGTTTAGAAACACTTATATAGGTCAACTTATCTACCAACACTCTATACCGGTTTTGTGCTGGTTGGTGTGTACCTACAAATTATGTATAACAGACATAGCAGAGCTAGTTGAAATCATGCGTGACGGGCTCTGTAGGATTCATCATGATATCAATGTATAATCAACATATTAATAAACTGAACCAGGTGCCAATGCAAGCTGTGACACAATGTGAGATATAATGTACTTTGTGCATGAAACCAGTGACAGTTGAGTTATCAAATTAGGGAGGGGAGGTGCAAGTGATTTTAAAATGGTACCATCTTTGATGTGACTCAATGGTCAATGCGATAAATAACCCGATGACCATTGCGCTTTCTTCTGTGTACGTGATGTGCTTTTGGCGGGAAACTACAGGTCACACTAAGTGTGTCATTTTAGTTCCACTTGACATGATTCCTATGATAATGTCAAGTATTCAGTTATGTTTTCTGTCTGATTACACGATCGTGATCGTATCTGTTATGTTTACCTATACACGCGGTGAACCCTTAATAATAAACAAAACTGTTACTGTTTAAGATGACCTATATTACACAGAACTCCCCACACATGTGAAGTCAACCCTTTTTATGAAATTTATCAAGCACTGTAACTTTTAAACTATGAATGTGTTGTATATAACAGTATACATTCTTTAGGTAAATAAACTTTTTGGTCAATATTTTCAAAACTAAAGATTTTTATGAAAAAACAAAATGCATCCTCAGAGAAGTGTTTTTGGGTTTTGGTGCAATTTGGGCATATTTTACCAAAAAACTGGTTTTGTAACGTCGTCTGAAAACAATTGAGACAATAAAGTATTTGTTGGTCAAAATTTAAAAAATCAGCATTTTTGGTATTTTTTTTATACCAAACATGGATTCTCTGACTTATTTCATTAACAAAAATGTATACTTTTATATACATCACATTAATAGTTCAAAAGTTACAGCGCTTGATAAATTTCATATTTAAAGGGTTGACACTATACCCTTAACATGAGTCGTTTTTGATTTTACTAGTGGGATGCCCGTGTAAAGCACGGGCTCCCGCTAGTACGTATGGCCTTCCTGAATTAAGCAACACATAATTGAGTGTTGACAAAGTTTACACCAAAGACAATTCATTAATTAAAATTGACGTTTAATTTAATGTTCCCAGATATGTTAATTGTTAATGACGTACCATTGATTGGATTATACCCCACCAATGTTTGTACTTTACATTTCAACATGCTGGGTAGAAATTGAAAAATTCATGTTTGTTTTGAGTGTTATATTTGTATCAGCGAGTTCAACGTCCTGACTCTTTCCAAAAAAGGAAGGAGGCCCTCTTATCCCCCCCCCCCCCCCCCTTAGGTGCAAAATTTCCCTAATTAGCGATACACTTTTTGAACCTAAAAAAGGAGGAGGCCCTTTTTAATCTGTTTTATTTCATGGTTCTGCGATGTTGGTCACTATACAAAACTTGTTTTAAATGCATATTATAAGGAAGATGCAAACTTGATACAAACATCTTAAACTCTGAAACACCTGAAGAAAGAAGTTATGACTGAAAAAAGTATTGAATTGGACCCCCCCCCCCCCCCCCAAAAAAAAAAACGGGAGGAGATGCTAAACAGGGTTTTGTTGTGCCTAATACTGCTAACAAAGAAACAAAATCAAGAAGATTTAAAGGTAGATGGTCCGATTTTGAACTTGAAGTTTTCTATTCGACATGAAAGGTCATCCTCAAAAAAGTCGTATTCCAAAGTTTGAGTTGCATAACTCTAATGGTTCTTATTTTAGACGCACAAGATGCCGTGAAATGTGCCCATTGAGTTGTACACAAACTATATTGGTGGTTACCACTTTTCGCGGTAATTCGATGTTATTTCACCGATTTCTTCGTAATCATACTGATTTGGACCGTCAAATTTCAGTATGTTAATCAGAAAAATATGATCTTTCATATGATATGAAAATCTCCATATGTTTGAGAAAAATCTGTGTTATGAAAATGTGATCGGGTCATCTACCTTTAAGAAGGAAAACCAAATGGGGCGGGGCGGATTTTTAACTGAAATAGCCCATATGCATTGCAAATGTGTGGTTCCTGCTTTTCTTTACACTTTCCACGAGGCTATTAGTTTTGCCATATAAAAAACAGTTTTTTTAGAAACCATTTCCCAAATTTCAAAGTCTATCTCAAGGATTACTGAAACCAATACTAGGCATGTTTGTACTTATTTTAATGCATTTCTCATGGTGATTCTAAATATGGGGGATGACATTTTACCTTTAAAATAATGGAAACAATTTGTGAAATTTTGAAATGTTGTCTGCAAACGCCTGCCGCGTGGAAAGTGTTAACACCAGCAAGTATTTGTATTCAATTCAGCTTGGATTTTCTTCAGCGATTTAGAACTGTGATGTGTTGATTTTTTACTCGTTTAAGGGCATATATATTAGCTTAATCGTTTTAATTGTTCGGGATTTTTGTATATACTTTAATCTTTTAATCAATTATTTTCAATAAATTGTTATCAAATTTTCCACTACAACAAATTAAATCAATATGCCACCTTTACACTAACCATACATGTTATTTTCACATCCCATAGTGATTGCTAAATAAATGAGTTGCATAAAAAAGTCATCTTTGTAAAAGCATTTTACTAATAATAACGCGCCATGGTCGTTTCTATTTGTAGAAATGATTAGTTGTCATAAAGCGAAGGTCAAAAACACTCTTTCAAATTCAACGCGCTACTCAGACGCGCTCACGTAGATCAGGGGGTGGGCACGTAGTTCAGGGGTGGGCACTCAACTTTGGATGTGACGTGGGTGATCGTGTTGGACCGTGACACACAAAAGTAGGGGTCTCTTCCGGTGAGAGGTATACTCACATAAAAAAATTCCCTTTAAAAGGGAAAACCCAGATATCACAAAATGAATGGGGTGATTAAACGAGGGGGCAAAACTATATGAAGTCATCCCCCCTCGAGACGAGAGAAGATTAAGCAAATAGGTATTTGTCCAAAAGGGGGTTCATTCAGAGCTATAAAATGGGAATCATATACTTTGACCAGAGAACATTCAATGGGAGATTTACTAAAAAAGGGGTGTGGGGGTGGTCATTCATTATCAGTTGCATCTATATTATTAAAGTCCGCGTCCAATTGATTGAGGATGGATTAAAAATGTAGTAATTTGATGATGACATATTAAAAGGAGGCAGCATTCTTATATTTAAAAAGGGATTAATCGCCATCGCCCTATTATAGAAAGTGCCTCCCCTACACCCTCGGACCGCGAGGTCATGTTTGCTTTTTTTTCTTCGAGGTCAAAACATCTAAGAAATCCAAGTCCCTGGTTTGACATTTTAATCAAGGAGCAGGGAAAATTTGTCTAGTAATATGCTAATATGTAACGTAACCATCAAAGATTTCTTGCTTGAAAATTCAATCTGGCGTTAAGACATCACTCTTGTATGCAATTTCATCTGTCGGATAAAATTACGACGACAGGAGCAGGGAGAGAGTCTATTTATAATCTAATAGTAGTAGAAGAGCTAATATTTTGACATTTTGATTTTGCCGTACACAATTTAGACTGACATTCTAACAACTCGCGATATGCCGTGCAGTCAGTCAGTCAGTCACCTTGACACGGACGCGCGCACGGAGATTCCGTTCACCCATCTATAAAACATAAATAATTACCGATAAATATTACTAATATGCGAGATGGTGGGATGAGATGACTGCATAATAATTTGTATGAATAGTTTATTTTATGTATTCTATGAATATGATGATCTCATAAATAGATAAAATATAGCCCAGTACAAATAATATTCTCTTGGTTTAGAAGTCTCCCTCCCAGCATGCTTTGCTATTCAATGTGTCCTTATTTTATCATGTTTATGAGGTCTGTATACACATGATCTGCATGATGATATGACATAATATTCGAAGTTTTATAGAAATGTCAGTCAAATGCGACGAAAGTGACTGAGGGCATAGAGACATGGTGTTTGTTGTTCAGGAATTCTCAGTTGAGTCTTTGTCAAATATCAAACCGAAATCTTTTGGACAGTGGCGTAACTAGAGGGGAGGGAGAATTTGCCGCCACTCCCCGAAAAAAAGACAAATTCTATGTATATTAACAACAAATAATCGGTTATCCCCCCCCCCCCCCTGATGCCCCCCTCCCCCAATTGGAGACCCGAGTTACACCACTGCTTTAGACAATTTAACGTGTCCTGAAAGTGTTTGCTGTACTTAGGTATTGGAAACTCGAGGCCGTCGCCGAATTAATTTGTAATTTGTTCATAAATATTTGATGCCTAATTTATCATTGTGTCTATTTTCATCCCAGGTCAAATGACGGAATCTGCAGCTACACCTCAGCACGCCGCAGCATACCATCCGACGTCAACCACTACGACGACGGACGCCATGTTGGAAGGATTCCGAGAATGTATGGAGGAGACAATTCGGTATCTGGTGGAAGTGGAACGTCTGGCACCGGACCATGACATCGTGGTGAGGTTGAGGGCGCACTTGTTAAAAGCCCAGGCCAAGCTCGATCTGAACAATCGCGTCGTAGAAGGCAGCCGCCTTGATGCTGTGTCATCCTGCAACGCACGGGTAAAACGTGGGTACGGATCCGCTGCAGGAGGAGCAGCAGCAAGGACAACGATGTCACATGGTTCCACTTCATCTACCCAGACATCACCGGAAGTAATGTATGCAAAGTCGCCTCAGATACCGGTGTGGGTGCCGTCAGGTACTAGTGCTGGGCACGCCGGAACTTTGTCATCGTCCCGTCCCGTGACTTCAAGAAGTACTGGGTTGCCGGATAGCAGCACGGCGACAAAGGTTATGAAGCCTTTAACAGTTGATACTAACCAGTATTATGCCATGCCTTCACCTCTGTCTCACTGTTCAAGTGACAGCAACCAGTCGGGCCATAATTCTAATGAGTCTTTATTAACGATAGCAAGAACAGTGCCGACCACCACACAGCCGATGTACAGCACCGCGTGTGTCACTGGTAAGACTCTATCCTATCGGCGGCATCAAAACGCCGCTGCACACGGGACCTATCTTCAAAGACCGGTACACTCCACTTGCCCCACAATGGTGTATTCAACTACCGCGCTTACAGCTCCTATCACGGCCACTGCACTGCCCGCATCGGTGACCTCAGCAACAGGTCACCACCTCGGTTTCAACTTGAACTATGTTGCACCTTACATAATGGCTTGGGTTAGACCGGCACAACAGTAATGTTGTTTTTGTATCTCTCTTTTGTATGATTGTCATATTTTGAAATGTATTATTGGGCCAAATTATATCACCATTGAAACATTCCAGTATTCCGAATTGCGTGTACAACAATTATAATACCCTGTATGTTATTAAATGTCCATTGCTATTGAAATATTATTCACTTTGAAAAGAGTGCTTACAGAACTCACTCCCATCACTCTTTGGAGTTCAATTTCTCACAAAATATAAAGTTTCATGTGCTTTTGAATGAAGAATTGGAATTCACTCACGAAAGACTGGAATTTATCCTTTCACTATTTCTAGTTTAATCTTAAGAATGGGCGCTGTACACACTCTTTCAACATGTTGTCACTGTTTTGTAAATGTATTCAAAATGTAAATGATTTGATCATACTCATTGCTCTTTTAACAACTTAAAAGTTGTTTGTTATCGATATCTATTATGGATGTAAACAGGATCGTAACGACAGGATGCAGCAAGGGTTCACCTTCGAGGCCTATACTTGATACCCAATATTTCCATGAAATAATATATTATATGTTCATTATGGGCTTTCTACACATTTGTTATTAATTTTGAGGACTTGTCATAATATGTTATTTCCTACATGTTTTCTCTACAAGTATAAGCAGGAGTGGGCTATAAATGGGTCATTTTTTGTTTTGCTTAGGGAACAGTTAGTTTATGACTGAAGCACTTTCTTGAGCAACATTACTACGCCAACAGGTTAATCTTTTTTATTTGCAATGTAATGGCAAAGGGAACCAGCCAAAAGCAAAACAACTCTGGCCACGTGATTAAAGAGAAGCATGCCTGGTGATGTTGCTAAGAAATTGTCTTCTGTATTGATACAACAATATGAAATTGGGCTATTTCATTTTGTAATCCATGCACCATGGAAGATATTACCTTAACCATGGACTCACCCATGCAGGTATAACCCTCATTTGAAATTTACACTGGCCCTGTGGGGAATATTTAAGGTAATGTCTTCCGTATAGGGGGTGTATGCATTTTAAATGGAATAGCCTATTGCTGCTATCAGTAATATGATTATTACACTCGTCCAAAGAAGTTCCTTGCCACTCATTGAAGTTCAAATATTGAAGTTCCAATATTTCACATAAATATTTGATATAAATTAAACAATTGCATGTCAAAATAAGCAGACAATAATTCTCTATCATGTCTGTATGAAATTAAGATGTACGCATTCATGCATGGCTGAGCACATTCATTAAGCAATGGTAAGGTTCATATTGTGTTCAATCATTCACATTTGAATGGAGGGATTATCCATTTTTTTGCAATCTTCTTCCACAGACCTTGCCATTGTCAAGTGAATAGGATCTGCCATGCATGAGTGATCATGTCTAAATTCCATGTTAAGCTGTTAGAGGATTACTTTCTGCTTATTTTGATGTACAATTATATATATTCTATTAAATATTAATTTGAAATATTTGGACTTTACTAAGTGGCAAGGAACTTCTTTGGACGAGTGTATATTTACATTCATCATCATGACATTATGAATAATTATGTGTTTTAGTGCAGCAGTGTTTGGATCGGAACGTGCAAATAACATGCTGCCACCGTGTCGAAATCGAGAAAATGCCTAGCTATGCAAAGAACATGCTAATGATGCCCCTATGATATCATACAGCCTAATCTAATGCACTAAAATGCAGCTATAAAAAATGCCTTAGTTTTACATTCCGTGCAACCTTTCTGTGTGGGATGCTACCGTACCTTGGATATTGTTCAATCCGTTATCACGGTCCTGTATTCCCCCGGTATTTTTCAAAAATCATTATTCATGTGTATGCCTATTGTGTATTCAAAATACACGCCCAGTCTAGTCTATGAAACATACAATCGATGGTTTAGTGCAACAAAGCCCTATTTGCAATGGATGCCATGTGTGAGATTGTGCTCTTACAAACGGACATCTTTAAAGCATCCGTAATATATAACATGTGGCAGCTATTGTAGATATTGCCTTTCCACATAACTGAGATGTAAGTGCGAAAATATCCTACATGTATCTATTATAGCTGCTCTGTGTTACTTAAAGTTTATATCAATGGGTCTGCTATTAGACTACCACTCTTTCGTAAAGACATGAAAGAGTAGGGGATCATCCCGGTCTGTATCTGTTCACACTTCTAACGGACCCCAATGGAAATAAGCTAATAAGCTTATTGGGTTATCCAGGGTCGTAGGACCCAAATAATATCAAATCAAATCGAATCAAATCACACATGGTAACATCTAGCAGCTATTACATATATCCCTTGTTGTACTAATCCCTCGACTGTCTGTACATGCCTATTATTTCTATGTCTGTACAACCTCATATCCATCCAGAAAACGTTGTTTTATGACGTCATCTATGACGAAATAACATACGTATGAATGTTGGCAAAATAAGTACTTAACTTATGTATTACCTTTCCGTTTCCTTTCCGTAATGGTTTATCAATTGCATCAACAATTACGAGTTCTCAATAAACACAATTATACCTGCCGTTGCGTTTAAGCATGAAGTGTATACACGTATAAACTAACTGCACTATTTATGAGTGGAAATCCTACGATAATATAGGGTGTTTTAATTGTTGCCATATCAGAGGCAACACAAAGTGTTTGCAATTTGATTTGGACCCACGACGACCCTTGATGCAACCTGGTGAATGGTCTCATATTAAACCCTTTGCTTGAAATTTAAACATTACTTGAACAAATTACATGCATTTTCGCCAAGAGATTTTTTTCTTCTTAATAACAGTTTAGTGTTCCCTCTGAGATGGCCTTGCTATATCCACAACCAGTGATCTCTTTATTAATTACTAATAGTACAGTGTGACCTATAAACCAGGTCAGTACAATGTATGTTTAAAATAGTTCTGTTTCTGTGATTTCCTTTGCAATTTGCATGCAATTATACGTACCACTGTCCTTTAAACAATACACTGCTCTGATTGGCTCCACCGTACTATGAATATTTCAAAATCTTACTTTTTTCTCGATAAGATCAGCGTGAAATAGATGAACAATGGTAACAATTTCCCGCCATGAAGTTCTTTGACGTCATAATGACGTCAGTATCGAAAGTATCGTTTGTTTTTGTACTAACACGGTTAAAATTTGATATGAATTGACGTCATGATCATATGGATAATGTCATCAAATGCGATTGCCCTATAATGACGATTCTTTTTTTCCCCATGGACATAAGAGGAACTCGTGTTATTTATCATGAGGATTCCGACTCGGCCTATTTATTATTGATAATCTTCTATAGTCTGTTTCCCTTCCTCTGAAGAGTGACGTTACATTATAGCCTCAACATTGTACCCACGCGTGTGTATCCTCCGTCTTTCTTCGCGTGTGTCTACGCCAGTTCTTGAAGTAGACGCTGCACACGTTTATGTACTGTATCGATGAATGACATGGTGACGTCATTGTCTCGTGGAAGTAGAAAACGAACTGCAGTAATACTAATAGACTGAGGAAACGTGTATGTGACGGTGCCCAAAATAGTTGGTGTGGTGTTCTCTGAACTATTATATCACCCACAATAATATGCAAGTCAAAATGCTGGACGATATGTCTTTCATATCAATATGCAAGTCAAAAGGCTGGACGGTATGTCTTTCATATCATAGGCTTCGTGTATGAGCAAAACATTCTATATTTCCATACTACCATAACCATGTTAAGTCCACGGGCCTCGTTCTCGTTATTTTTTAATGGTCTACAAAGCCAATAGTTGCTTCAAATATGTTGCTTCAAATGTGTATACCAACTGCAAGGTAACTGTCAGAATGTTGAGACAGCTACGTCAATGTTTATAGCTGGTAGAGCTTTCCTCCCCTCCCTCACCAACCACAAACTCTTCCTAAGCTTTGATATATTGTAGAGCCTTGTCCTTCACTCTGTATATAGCTCTAGGCCAGTCCGCAAATGTATCCAATCTTTGACGGAATGTTCATTATGAATTGGTTGACAATTTGACATGACACGTTATTCTACTGTCATAGCTGTGTACGTACAGTATTATCCAGTTTACCCTAACTATATTTTTGTAGTTGTTGGCTTTTTTATACGTTGCTTTTACCCTTTAATGTAATAATAATCATTTCCATTTGTATGTGCAACTAAATAGAGATATAGGCTGAGGCCTGCAACTTTTGATATGCTAAACACTATATCAATATGCTGAATTTGGTTTAGTAAAAAGTATTCTGCAAACATGTGTCCTGTCTGATTTCTTGTTTTAAAGGATGGTTTCACCCTGATGTGATAATGTCGGTGTCACCATACTAATATGCTAACAGGTCAATAAATAGTGTTTTGATTCGAGAGAAATTAGACAGATCAGTGCACGCGCGCTGATGTTGATGTGAGTGAATAACATAACGGCACGACCCCGCAGGGGGGGGAGTGCTATTGTGAGCATATCAACACTTGCGCAAGTGCATTGATTTGTCTAATTTTTCGGGAATTCTAGTTTTCTGCTGTCTGATTATTGGTGGGTGTATGAATTTCAATCAACACACCATCTCGGAAAGGTAGTTTAGTATTAACCAAACGCAACGTCATCGTCGCTCGCACTTCATACGGCATTGCCATTGTCTAAACATGGTGGTAAAGAAACCCTCTGGCCGCATACATCGGGTATGGCGGTACTGCAAAACCAGTACATATGGCCCATACGTATAAGTGAGATTTACCTTAGACTTATACGACAGGTGCCAAAGTAACATGTTGCATCACCATACTTGCAAGCAACCATGAACATTGAACTGAGACCAATATAAATAGTAGCTTATTCATTATTCAAACTATTACTTTGGCGCCTATCGTAAAAGTCTTGCGCATAAATCACCTATCCGTAGGAGCCATGCATACGGGTTTTGCAGTGCGGCCGAATAATAGTGACCGTGGCCGGCCGCGAATTTATTAACCGTACTCACTCACTGTATAAATGTATTGCTGTACAATGTACATGTGCTATGCACTTTACTCCGTCAGGTATCAAATGTTGTTTACGGTAATAAAGATCGCTGACCGGACGCAATAGTGGTTCAATGAGGTATCTGTAAGAGATGTTTGTGTACACGAAATGTTCGCGATGAATTTTATTTTTCGGTCATATAAGTGTTTTTGGAGTTACCCCAGTTTTTCATCACCTGATATTCAAATCAGTATTACAGGTACCATAGAACTAAAAATATATTTTACCCTTTATTAATATAATTATTTCTACTAACTTTACTAAAAGGTAGAGCTACCACGGCTCAATGCACTGGGCCCAATGGACTGTAGACGAACAGGGTAGACTGTAATACAGGGGTGGGCAACCTACGGCCCGTCAGTGGTTTTTTGTAGCCCGCGATATGTCTCAAGAAAAAGAGAAAAAAACCAATATATTTTACATCATCACAAAAAACGAGCTAGCTGCTTAGCATTTATCGGCACAAATGATGTTCCTCAACGTGCGTAGTCTATTTTCCCCATCAATTGTCATCTGTACTGTATTGAGATTACGTTTTTGTGAAGATAGATTATTAAGCACACACACCTATTGCTTCAAAGTCTTCGGAATCAAAGGTTTGAAATCAACAGCAGGTCATTGCTAGAAAATTTGGTTAGGTGCGGCCCAGTCAATTGTTCACTCCCTATGGCCCATTCATTCAAAAAGGTTGCCCACCCCTGCTGTAATAATGTCATACTTTGAATAACAACCAGGTCTTACTGGCTTTATAATAACGCATCGAGTCGATACTTCACACAACGCATCAATTTTGTCATAGTATCAAGGAGTATATATAATAGGAGGGGACACTTAGCTCATTTGCATATTTGCTCATTAATATGATTAACCCCGTGAACCCAGTCAAAGGTCGCAGATAACGCCCTCTGGAGAGTCGAAGGGACTTTTCTATTGTTCTCTAACGACAGCGTTGGGACAGCGCATGAAGTTTCTTGTACAGAGTTGGCGATGAGCGATTGAGAAGTATAACAAAAGCATACATAAACAGATCGTAACATGAATAATGCAACAGGTCACACAACGTTCAGTCGAGCGACCGTATAAACAGTATACAAGATGCCATTTATTGTGTTCGAAATGTCAACGCTTTTACCATTCTTTCCAAAATAAGGAGTATAATCACATTACAAACACATTTTGTGCGAGAGTAACATATAAATATGGTTTAAAATGTCAAAAATGGCTCGATAAAAATCCGTTCGTTATAAATAAAAGAATCAATGGTTAAATAATAAAACTGACACAATTACACTCGTCGATCTCTGTGGCGTGCATACGTTGGCCATATCGTTTGCAATCGGCAATCACGGGTTCGAATCTCCGTGTATTCGTTGTTGTTTTCTATTTTTTTTATTTTTTTTAAAACTTGATTGTGGATGTATGTAACATCATTTTTATGTCAATTTTTATAATTTATAAAGGCCACCGATGCTTTTATAGTTTTTTTCTATTCTTTTGTTAATCTATTTTTCTATCTATCATTTATCTCTGGATTTATTTAACTTTATAATTATAATCTAAACAATTAAAATGCGTAAACAATATATTATTGCTCGATAAATAAGTGATTGAAGTTGAGTTCACTTTGATAATGATAGCAACACTTGTTGTAAAACCATTTTACCAGTGTGCCCAACCAACTATTTCTCCTTTGCACACTTTGTTTATACATTCAGAGATGTCATTTTTATAGCTTGTTATAGCTAGGCTAATAATATACAACTGTAAGCTATTTGGATACACAAAGCAAACACATTTCCAAAACAGGCCATAGCCAATCGTACAACATGAGAAATGAGACCGTTACCAATGTTAAATCTACCATGATTACCATTTTTTTTTAAATCTGTACAACCGATGAATTTCTAGAAAATCTTTGGTACAACTTCATTTCAAGAAAGTTAGTTCTTGTACCAAATTTAGCTAGCTTTAATAAACGAATTGGGAGACGCAATATTCATGTCGAAATATATGTGGAAAGGCAATCAGACAACTATTGATAGACGCGATCAAGTCTAGTGTACCTTTGAAGGGTGATTACGGGCACGTATGAGTAAAGTGGATTCCCTCTATAATGAACCAAAATTTTTAATTTCAGTGCCAAAGATCTTGAAAAAGGTTACAGGGGACATTCTCGCTTCGACGATGCTCCTATGCGTAGGTCAACTGAAAGCCCGGTCGGTCCGATGGTAGCGGGGATGGTAGCCTCCGAATCTCCAGAATCTTAGGAGATATGTACACATTTTCTCATAATACTTTATGCTGCTACGCTTCCAATCATTAGATGGTTTTAGCATGCACGGTGCAAAGTCTCTAGGCCGGGCAGGCTAGAGAGGTGCTCAGAACCGGGACTATATTAACAATACACTCAACTTTAAAAATATAAACACCGGATTCTACTGTCGCTCTGTTACGGTCGTATAGTCGGCCCCCGGATTCCACCGTCACTCTGTTGCAAGTAAGTGTATACGGTAGTGCCCACAACATGTGGGCACTACCGTATAGTTTTATTGACTGTACATCATGCCTTTCGTCGGTACAACTAGTCGGACTTATTACGATCTGATAAGTCCACCCCCTCCCCCTCCCTATGGCCCTGTTTAAAGCTGGCTACGCCACTGATTCGCGCATGTTGGATGTGCCGGCCCGCCGCGCCAGCGGGTCCGCATTGCGGCGTTATTGGTTGGTCACTCTCGATCATAGTTCAGCGTGACCCCTCGCTACACGGCTCCTCATGGCGGTATTATTATCACATCAAACCACTTCTGGATGTTATCATCAATCCAATGCATTGTCGGCTGCTTTAGTCAAAATTAAATATTATATACCAAGGGATATACAACTGTCACTGGATATACCCACTTTGCCTATCTGTGATATACCATCGGAACCGTCAACGCCTGAACCTTTTCCGTGAACTTTTCCTGACTTTGAGCTTTTCCACCCCAAACTGGCCGGAGCCCGGGGGTTAGATCTACGGTTGATTAGCGCATTACAAGAAGTTGTGTCACTTGCCATGCAGCACATACTCATTAGACATTTGTCCACAATTTTAGTGGACAAATCCAAAGCGATCGGACGCATGCGTAGAAAAAAAATGGTGTCCCCTTGACTCTCCAGAGGGCCTTTTCGATAGTCAGACGATGGCGGACATAGGTTCGTGTGACGAATATTCTAGGTGAAATTCGATGTGGAAACGCTCGGACTGTAGGGAACGATGATATTTCTGACTTCAACAGCGCCAGGGCATCGTTCGGGGACCGTTTGATTATGACTCAGGTCGTGTCAGTATGAAATTAGGTAAAACACTCCGACATAACATTGAAATCAACGGAGATTCAAAGATTACGGCCGTTCGTGTCAACTATGGTCTGGTACTTTTCATTTTCGACTTCACAAATGACGTATATTCATTGATATGATTATTCATTGTATATTCATGACGTCGCTGACCTGTATTGTTCTATAACAATAGGTGTCCAGGCCCTGATAGTATCTTAACTCATTGGTACAGTGAACTCTATTTATGTCTGGTTAAATTTGCTAAAGTAAAATACGCTAGCAACTTGGTTGAAAAAGCTGATATGCTTCAGTTGCTAGCAACTGAAGCATATCAGCTTTTTCAACCATCGATATATCCAGCATTTTACCGTCCGAATTATACGACAGAGGGCGCAAACCAAAATCAAGAATCGACAAATAAATAGCGCGCTCACTCTATGTAAATTAACAAAGGAAACCTTAACTTGCAGTAGTCAACAGAGGGCGTCACCTGTATCATTAAAGTGTGACAGACGACGGCGTACATGATTATTCGCGCCTGGTTCAGACACATTGGCACAATTATAGTGATTGGATGGCGGCCACGCGTCTCGGACGACCCAATGGCAACGGGAGTGCCCCATTTTGAAATATTTTTAACAGTCATCGCCCGGTTAACGATGAAAATCGTCCACAACGAACCAGGTGCAAAGTCGCACTTTGCCAAAAGCCAATACAACACTTTTAGTTGAAAAAAGTCAAACATTTTGAAATTGAGATTGTTTGAAAATCGTGTTGGTAAAACCCTTTTTAATCACTCTAAAAAATGTCAGAATGATAAACGGGTCAGAAAATGGTGAAATTCTTGTAATTTCAGGGGGAATGGTACTCAAAACCTATCTAATTGGCATCTTTAAAGTCATTTTTCTCAAAATAGCCCCTTTGAGAGTCGAGTGGTGCATCGGCCAATAATCTGACAACTGGTTGTCCAAATAAGGCAAGTAAGGTATCATTTTAAAGCTAAAGGTGTGTTCTCTAAAGATATGCATATTACTCCAAACGTCAAATTTGCTACTTTGCACCTGGTTCGTGGTGGATGGTCACTAATAATAGCATTTACAAATACAATGCATATAGTTGGTTAGCCAACTCCAACGGTTTTGGATTGAAAAAAAAATCTTCTAACCTATGATGAATTTTTCAAAATGATAAGATTAACATTCGCGATTACGTGTTATTCCAATACGAATTCAAAATTTAGGTT
This sequence comes from Ophiura sarsii, assembly GCA_035610835.1. Taxonomy (NCBI): domain Eukaryota; kingdom Metazoa; phylum Echinodermata; class Ophiuroidea; order Amphilepidida; family Ophiuridae; genus Ophiura; species Ophiura sarsii. The sequence continues at coordinate 49,473,455 of CM069455.1, forward strand.
TCGCGTGGCCACCGTCGTTGACGGCCCGTTTCCCGCTCGTCTCAGCGGCGGCCGATACTACATTAGATTTGATTTTGACATTATGAGCAAATTAATTCCCAACATGACATATACTTGTTTATTTGAAATTCTTGATAATTATTGCGAATCAGTAAGAAAATAACACTTGGTTTGATATTCACTGTCGTCGAATGAAATCGTGACACATTATTTAATATTGACAGTACCGTAGGTAGATGCACTATAATAATAGAGCACGCATGGTCACGTGGACTCATGATCATGTGGTTGTGAGTTCTACATGTAGCCCCGCCGTGGCCAACTTGTTTATCTCCTGGCAACCAAACACTCACGTTTATCCTACCATCAAGACGATTCTCGTGTTCCTATTGGAAAGCGCCTGCATTTAGGGACTAGATATATTCCGTCTCCGACCCCGTATACGCCATATATCTAGACAACCTATTCCGAGGCGCAAACACCAAAACAAATAAAAACAAACAGTTAAATATAAAAACAGTTACCAGGAACTGAGAGAAACTGTTTATCCGAAGATCTGAGGCGACGTGATGGAATGTGTGGATTGAGAAGATCGCTGATATAAGAAGGTGCCATGTCATGTGTGAGGAGAAGAAGTTTGAAATGGATGCGATACCGAATAGGTAACCGATGGAGTCGCTGTTGTAAAACAGGTGAAATGTGATCAAATTTTCTAGTCCTTGTGAGCATTCGTGCAGCAGCATTCTGAGCTCGTTGAAGTTTATTGAGTTGTCTTTCAGTGATCCCATATAATAAAGCATAGGCTATTGTCAAGACGTGATGTGACGAAGGCGTGAAGTGTAGCAGCAGTATCATCATCAAGCACTTTGCGAATTTCATTTATATATGTTCCTTTTCTTTGAATAAGTTCATCAGGATTGTAGATTGAAATGATAAAAATGTTTTGTTGTACAAATCCAATTATCTACTCACATGCTAGACAGTTTCGTCTTCCCGTTCGGAAGACTTCTTCGGTAGTGACTTGATCCACTTGTTTTCCCCGCGAGATTTACTTGCACTCTCGGTCCCAGGAAGCTCAGGTGTTAACAGTGGATCGAAGACATGATTTAGAGAATAAATACCCTCGTCGCGGTACGCGGTTGATGATTTTGGCCCCCCGCCTTCGTATCCAAATGGATTCGCTTATCCATCGCTTATGTTTGTCATAGTCTTTGTCAAGGATTGCTGCCCCGGGCCCGTCCCCCGCCCCGTCCCAGTCGATTGTGTGATTCTCTTGTGCTATGTGGTCTGTGACAGCTGATTTATGTTGTTCCGTAGTAGAATCTTTTCTGTTGGCTCTCGTGAACTTCTTGTCGCTTACTTTCTTGGCATCTTTCTTGTGTTCGTTAAGCCTTGTTCCAAACAGACGGCCTGTCTCACCGACGTAGGCCTTGTCACAAGAGTGACAAGGGATCTTGTAAACACAATCGCTGGTCTGTAACGTGTCTCGTTTGTCTTTGGGATGCACTAATAGCCGTTTAAGTGTGATGTAAGGTTTCATTGCAGTCTGGATGTCGTACTTTTTAAAAGATCTTTGTAGTCTTTCAGACACACCTTGGATGTAGCGGATAACCACCATGCCATTGCTCACTTTGGTGTCATCCTTTTTCTTGGCCTTCTTTGTGGTCTTGTCCTTCATCTGTTGTTGTACTCTTTTGAAAGTCCAGCTTGGGTATCCACACCTTCCTAATGCTTCTTTGATCCTTTTTTCTTCTGCAATATTGTCTGGTTCTTCTGTGACAATTTTGTTCATTCTGTCAAACAATGTTCGTATAACTCCCAGTTTTTGATGTAGAGGATGTTGAGACGAGAAGTTTAGGTACTGGTCCGTGTGTGTCTTTTTCCTGTAGATTAATAACTTCACAGAGCCATCTGCTTTTCGGACAATGAGGGTGTCGAGGAATGGTATCTGTCCATTGTCTTCCTCTTCGTGTGTGAACTTGATGTTACCCGTGTCGTCAATTGTGTCTGTTAGTTGTTGTGTAGTGTCTTTCTTGATGATCTCGAGGATGTCATCTACATAGCGCTTCCACAGTTTTGGTTTACAAGTGATGGGTGCTGTAGCGATAGCTTCCTGTTCTAGCCATTCCATGAACAAGATGAACAAGTTAGCAATGATGGGGCTGACAGGACTGCCCATAGCGGCTCCGAACTTCTGTTTGTAGACGTTTCCTCGAAATACGAAATAGGTGGTTGTTAGCACATATTGTAGGAACTCTATTAGGTCGTCTGTGTTGAGTTTTGTTCTGTTTTTGAGTGTGACGTTCTTCTCCAGTCTTGCTTTGATAATTTCCAGTGCCGTCTGGAGAGTATTGGTGCATAAGGCTATCACATCATGTAAGTTGAAGATGCCATCTTCTTCTATCATGTCTATCATGATGCCTGAGCGTTCCTCCGATAACTGTCTGGAATTCAAAACATGATGTGGGGACTTTCCGACAAATGGTCTAAAAAATTCAGCTAACGCCTTGGAAGTCTGGTACGCGATTGATCCAGTGTATAGTCAACTTCCTGGGACCGAGAGTGCAAGTAAATCTCGCGGGAAAAACAAGTGGATCAAGTCACTACCGAAGAAGTCTTCCGAACGGGAAGACGAAATTGTCTAGCATGTGAGTAAATAATTGGATTTGTACAACAAAACATTTTTATCGTAATATAGTTCCTTATTTGGAAATATGTATGTTCAGGCGCTTATCCAATAGGAACACGAGAATCGTCTCGATGGTAGGATAAAACTTATGACGGGGCTCTTGATATATGTGGCTTAAAATCATTTGATTATACTAGAAGGGAGCAACTTTGCTTGGACTTTTTCAATTCACTCATGAAATCCGAGAAATTGTACATTAGAGAAAGCTGCGTGGTGCTAACAAACTGTCAATCCAAAAGTTCAATACAACTCGTTACAAAAGCAGCCCGTTGGTATACATGATCGATACATGAAGCTACATGATCGATCTATGAAATAGCAAGGGTCTTGAGTAGTGGTGCATTCCAAACTCCAATATGTCATATTACCCTAAAATGCAATGCTTTTTAATATCTCACATGCAACAATTATTGTTAATTTAGATTGCATTTCTGTGGTTTTTAATTTGGCGTGGTTACTTTGTGCATGTAGTGTGGTGCTTTTAATGTTTATTTTGGTCTATCAGCTTATATTTTGTGTATATTGTGTATATTGGTGATATTGTTGGTAATGACATTGTTATATTATTGTAAACTGGCCGCAATTCAGTTCATAACTGCTATGGCCTTTTTTAATCAAATAAATATGAATGAATGAATGAATGAATGAATAATGGTAGGTATAGCACGGAACCAGTGCTACCAAAAACTTTCCCCGTGTCGTGTATAGAGAGAATTTACATTGTGAACACAATGGACCGGGCAATGGACTTTGACAAATAAAACAAATATTATTAGGTATTGTGATTGATTTGTGTGATTGATCAAACAATTTTGGTTTTATTGTGCACATTGACCTTATCGGTCAATTGATATAGAAGTTGCATTCCCATGATCACGTTGCGTTGTGTTGATAATGCAATTGCCATGATTGCGATGCGTTGATAATGCAATGATAACAAAACTCATGAAAGGAGAATTGTTTTCACTTAAAGCGCATTTGGCTTGACATTTCTCACAGCATGCTTACCAAATCCAGGACTACATTACTTTGTACCGTTATTCCGTTCAAACTCTCAGGTTTTCGCACTGTTGTGTTGAGTTGACGTGTATGCCTAGTTCTGGGTTCTGGGACTACGATGACCACAACGTTGGGTGATACATACTTTTAGCCCGGACTTTTGGATCATGAGCGTGTAAGTTTAGAGTGTTTTCCGTCAAGCTTGAACGTTAAAGTCTAAACACTTCCGTTTGTGATATTAATTTAGCGTGTTTAGGACCGGTTGCCAAAACTGTAAACAGGACGACACACATTATGCACCCATGTGTAATGCGCCACATTATGTAAGGCTGGCTGCCGACTCAGAAAACTCAATACAGACATTAATATCGAGCTTTGAACCAAAGGATGAACTTGAAAGCGTCTGAAAATCATTGCAGCTTTTACACTCTCAATTGCTTCACTGTTTACAAGCTGTATTCTACCGTTTCTATTCTCCATGGTTTGCTGCCAAAAGACGAGCGAGTATTAACTTGATTAGACTCAGCAGCAGTGGTGGTCTATACAGTCATTCATGCGCAAACTGTAGAAGGGATAGCCCGATGGCGTCAGAAATGTGCAACGTGCGTTCAGGTAGTGAGCATAGATACACCCCAGCTGAATCAAAAGACAGCTATAACCCTAGTGAAGCATGCGATGATATTCAAAAGGGCAAAACCAGTCATGCCAGTACAAATATAAGTGCATCTGAACGTTACGGATGGTTCTCATGGCGACCTGGCTGTCTACAACGGCTAAACAGTCCAAAGGGATACCTGCTCATTCTCTGTGTGTTTGCATTCGGTCAGGGAATGACCGTTAATGGACTAGTCTACGGCGCCATCACTTCTCTTGAGCGAAGATTCAACTTTACCAGCGTGCAGAGTGCGTTCATCTCCAGTAGCTATGACTTCTTCTTCATGATCTTTGTCATATTCGTGACGTATTTCGGAGAAAGAGCGCACAAACCAAGACTTCTTGGCGTCGGAGCCATTGTGTTTTCTCTCGGATCCGTTGTCTTTACTCTTCCGCAGTATCTGAGCGGGTCGTACGCTCCAGGCGCGGCGGTCTTCGACACGTGTGACTTTAACCGTACGGCGGCGGCAGTCTGTGGTGACGACCATTATGCCGGAGGTGACACTAATGAGGACAAGGATCTGAACAAATATTACTCAGTTTTTATTTTTGCTCAAGGGTTACACGCATTAGGAGCATCCGCACTCTATACACTAGGAATAACATATATCGATGAGAATTCATCGCCAGGATCGGCAGCTTTTCACACAGGTAGGACCAACATAGGGGAATATGGGGCAACTGGACCGTGGGGCAAGTGGTCCGAAATGAAGGATTTTGTAATTGTATGGGCATACTGCTTTCTTTTGAACAATACGACTTTTGTTGATACTTGACATACGGTATATCTTTACCTTCTACAATCCAAAACATTTGGAACTTTAGGGTATTTATACATGTGATTTTTCTCCATATCTTTGAAGCTAACTCCTTGAGTGACTGATTCAAAATTCACAGATAGTATGGGCGATATATGAAGATGGGTTTAGATCATGTTTAATGTACTTTATATGATTGACAGATATGCAACAGTAAATATATACATGCAGTACAGTCGTCTTAAGATACTAGGTGCATATTGCATTTGATGGGTGCTATATTGTAGTGTGCTAGGGACTTTCCGAAATATGATTAAAACCATAGGTTGTGGTTGAAATGACCGTAAATTGGTGCATATTGCTAATTTGGGACATTGGTGGTTTGGATTTCAGATCAATATTATTATTTAAAGAATGCTTCAACTTAAATCATTATCACGGGTATTCATTTGGTAGAGTTATTAGTTCATGAATTTGCAAATAACAAAGTACACCATTTCTTACTTATCTAAAAAACTCGTCTACTTGTAAAACCCGAACGCCGTAGTATTTGCGAATTCAAAGATACTCACTGGCTTCAGAAATCTGTGTAATGGCTAAAAACAAAAATGCAGTTTTGCCTTTTTTTCTGAAATGTATTGGAGTTATTGATTATTATGACAAATGGTGGTATGTTTTAAAACATTTTGGCGTAAAATGCATTACGTCACAGGCGTGTTTTAATAACGTTTCATCTCGACAAAGTGCTACGTCATTTGTTGGGGTAAGTGGTCCGAAGGGGTGTGGGGCAACTGGACCGCCTGCAAAAACTTAATCAACATTGTAAAATTCATTTTGAAAATGAGTTGTTAGTGTCAATAAAACATGACTCGGTATTGAAATGTGAATAGAATATGAAATAATTCACATTCTTTCAAGTTCTTAGACATTTTGGGGCATTTCGGGTCTAATACCACTATTTCTGATATTGAAGGATTACAATATGACATGAAATTGCTTTAGAATGGTTTAAAACCTCGGTATTATGAATTACATCTTTATTATATTTTGAATGGTGTCTGTAAAGGTATTTGCTATGACGAAATATCATGATTTATGTATTTTATCCACTGCTTTTTGTGTATATCAACCGTTGGGTCATCATTGTCATATTGACTAACTTCCCCCGTAACATGAAAAGCTGGCTAAATATCAAGATGGTTTGTTATAAGTACTAAATGATGATTATATGAAGTAAATAAAACCATTAAAAAAGGGGTATATATAGACAAATGTATGGGGCGTCTGAATATCACAACCATGTAACCATTTAACTAGGTTCATACCGTTTTATCTATAATAAACGTGCAGTCGAAAATTGCGCTTGCTTTGTACACCATTAGTATTACTGCTTTTTACACGTTAACCACGAAAACTGTATAAAACATGGGTTTCATGAGACCTGTATCATTTTTACACGTTAAATAATATGGAAATGAGTTTGTAAAGAAAATACTGCTTAGTTACCGTGTTGTCAATCAATGATTTCTGTGTATTCTAACCGTTGGAACATATAGGACCAGTTGCCCCAACGATGGGGTAACTGGACCGTGCCAAGTAAAGTTTTTAGTTAGTGGTAATTGGCCTTTTGTTTGGATATTTTTTAACATTGATTATATGTTATATGTAAACAGTTACATGGGTGATATTTTCATAGCAATTCCATAAATATTTACACGAGCTTTAAGCTTTTATATCATGAAATATGCTTAACCGGTCCAGTTGCCCCATCCTCCCCTATTTGTAATCGACATAAACATGCATATGATTATCATGCCCTGGATATTTGTAATTTTTATTATGAAGGGGAAAACAGAGAAGTAAAATAAACATTAAGAACCAATCTTAAAACAAATTGGTTCCATTTAGACCTAATTGCTAATTCTCTATGAGCATTATTTTCGTCCTTATATTTTTCACGTACGTTTATCATGTTTATAGTCCTGTCTGGAGACCTAAGCGTACTATTTTCCCTCAGCCTTCGGCTTCGGGAAAATAGTAGGCTTACGGTCTCTAGATCACCTTGGAGCAATAGTTCACCAGATTTCCCTCATGAACAGTCCATATTTGTATAATATAACACACATCGCTTTCTTTTTCTTTCAGCCATTTTCTTCACCGTGGCAATTCTAGGTCCTGCCGCGGGATTTCTTCTTGGAAGTAAATTTCTAGATATTTACACTGATCTTATAGACCAAGATCGGTGAGTATGCACACTGACCTTACGTTGAAAATGTCATAGTTAGGTAGGCCTACATAGGTACATGTACATAGGTAAACATTCAAATTTACCCTTTCAGGTTAAGATACATCAACAAAAGACGAATTTCAGGACAGAACAAAAATTACAGAAAAATGACATGCTTGATCACAAAGTCGAGACTCTCCTTCTCGCGCAATTAAAACAGAATGCCACCTAATGCGTTTTAAGATTGAAACTTGACCCCTGAACTATTTAACAGGGTTTATTTTAGTGATGGGGGAATATTGTATCTCATCCAAAAAATTACTTACGGTATGACCATGTCAAATTCACTATGTTATTTTAGTAATATCTGACAGAAAAAAGGGCAAATTGTACATTATTGAACATTGGCCAATTGTATGTACCTATAATAGGCCTACCATATAGTGGACAATTATGCCATGGGCTTTTGACCGTTGTACATTGACAAAATATGCAGGGATACAAAAAGTGCGGGAGCGGGGAGCACCGCTCCTAGGAAGAGACAGTTAAAATTGAGGAAATAATGCATTGAGACGAAAAAATAAAATGAGGAAAAAAGAGGAAGGGAAGGGAAAAAGAAAAAAAGAAGAGGAAAGAGAATTGAGAGAAAGAGGAAAGAGGAAAAAAAGAAGAAGAAAAGAAAACAATGGAAGAAAAGAGAGGAAAAGATGAAGTCAGGAAGTAGAGGATATCAAAAGCTAGATTCAAGTTGATGTGAGGCAGTAAAGCCACATACCTGCATATTAGCACATGTATAATGTATACCAAATAATAAATCGCAAGACCTTCGAGGAATTTACATGAATGAACCAGTTGAACATGGAAATAGGTGATACAATAATTTGAGGAAATTTACAATTTATTATCAGGGTAGGCATTTAATACAACGGTAAATGAGGATTCCGAGTAAAACAAAGAAAAGAGCCATACAGGAAAATCAATATCAATGTCGTACTAAAATAGAGGAAACTCGAGGGAGCAAATGGATCGATGAGATGCAAGCATGGCAACAAAGAACCACAAAGCACCAATTAAGTTGGAAAGTACATGCAATATAGTTTGAGGAAATGGAATCGTCAACACAATATGAAAAGGTAGTAACACTATGTCTGAGTCCCCCAAACAGTCGAAAATGTTGTGTTTAAAGCTTAAAATTGGTCTGAAATGTCCAATTCAGTACAAAATAAGCTAATTTCAGGCAATTTTTACAACGAAAGCCAAAATCTTCGCGTGCATTCCCTCTATTTTTTCTTTCTGCGGCCACCCCCCAACAACAAAAAACCACACCACCCAATTGATGCTGGTGCCGCCTCTGATGCCAGCAAATGTGGTTAAGAACTTTTAAGTTCTTACAAAGAGTTCTTAAAAGAACTCTTTGTAAACCAGAGTGTTGGCTCAGAAGATTTTTTTCATTTTTTTATGTTACGGCTTGATCCCGGGCTTGATTGAGGAAATCTCGAATCTTAGAAACATGCTCCTGAGGAAGAAATAACCGTTTGCACCCCTGAAAATATGACTCGAAGGTGAGTTTTGTTCTTAGGGAGCACATCAAAACTCGACCGCCCGGCAACCGCCGGTTCCGTGCAGTTCCATGAGGTTGCAGCCGGTTTCTATTGTTCTAAACAATGATATGCGGTTCAACCGGGCAGAACCGCCGGTTGCCGCGCGGTCGAGTTTTGATGTGCTCCCTTAAGCAGTCAAGTACTTTTAACAAAGGCTATTGGTGTGTGAAATATGAATTAATGCATGCCTTCTGCCAGCTGATGGGGTTCAAGCCAATGATTAGCTTTATCTTGGTCAGCGTTGAAATCATTCAAAAATTAGCGGTCAGATGGTCATCAACACATGAATTTAGTTTCAATTCATACATACAGCGCTCATAACGTTATGTAATGTTGATATTCAACAAATTCAAATGATTCCAAGAAATGTCAGTATTTGTTGATGAACCTTGTACATTATCACCAGAGGAAGCTAAGGTCATTCTATGGAGCGGATTAGCTGTGCCATCTTGTCGGGAATAACAACTGTGTTTAATATTTTCAGAAAGAAGACACATCTGTTTCATGTAGACCAATTTGGTAACACGGTTCATGCGACGAATTGGACGCCATGCACCGGTTGAATGTAGAGTAGGCCGGGTACGTTTCCCCTTTGTAGTCCGCTGCGCATAGCTATACATGGGTAACATCTATGTTAGTAAATTGATACCTCTTGTCTTTGCTTTCGTCTTGTACCTATCACAACACAGTATCAACATTACACCAGACAGTCCTGTTTGGGTAGGTGCCTGGTGGATTGGCTTTATCGTCTCGGCCGGTATATGCCTTACAGTTTCGACCCCAATGTTAGGTTTCAATACACGTCTACCAAGTAAGTACTCTCCTTCGTCATCACTCCTTTCTTCAAGCTACGTCTCCATTAAGCAGACTTTGCGGTGTCGATCGAGTAAAGGTCCGTTCATACTCGCGTCGTTGCAGATCGGCCGACGTACAACGACATGAGTATGAACGGACCTAGTATGACATGGCATGAATTCGACTGATAGGTTTAATGTTAGGTTTCAATAACACATCTAGTTTCCTTCGTCTGTATTATTCATTCATTTGGGTAATTTCAGTCTGTATTAATTATAAGAGAGGGCCTATGACTTGATATGGTATATCAGTACATGAACAGATGAAACGACTAGTTTTATATGCAGTATGACTTGTTGTTTGAACAAAATAAGTGACTTTATAGCATCGTTCGTTCCTGACCTTCTCGGAAACATGACGTCAGAATCGAGTCATATATTTATATTCTTTGATATATAACGGCCCAAGCCATTGTTGCTACTAGTACCGTATTATATTGTGCACTTTCTTTGTTGCGATTTTTGTCATCTGATCATGTTTCTTAATATTGACCTTCGCAGGTTATGACGCCGCACAGAAGCAACGATCTTGCGAAACACGAACAGGAGCAGAGTACAAATCGAAAACTACCTCGTTAGGAACTAACAAATTGACTGATCTTCCAAGAGCCATCTTGTCTCTTTTAAAGAATCCAACATACGTATTTATTGACATGGCCTCCGTATGTGAAGCTTTTCTGATTGCCTTTCTTGCCGCATTCGGCCCAAAGCTGATAGAGTCCTTGTTTAACCTCTCAACGGCCGATGCCTCTTTGATGACAGGTATTATTTTATTATCCAACACTTCCTCTCGTATCTAAAAGGATTGTTACTAACTTATAGACCAGGTGTTATTGCCCATCATCTCGGTTCAGTGCCCCCTTTCATTATGATCTCCACCGCTTCACAAACAGATCTTGTTTCGTGTCTATGACCCCTTAGACATGTAGACATTAATATTCATTGAATGAAGTGTTAATGAAGATAAAATAATGAAGGTGCATAGTGTTTATGCTCTTAATCCATTCATTGGACATGTTGAATGAAGCAAAAGTAATCTTCATTCAATGAAGCAAATATCTTCATTCATTGAAGTAGAAGTAATCTTCATTCAATGAAACAAAAGTGATCTTCATTGGATGAAGCAAAAATAATCTTCATTGAATGAAGCAGATGTTATCTTCATTCAATGAAGCAAAAGAGGTTATTTCAACTTGTTCAATGAAGGTACATGTTATAGTGAAATGAAGCGAATTGGTATTGTGCACGCTCTCTTCATTATCTAAAGAAGATCAATGTTCATTGAATGAAGTGGTTGTGTAGTGTGTACGGGGTCTATTATGACCTTGGCCTTCTATCCAATACATTCTCAATGTCCACAGCATGATCCGGATGCGTGGAACCAACCATCAAACAGATCTTGTTTCGTGTCTATGACCCCGTAGACAAGTAGACACTAAATTAGTGTCACTAACATTCATTGAATGAAGCGTTAATGAAGATTGACTAATGAAGGTGCCTATAGTGTTTATGCTCTTATCCTATCATTGAATGAATCAAAAGTGATCTTCATTGGATGAAGCAAATGTTATCTTCATTCAATGAAGCAGAAGTTATCTTCATTCAATGAAGCAAAAGAGGTTATTTCAACATGTTCAATGAAGATACATGTTATAGTGAAATGAAGCGAATTGGTATTGTGCACGCTCTCTTCATTATCTAAAGAAGATCAATGTTCATTGAATGAAGTGGTTGTGTAGTGTGTACGGGGTCTATTATGACCTTGGCCTTCTATCCAAATACATTCTCAATGTCCACAGCATGATCCGGATGCGTGGATAACCAACCAATATTGAGGATTGGATATTAACTCTTTCCGAGTCACTCAGTTCACCAATGTAATTGAAGCTCACTGTATGGTAAGATCCTTAAAACTGTCTAGAGCGTATAAAAAGACGGAACGAGTCGAGGTAAAATAATTTCAATTATTAACACAACCATGACAACATTGGGTTTTTTTAATCTCTCAGGAATAGTGGTGTTGCCTGCCGGAATTATCGGGTCAATAACTGGTGGATACATCGTGAAAAGATTTGATCTTAAAGTGCCTCAAATTTTCAAGTATTGTCTAATTATCAATTTGATGGGTGCATTGTGTCTATTTGGATTTTTGATGTCGTGTACCAGTGTGCCTTTTGCTGGAGTTACAGTTCAATACGAAAACACGTAGGTAAACAGTATTTTGCCGATGTAGGCCCTATGCCGTATTATGAATATTCATGATTGAGTTGATTTGCTACCATTTTTGTCTAAGATACAAACATCTCAATTTTGAGATTATTTCGAAGGGTCGTTATTCCGAACATATATGTTAATATCGAAGGGTCGTTATTCCGAAAATTCGAATCGGTCGTTATTCCAAAAGTGCAATAAGACTTAGTGTTAGACTTAGGGTTATGGCTAGGATTAGAAGAAGGGTATAAGGGTTAGGGTTAGGGTTAATGACCTTTGTTTACTATTCAGAATAATTACCCTTACACACATTTCGGACTCGCCTTCGGAATAACGAGCCTGACCTGAAAGTAACTATTGCTATGAATTGCACGTGGTTTGATCAATAACATAAATGCTGTAACGTCTTAAATAATGCTTGGTCATGTGGCACAAGCCGAAAGATCTTATTGTCTAGGGGAATTCTACACTCTTGTCGTATACTCACCAACTAAATGATTTTATGAGACAGTTAATTTGAACAGCTCTTTTCAGTTGAGACCTAATATGTAAGACACTATATACAATGTAGATAATACAGTGGTTGAACAGTAAATACCAGCTTTCTTTAACGAGGTACCTGCTCAGTGATCAAGCCACCTAGGCTATTCATTACATGATTTTCATTTTCGTAATTTTATATCAATGTAGCACACTAGAAAATTTTGGGAAAACCAACTTACAAGCACCTTGCAATGCAAATTGTACCTGTGATAGCGTTTATGACTCCGTTTGCGGCTCTAATGGCGTAATGTACTACTCGTCATGTCACGCTGGATGCACACACGAAATTAACGTTGATGGCGTTATCAAGGTACATACAATTAATACCTCTTTGGTTTGGAGGGACTTTTTGTGTGTGTCTTTTCGAGCCAACCCACCGGATATAAGAAGGTTGATTTAGTGTCTGAGACTCCATTATTTTACAATATTAAATAAGACCTATTTAAACGCTTCCTAAGTAGAAGATTAAGAGGCTAAAACTTCAACTTGTAAACGGCATTAAATATATAATCCAGAACAATGGCTTGATTAGGGATGGCATCCAGATTCGTACGGATTGAAAACCGTAGATCGGAGAGGGTAAACGCACTGGGATAAACGGAAAGTTTTGTGTAGATAAACGGAACGCGGTTAAATAATGACCAACCGATACGTGTTTAGCCATGCTTAGCGAACGCATTGAACAACTCCCGTGAACGGACAGCCAGTGCGTTTACCCTCTCCGATCTACGGTTTTCAATCCGTACGAATCTGGATGCCATCCCTTAAAGGAAGGGTCCCGCAAGCACCACATTGAGCATTATTTGTTAGAAAAATAATTATCGAGCCGAAATTACATAATTACATAGAACAAAACACCATACTAGTCACAAAACTGAATAAAAACTGCCATCACTCAACATGCAATCTTTAAAATTCGCGGCGATCGAAAGTCCCGGTGTCGATGACGTCATGGGTATCGGTGCTCAAATTTGCGCATGTGCATTGTATAACTATGACATCATCGACACTGGGACTTTCGATCGCCGCGAATTTTAAAAAGTGCATGTTGAGAGATTGCGGTTTTTATTTGTTTTTGTCATAAGTGTGGTGTTTTGTTCTAAATAATTACAAAAGTTAGGCTCGATAAGTATTTTTCTAACATATAATGCACACTTTTATGCTTGCGGGACACCTCCTTTAAGATCAGAATGACACCCCTTCAATGACTCATCTACGTGATGTGGTATTATAGGTACGATCAAAATTGTCCCAATAATCTGCAATTCATACACATTTCATTTCAATGAAATATTATTGTATAACCTAGTCCTGATAGTTCTCTAACCATGCCAACTGTTCTCGCGTTCCCTGATCAGATGTCAAATGAGAATTGCAAGCATCAAATCATCGGGTAAGGGTAAATACAATCAAATGTGTCCCAATGACATTTTGAACTAGTATTAACCAACATACGTTATATTTCAATTTGAAAAGTACTCAAACTGTACTTGCATACCTGGATCCGATGACAACCCTGAATTGCTAGGGACAGCAGTGGCTGAACGATGTGCGGATAAGAAGTGTCCAAACATCATACCGTGGTTGATATGTCTGTTTGGAACTCTAACGTTGGCATTTATGGCTATGGTGCCTTCCATTACGGTTACACTTCGGTAAGATGTCTTTTAAAACATTTTTCGCGCGGCAGGCGTCTGCAGCAGAAGACATTCCAATCCTTCACAAAATATGTCAAAAATGTCAATGAATTCTATTACCATATTTGGAATCACCACGAGGCAATTCGGTAAGATGTGTTCACATTTTTCACGCGGCAGGCGTCTGCAGACGATATTCCAAACCTTCACAAAATATGTCAAAAATGTCAATGAATTCTATTATCATATTTGGAATCACCACGAGGCAATTCGGTAAGATGTGTTCACATTTTTCACGCGGCAGGCGTCTGCAGACGACATTCCAAACCTTCACAAAATATGCCAAAAATGTCAATGAATTCTATTACCATATTTGGAATCACCACGAGGCAATTCGGTAAGATGTGTTCACATTTTTCACGCGGCAGGCGTCTGCAGACGACATTCCAAACCTTCACAAAATATGTCAAAAATGTCAATGAATTCTATTACCATATTTGGATTCACCACGAGGCAATTCGGTAAGATGTGTTCACATTTTTCAGGCGGCAGGCGTCTGCAGACGACATTCCAAACCTTCACAAAATATGTCAAAAATGTCAATGAATTCTATTATCATATTTGGAATCACCACGAGGCAATTCGGTAAGATGTGTTCACATTTTTCACGCGGCAGGCGTCTGCAGACGACATTCCAAACCTTCACAAAATATGTCAAAAATGTCAATGAATTCTATTACCATATTTGGTATCACCACGAGAAATGAAGAGGGTTTCAGAAATCCAGATTTGTTTTAGATCAATATGAACCGGAAATCCAGTTTTTTTCGTTGAAAGTTGCTCTTGGAAATCCGGGATTTATCCTAATTCAAAAAAATACCCATCTATGGGGTGGACACTTATTTTCAGGAATAGTCCATATTACTGCACATCACAGGTAGATATAAATGGCCGCTTCTTATCACTTTAGGTATACTTGTTGTCTGAAGTGAAAGCGGCATAATATGTTTCTTTATTTTATAATCATAATATGTTCATAACACTTTAATTTTACATTTTCGTACCAGATGCGTAGATTATTCACAACGTTCATTCGCCCTCGGATTACAGACATTGTTTAACAAATCATTAGGTAAGGATAATGTATAGTTCGATACTTGCATATTCAGCCTTTTACATACGTATAAAACTCATTAGAAAGCAATATCCCGTCATACCGTATCATAATGGTATAACATTCCTTAATCGTACGATATTGACGCACCCACCATCGGCAGATTATTCCGGTACCAGTTTCGGAATACTGGTACAAGTATCCAGGGCCTTAATAAATATTCTCATGAAATGTATGGGCTAGGTGAACCCAACAGCAGTTCGGATGGCCTTCCCATACAGCAATTATTCGCAAATGAACATTAATACGACAACCGGGAACTCATGATTGAAAAAGTACGTAATGGCCGTCATCAGAAACTGGTCGATATCGTACCATTTTGATAAGGGCAATCACCGTTTTTTTGCGTAGACTGATTTTTAACGGTTCAGTTATCAATGCGCTTCATTATTTCAATTCATTATATAAAAACATATGCAGGGACTGTGGTGTAACCCGTTGATCGATGTATTAATTACGACGGTGGCCCGAAGAAAATGATGTCACCGGCATTTACTCAATCACTAATATACTATAATTGCAATACATTATGGGAATATTTTCCGAACTTTGATTTGATTTGATTACATTTGGCTTGTACGACCCTTGATAACCCAATAAGCCTCTATTACTTAGCTTGTTTCCATTGGGGTCCGTTAGATGCGTGAACAGATACAGACGGGGATGATCCCCTACTCTTTACGAAAGAGTCTGTAACCTTTTAACGTGACTTCCGAACCACGGTTTTATGCTGCCATTAGGAAATCGTCACAATCACTTTGCTTCATTTACCTGGCTGCCGACACAGCGCACGATTTATCAGCACTTGGATTGTAATATCCCCATAACAGCTTCTCAATCTCTCTTGGGTCGACGAGGCAATTGAGCCTAAGTACCTTGCCCAAGGAGACAAACACGTTGGCCACGGCGGGGCTAGAACTCACAACCTTATGATTATGAATCCCGCGCTGTTCCACTGGACCACACGCTCTCTCCTATTGGTGAACCCCGAGGTGAACAATGTATCCCAAGAGCAAAACTTTATGTCATCGTATATTTTACATGTTTGAACAAAAACTTACATTTGACTCAAAAGGCTATCACACATGCCATTGTTAACATGTTCCTTCATGAATATTAAACAAAAATGTACTTGTGCTGAATGATATGAGACATTTTTACAAACCTCCGGGTTACTAGTGTCTTCAGCGTTTACGAACACTGGCCTACTCTGGGGAAATATAAGTAATTGATCATTCTAGTAACCCTGAGAACTAAGTAAAACATGTAAGTGTATGTAATACGAGGGTTGGTCATTAAGTAATGAAAGTGATTATGGTATGGGATGCATGAGTGTTTCTATTGCGGGATAGTGTGATCAACACAAAGTATGAACCTTTGTCTTTCAAACAATACACTTTTGAATTTCTAAGTATGAACTATGACGTCATAGCATTAGCTTAAAGTAAGTACACTTGGGACACTACTAAATCAGTTATTTGGCGGGAAATTTGAATTGTTTGTATGAAACACGTGGTAAGAAGATTGCATAACATGACCATAGAAACAGATAATTCCCAATTATTTTTTGCATAATTATGATACCTAAGACAATAACCTTAATCCCTGTGTAATTTGAAATATGTAGTATAAAAAGAAAAGGTAAGGGGAAGCAATTGAATAAAAAGTATACAAATATTAGTATTTCAAATAGCCCATTTTCATTGAAAAATGCCCAGTCATTGAATCACTAATGTTGCGGAAAATTAAAATAAATTAGGCAAATCCAAGAACTTTAACCAGTTTTGGGCGATTTCATAGGATAGGTAACTAATTAACTGAACTTATTCATATGAAACATACAGAAAATATGCTCATGCGCAGACAGCAGATAATTGTGCCAGATAAAAGCTTACTGTGCCTTCAAAATCTAATCAGAAACATCGAAAAATGCTTAAATCAATGTAATACCTATTTTGATAATCAAAAATGAAGATATACATGAATGTATCAATCAAATATGGCTGCCACAACCTCTCTTATTACTGCTATCTTTAGAGCTACTTGAATGTGTATTGTTAAAGAAATCGTCACATAATTCCAATGGTTTGAGGAGATTTTATGATCAGCTCCTTTTGAAATCCTCTCTTTTATTGCTTTACATCCCGCAACAATTTATTCAATTATAATCCCTCTGTTGTTCTTTATCCTTTGTTGTTTTCTATGGTTTATCGTTGTGGATTTTCCTTAATAAAAACGTATTTGAGATGGTCCCTTCTTGTTTGTATTAAGAAATTCAGATTTCAAAAAGAGTGTCAAACAGAGATTATTGTGTGTTCTTACTTTTCACCAAGTGTTATCTGTTTATATGCTTGCATTGTCGAGATATACGCAAATGAATCAATCAACCCATAATATATTAACCTATTTCATATCCAGCCAAATATTGACAAATTTCAGGAAGTGTCCAGAGTGTAGTTACTTTAAGCTAATGCTATGACATCATAGTTCATACCTAGACATCCAAAAGTGTATTTTTTAAAAGACAAAGGTTCATATTTTGTATTGATCACACTATCTGTCAATAGAATCACTCATGCATCCCATACCATGATCACTTTCATTATTTATTGACCGACCATCGTATATTTCATCGTCCTGATGACTTCCGCTAGGAAATTAAAAGACAACTTCGAACTTAAAACACTTTCCACGCGGCTATTAGTTTTACCATATTATACAAAACAGATTTTTCAGAAACCTTTCACAATTTTCAAAGTCAATCTCAAGGATTACTGAACCAATACCAGGCATGTTTGTACTTATTTCAATACATTTCTCATGGTGTTTCCAAATATGGTAATGAAATTCAATAATTTTGATATTTTTGAAACAAATTGTGAAATTTTGGAATGTCGTCTGCAGACGCCTGCCGCGTGGAAAGTGTTAAGTACCTTGCGCTCTTCTACCAGTTGCCTTTGTAGCTCAATTGGTAAAAGCGTTGCGAATCTGATGCGAAGGTTGCCGGTTCGAATCCGGCCAGAAGCACCTGAGTTTTTTCAGCGTTTGTATGTGCATAGGGCCTATTCTGGGAAAAGATAAATAATTGGTCATACTTGTGCTGATTTTTACACAACACTTTCTCATCATCTGTAGATTTTTGTAGTGCCTTTTTATATTGTGATGAAGTTATAGGTTTAATTCTTGTACAAGTGCTGTTATAACTGTAATACAGACAGGGTCACTCAGTGCTTCCACTTTCCAGGAAATGTCCCTAAATTTGGAAAATTATGATTGTTTTCATTTTTGGAAATCTGGGAAATATCAAAATTGCGATAATTTATATCGTATATAAAAGATGAGACAAAAATACGTTCAGCTTGTAATCTTTTTTTTATTCATGTTCGGTAACAATATTAAACAGTTGCCAACCTTAGTCGACAATTGCCTCTGATCGATTTTATTTTATTTTCAAAATACATCATGAGTGCCCTTTTATTTATCAACCCTACTCAACTCCCTACACTTTCGGGGGGGGGGGGGGGGTTGATGTCGATTCCGGAGTTTCTCACATGCAATATATCCTTGCCATCCTTAGGACCTCCATAAAATTCGTTAAACAACCAAATAATACATTAGGCTACAAGGCCCGCTTAGCAGCGCTATAAATTGGTGCCCTAAAAACCGTCACCAAATTTAAATATTCGCCCTCCATCAAAGCTGGTTGCTTTATGACATAATTCTCGTGTGCAACCAACCGGCTGTAACATAATGGAAACTTACCCATGAAGTTAGCAAGTAGTACCGCTCGTACACGCCCCGAATTTAAATATGATTGCCGGGTTGTACGCGCGCACTGGACAATCCTCTCGTAGTAATTGATAACAATAGGTTTACCAGACCGAATTAATAGCGCTCCTAAGCGGGCATTTTATGTCATGGCACGGATGTAGCAAGTTTGAGGATTTCAGGAAATCCATTAAATTGCAGTGCAGTACATTTGGGATTCTATTTCAGGAAGAAACAAAATTGAGGTGTGGAATCACTTGAATTATAGTGTTTTTTTATCCGTTTCAATTCTTAAAATAAATAGGCTACATTTAGTAGCAAATAATTTTCCTATTCAAATGGGAAATTCAATTTGTATTTAAACTAAACATTTAAACGTTTTTATATTTAGTCCGGTTTACGCTGTTTTTAAGATGTTCCTATAAAGAATAATATGTAATAATAACACTAATGGTAATTTATAAAGCGCCGGCATCCGCCGCAAGCGACGCTCATGTCGCTGCGCTTCTCTACATAAACAACACAAATTTAACGTAAAAATACACTATTCTAAAATGCATAAAAAATACACCGTAAAGATAGAGTCACATCAAGCTAATGCTTCCGAGTACAAATATCTTCAGGTTTTTCTTAAAAATATGTACAGAATTTTAAAGTACTAATTCTACATGTATCTTTTGCATCAGGACTTGTTCCCGGACCGATTGCTTTTGGCGCTCTTGTCGACCAATCCTGTGTGCTTTGGGAACACGAATGTGACGGGTCGCAAAATTGCTGGATGTATGACGACTGGCAACTGTCAATCTATACTCTGCTAATGGCTCTCGGTTGCCGAATTGGAACTCTTGTTTTCTTCTTTCTTGCATTCATTAGCTACAAGCCTTCCTCGAGTAACACTGATAGCATGGATACTAAGAATATAGCTGGAGAGTATGGCCAACTTAACCCTAAAATTGATGCAACTCAAGAAATGGAAGAAATCTGATTATTGATTCTCGTAGTTTATAAAAAATCATGATGATGTAACGGATGTTGCTGAACGAAACAATGTGGTCGTACTTCTCTCGTGTTTGATTTGCATGATGCACAATTAAAGGTATATTATGTGATCTTTCGAGGGAACGCCCTCAACATCGAAAAAAAAATTGAAAGCAGATTTTCTTGCAGATTTACATTTCTGATCATAAATCATGCATACATTCCAAGTTACAGGGCGATACGATTCTTAATTACTTCAAAATCATGGTTTTAGAGTGAAAATAAACTGTCGGAATCCCGACAGTTTATATTTTTCACTCTAAATTCACTCTAAAACCATGATTTTGAGGTAATTAGGAATCGTATCGCTCTGTAACTTGGAATGTGTGTATGATTTATGATCGGAAATATAAATCTGCAAGAAAATCTACTTTCTAAAAAAAATCATGAATAGAGGGCGCTCTCTGGAAAAGATCACATAATATGCCTTTAATTGAAGTGAAAGTGTATTTCTGGTATAATACCGTATTAACATGACTAATTTAACATCTAACATGACTAGTTAGCCTAGTACTCTCCAATGATTATACAATAAATTACTACCATTGAAGGGAGATCCCAAAGTATTAGAATATCAAATAATTGATTCTGTGCAGTATTCTTGTTGATCTCACACATAACGTTATCATTCCCATTGCAATGTTTTCTAATGTAGAAATAGGAAAATAAACTTAACAACGTTCTCTATCAATTATCGATGAATCTCGCGGTGCAGTAATCCTCACTTAGGAAAAGGTTGCAACTTGTAAAGACAATAAAAGTAATATACAGCCTTTTACCACTACATGATTTATGGAGAAAAAAGCTAACTTTGATGATGTTAAAAGGAAGTATACTGTTAGAAAACTACATATAAGATACATTCTTTTGCCATAAAAGGGCTGCGCTCTGGCAACGGCAGGATTCAGTATTGGGCTTATTCTACTCCCGCCCCTATTTGCAATAGTGTTATCGCAATACGGCTGGCGATCCGCAATGTTTATTGCATCGGCCGTTAATCTAAATGTTTGCGTGTGCGCGTGTCTCTTCCGCCCTCTACCATGTCTACCACGGAGTGGTGATCAGGTCTCAAGTAAATGGGTAACAACGCCCGAGGAAGGGGCGGATGAATATTTACATAACAGTGGAGACCTTCACCATGTTGCACCAAACTGTAAAGGTATAGTGCGCACTCCGATCAATGAATAAAAATGCGTCCGGCACGTGTATGGACGAATGACATTAGCGTGTCACATAGAGGTTCGGAACCTACAAATAAGTGTGGAAGTTGTTGCGACACCGCATCAAAAGCAACAGATATCCCGGAACTGTGTCAATCTCTGCATTATCCAATCGCAATGCTTACAACATTTTCAATTGCTGCGGTATATGTTTTATCGAGTATAAATGGAACTGTTCCCTATTGACTGTTTGGTGCCGTCACATACACATGTTTCAGAGGAAGGATTGTTGCACCTTTGCTGCAGAATTGTTATTGAAGATAGTTGCGCGTAAAATGTAAAGGGATCATTATTGCCATGCGCAACAATCTATTGTTGCGCATATATTCATGTCTAAGAAAGCTTTCCAGAGTTTATTCAAGGGAATGTATAGAGAAGAGTAGTTGCAGATAGGTTAATATATTCTGCACGTTACTCTAATGTTTCGCATGTATGATTCATGAAAAGGTATTTACCTCAGGTCTCAGGAACTATATTTCGCTGCGTTATGAGAGGTATTAGTTCATATTTTTTGCATCTTTTATCCTGGTGCCCATACATAGCTCTGATTATCGGTTTAAAATACTAATGTGACATGTTTACAGCACAGATCCTCCCGTAAACCGTTTGTACGCACACAGTATAAGGTGCACTTTCCAAAACCGGCGTTTCCTTGTAACATAGACATAGACGTATCATGACGGACACTGGATGTGGGGTAGTCAGAGGATCTATGACTACATCTAGCGCATATATTTATGAATATAGGAAGCGTTTTTGTTTATACCTACATTACGCTGGTTAAACAAGTAAAAGCTGATACTAAGAAAATTAAGAATTGACAAACATTTTAATGGTGGCCATGCAGGATAGCCCTCTTGATATAAAATAATCAGAAGAAAAAACCAGATTTAATTTCCAATCAAATATTGTTCTAATGCCTATTGATATACGCCGGAGTGATACTTTCATATTGTAGCAATTTGTTTGAATGCTTAGCTACTTTCTTCAGAATATTGAGAGTAAATCTCAATCTGAATGTGCCAAGATAATCACTGTTTTGAGCTCCCTACTTCGCTTGGATTAGTAATAGCTCGGAACGAGTCGATATTTACCTGCCATTGCTTTTACATGCCAACAATTTATAAACTGAAACCATTTTCGGAATCTTAGTTGCAACAACATGTAGTACAATCATTGGCAATATATGGGAGTTAGCCAAATCTAAAGCTAGCTACTCAAAGTCGTTGTATCACAATTACAAAAGCTTCGATACCTTCTTGTATATCTCTTGCAGTATCAAACTGAAAACATATTTGAGTAGAGAAAACTTGTAGAATTATTTCGATACCAATTTAAACCCTTTTCAAAGGGCCCTTAATAGTACGGTAACTGATTTTCTTTCCCTACATTTCTATTGTTGTCTGAATTTATAAGAGGCTAAAGGTCATATAGGGGTCAAATTGCACAAACGCTCAGATTATGCTGTAATGCATATCAAACTGTTCCTGAGATCATAAGGGGTATATCCACCGATTGTTTAGTTTCCGAGATTTAGGGCAAATTATGTCAAAGGTTTACATACTTCTCAAATTCATTGTTAATGTTGGGATGGGTACAAAATGCAATAAAGAGAATAGTTTGCCATATCTACAAGTTAAGCATCTTTTGAGAATTCGACTCTGCACAAAGAATTTGAAGACAATGTTGACCTTTGACCTAATTTGCCCTAAATTTTGGAAACTAAACATCGGGTGGATAAACAACCAATGACCCTTTTGCCCCTTAATTTCTGAGGGTAAAAAAAATCAAAATGTCGCAACAAAAACAACCCATCAAACTACAAAGATCGAGGAACAGAAGACACCATACTATTTACATAAACAATACACGCTGAAAGGTATGGTCACATATGATATGATATGATTTTATTGGCACAAAATCGCGACCCGAAGGCCGAATTACATTGTACAGGAAGCAAGGAATACATATAAAACAATTCAATACACAAATAGCCAACTAACTGGGCAGGAACATGGCAAACAACAAGAGACAAGGCCAAATACAGGATATGCGAGCATGATGAAGAAAGACGGAGCACGAAAAGCAAATTATGGGAGTTCACTGTTGATCAGCTTCACATAATAAGGAATGGGGATTTCAGCATATCTGTTTGTGCGAGCACGAGGCTGGGTGAGTTCGGCATTGTTTCTCAATTGTCTACCATGAACCTGACCTCTGCATGCAGGGAGCAACCTTTTAGTCCTACTGCATTCGGCTAGTGACTGAGCAAACTTCAGAGAATGTTGCTCCCTCCGGACACATAATTCACAATACCATTCAGTTGTTCCACTTGATGTTATCACATGCTGCATTTTTCTCACATTACATTCATGTAGATTTGGACAAAAAGGCTATCACTTATTTCATGTTATGCACAACATTAGGCCTAATAATGTTTAGGATTATTTCAGTCTGAAAAAACCCTGTTTTCTCTTCACTACCACTCTAACTTTCTAGCGCCCTTATCACTTCATTAAACCCATTATTATACGCGTTTATATGACACTTCAGTTTCGGGTAACTGTCTCATTTGGTTGCTAGTGTAAGAAGGGAAATTGAATGAGGATTCCAAATATGTTATTGACATTATGTAGGACCAAGTGCTTTATTGGTATGATTAATTGTTGAAGGTGTTCATCGGGACTGTTAGACTAACATTGTAGATTGGTTTTATAATATTTAGTCCAGATTTAAAACACACCTTGCGGACGTTTCGAAAACAAGCTGTTTTCTTTATCAACACTGATGCTTGAGTGACGATCCTGTGTTGATTGCACTTTTTTCTGGTTGCTTGACAACAGTGTTGCTAGATGATTTTGCAACCAGAAGATCGTCGCATACGTGACTGAGGTAGAACTACCCCTCGTCTCTATTCATGGTGGTGCCCTGCTTCCTGATCTCTATGGCTTCCTTGACCCATCTTTTGTATTTGTATGTCTGTTTGCCTACGACCCTTGCCTCATTCCAGCAATCAACACAGGATCGTCATGGAGAAATCAGCTTGTTTTCGAAACGTCCGCAAGGTATGTTTTAAATCTGGACTAGATACTTTAAAACCAATCTACAAGGTATGATTCATAATGTTCGGGGGAAATATCAACATTTGTTTTTTTAATTTAAAATCCAAGTATTTTTTATACCATATATATATATATCATTATGTACTTGACATAGGCCTATTTGAATTCCTCATGAAATTACCCATCAGATGACATATAATTGTCAAAGGTTGAACCACATACTTGAAGACTACTAAATAACCTTTAAAATGGGACCAGAATGGTGTTTGTAACATCCAGGGATGAGGAGTTCTTGTAAAAATAACAAAGCATGGGATTTTCCCCATTGAGTTTGTACAGGCGGCCGCACCACTTCCGGCACCACCACTGGTCTACACACTACAAAAAGCTGTATCTCCACTTCTGTATGAGCTATACCAATGCCACTTTGCAGGCAGATAGCATATTAAATATTAGAGCTTTAAAATGGTTTGAAAAACTAAAGGATTAATGACAGAAAGTGTAACAGCGCCTACCTTTTTGGGAGGCGAGCTTAAAACGCACGACCATACACAAACCACAAACTATACCCAGAGTGTGTATATCCTCACAATGCAATGTACAGGGCGTTTAAACAAAGTTTCGCATGTGTAAAACACAATGTCAATACCCCGAGGGTAATTTATACGAGCGCTTCCAAACAAAATGGGACCATTTGGGGTTTTATCATTCTTTGATCCGGGAAATCTTACTGCAAGTATATATCACAAATGCTTATTGCTATTATGGTAAAACTCGTTGAGTTGTACTCAGAACACCATGGTTTGCCATAGTTTGAATATGCTGTAAGTGTCAATATATGGCTCATAATCGACATATATGAGTGTTTACTATCGCGCTACTCATAACCAAATCGCTATATTGAGCAAGTATTGAGCATGTGCTATCGGCAGGCTTATAGCGCGTGTGTTTGTCAGGATAAACATTGATAACGCTGATCATAGGGATAACGGAATTCACCCTAAAATGTCCATTATCAATAAAAAGAGAGAACAACTTCACAATATGCGATGAAGTGTGCATGAAGTAATACAATCGTTGCTGTAAATGGTACATACCCCTTTTAAACGAAAATGCAAGCTATATCAAACATTTAAAGTGAAAATTAAATATTGACCCCTGTTTGACGGTCAATATTGGGAAATTCAGCCCAAATGTACGGTTTAAATCATGTTATAGTATTAAAATTATAAAACAAATAAGGTTTCTGCAACAGCTACATGATGTATGTCAGTTTCAATTGTTTTATCTTTGTTTCAATCCCATAACTATCATACACGAGAACGGCGTTATCCAAGAATAATAACATTAAAAATAGCAAATAAAGTTATCTTTATATAATGACATACAATTTCAATGTTGGGCTTAAAGAAAATATAACAATTGATACATTACAGAAAGGAATATTCTTCTGCTAGAGTAAAATTGACAAAACAAGTTTTGGAAAAAGGTACAAAATTCAAAGTACATAGTTGTCAAAAGCGTGGATTCATAGCAAAAGATTTGTTGAGGCTAAAAAAATGAAATTCATTCTTCTGTGGCATAGCTTGTCAAATATTGTTATGGGGAGACCTCTTCAACGACAGAAAACCAATAATTTTTATTTTTATCATATTCGGACTTAGATACGGATGTAATGACACTGCCAATGCAATATGACACTAGATAACACCGTTCACCGAGTGAAAAAACATATAAAACACCCGAATTACATGGTTTCGTGCGTAGACATTTGAGCAGTAGTGTTCGCAAACTGTGCAAACATGATTGTTCTAGTAACTTTAGCTTATTGGGTCGATAAAAATAATAAAAGTAAGCAGTTATGAAACAATTTATTTTCTTAATTTTCCAAAGCTGAAATCCCATTTTTGTGGAATGGCCCATACACATGTACGGCAATCTTTAATGAGACACCGTCATTTTGTCTGTGTCCATTTTGGTGCTTTCGTTATTTTCTACTCAGGGCTCAATATACTCCACTGACAACTCAGATTATGAAATAGCCGCAGCTTGCCGCCCATTTACTGTTTCGTTATCTTTTTAAAGATTGTATACTAACACTTTACTATGTATAAGACATGCAAAGACATGTAATTGAACATTGACCTATTTAAAATATAGGTCAATGTACTGTTAGGTTCGTGCAAACCTAGTATTTATAATAGTCAAGCAGGTATAACACAAGTCGTAGATGTTTAGTAATTACATGCTCTGATTACATACTCACTTTACTTTCATTGAGTAAAAAATACATTATAGTGGGAGACCGGTCCACCACCGGTGTCACAGCGATCTCGTCCGAGTAGGTATAGCAGATATTAATCAATGGTTAATCCCAAAATCGGTTACCGAACACTGAGGACGAAATGGTTTCTAATGTAGCGTGCCGCTTGTTTACATTGTTTAATACAGGATCACCCTGTATAATAAGTTTACAATTTTTTTGTGTGCCTGTGAGCATGTAATTACCTCCGTTCGCTTCCTAATACTAGAACAACGGTTTGTTTGGTTAATACAAGGACGTTCCAAGCGTATGTAAAAGAATATTAACCAAAGGACGTGGTTATAATACAAGGACGTTTCCAGAGAACAAAGGATAACCAGAGTGGTTTCTCAGATTCGGTTATAAACAGTGATTTACTTATTGTGCTATTTACTCAAGCCTTTGATTCTCACAACATATGTATACAGTCTTGTCTATGAATACTATCGAGGAGAATGATACTACATGTATAATCCATGTTACATACATGTAGGTCAATGTTCAATTACATGCATGTCTTATCGTCAACAGCACGCACGTGTGTACTACTCGCGATTGAGTCCTACATGTACGTGATGATAATGTGATGAAACCTACTTCTTCAATCATACATGCATTAATGAAGTGAGAGGCCACATTAATGTCGTCTAATAATACAATTAATCCGCGGAGGGAGGGCGGATGGGGATGGATGGTAGTGATTGGATCGCATATTATCCAGGTTCTCGCATCCGGGAATATGGGTATATCCGGATTACTGATCGCTGAGCTTGTTGAAGAATTTCAAGAATCATTAACATCAACCAGTTGGGTCGTTAGTCTGGCGCCTGTACTTGCAGGTCTTTTGGGTAAGTAACACAAATATAAAGAAATACATAAGAAATTGGGTGCATTAAATTGGCACTTGTATCATACATTTTGATCTCGTAATTGTGGCACTCCGTCAAATAATGTTGAGAACCCCTACTCTAATAAGGGGAGGTTCAAATTTTGTTAACAAGTTGAACCACGCGCTGAGCGTGTCACGATATTGACGTGGCCGCCGCGCGCGGTACACGATTGTGACACTGTCGCGTTTTGTAGTGTCCATCGGAAGGTTAGGGCCGGGGGGGGGGGGGTACTTTGCCAAAATTGTACGTGGATGTGCCTATTTTCTGGCCAATTTCTCACCCATGAATATACCAATTTTGTTAGAAAACCAATTTTGCACAAAATGGGTGCTTTTTACAAAAATAATCCTCAAAATACACCAAATTTAAGCAAATTGGGCGATTTGTGATAAAAACACCCCCATCGCTATACCTATTTTTGCGAAAAAGCACCCCAAAAGGCAAGCACATGCACGTATACCATATCAATGTGAGAACCCACGGGGATTAGGGTAAAGAGTAGGGGGATCATCCCGATCCTGGTCTGTATCTTAACCCTAACCCCGGTTTAGGATTTTTGACCGGGATCACAATTTTCGAGGAAAAAACACCAACTAAATCTCCGGGAACCTGCCGGGATTCGATCCGGGGACCCTCCGTTCTCAAGCCCCACCTTCCAACCACTAAGCCACGGCCCTCAGCTACACATTCGTGCAGTATACTCCACTCATTATATAGGCTCGGTTGACTACGTCATCGAAAACCGACGGCGCATGCGTTTGGAGAGGGACTTTGGATTAGCATTTTTTAGCACTCATGGGGTTAGGGTTAAAAGGCCTACATGTAGTTTTTCAGCGCGTAGCGACTGTTTGATTTTATTTGTCCAAAGCTTTAGCCTAAGTACTGGTGCAAGTAAACTTATGCTCGTTGAAGAGTTGAACTTAATTGCTAGCAAGGTCACACCATGGATACAGGGTTGCATTTGGAAGTGTGAGATTAAGCCAAGCTAAACGTCCATGACTTGGTTTTAGTTGGTTATCAGAGGCCATGGTAAGATGATAACATTCCTATGATTGGAATTGAATGTGGGTCATTGTATCCTGGATATGGTTATGGGCGGCCAAGGATGTTAGATTAACTATTTAAAGGCCTACATCTGGGTGTGTTTCAATTTATTGTGAGGATGTTAAATTTTAACATAGTTATTTTCATGAAGAATATATTATTTAGTTGAAAGATTTATGGGTTATAGGCCAAAATCCAGTGAGTTATTGGTAAAGGTGGTTAACCACCCGGCCAGTGTGTGTACTTACTACTAAGTGGACATAATTATTATTCCATGTCACTTTGTGCTTCTAAAATAAGAATCAACGAAGTTTTTGTCTTGATTTTTTTTAATTAATTAATTAAATATCCGTAAATTAACGGACTCCGTAAAGTGAAATATGCCATATTTTCTGCGTAATATTACGGCGGATTTTCCCGTCAATGCAAATACTAATTATACAATTGATTACGTGATTACAATCAGCCACATTAGCCCAAACACCTGCACATAATATAGTACATCTAAGTAAACACTGTTATTACACCAACAGCAATGTAAAGATGTTAAAACTCATGTTAACATGTTAATGTTCTGTTTATTTTTTATTTTACGGAATGAAAAATATTGTCTGGAAATTTTGCTGCCGGAACCACAAAAAGAATCCGTAAAATGGCGGCAAAATTTCCAGACCATATTTTTCATTCCGTCTTTACATGGTTGTTGGTGGAATAACGGTGTTTACTTAGATGTACTATATTATGTGCAGGTGTTTGGGCCAATGTGGCTGATTGTAAATTATCACGCTAATTAGCATAATTAGTATTTGCATTCACGGAAAAATCCGTATAATTACGCAGAAAATACGGCATATTTCACTTTACGGAGTCCGTAAATTTAAGGATATTTTTAACAGTGTATAGTTCCCGGGGGGGGGGGGGAGGGCGCCAAAATCGTACGTGGATGTGCCTACCGGACTACGAAAAAGTGACTTTCACTATACCTATTTATTGGCCAATTCCCCACCCATCAATATACCAATTTTGTTAGAAAAGCACCCAATTTTGCACAAATTTGGGCGCTTTTTACAAAAAATGCCTCAAAATACACCCAATTTATATATGTCAATTGGGCGCTTTGGTCTGTGATGAAAACCACCCCATCGCTATACCAATTTTGGCAAAAAAGCACCCCAAAAGGCAGGCACATATACGTATACCATATCAATGTGATAACCCCCCCCCCCCCCCCCCCCCCCCCCCCGGGGTATAGTTAATCATGTTGGAAATCGGGCCAGCCAGCAATCGAAACACCTTCATTTAAATCATACAAAACTTCAATTTTGGTTACGTATGGGACCTTTACCCCCCCCCCCTTAATATTTTCAGGCCGTTTGTTTATGTATGAAGATAACAATAATGTACAACTTGAATATGACCTTAAATTTAAAATTTGAAACTATATTTCGATGAAAATCGAAAGTGCACTATTTGATTAAATGCCATTCACTCAACTTTTCATGTTATGTCCGCTTGCATTCAAACTCAACCCTTCCTAAGCGCTGTTTGTCTTTTTGAAGACTCTTCTTGTTTTATCTTTCTTTACTTCCCTTGCTTTACGTTGTTAATACTATCAGTCTAGCCTCCTTAAAAAGTATGAACTTCTTGTAACAGTGTATATTATATTATTGACATGTTTTGCTATAAATAATTATTTGCGTTCATTATGTGTTGCGAGGATTTTTGTTAAATGTTAAATAAACCACCTTTGTGTTCCACAGGTCCTGTTGCAGCTGTACTCTCGGTAAGATATGGACATAGGCCTGTGTCTTTTGTAGGAGGGCTGCTGATTTGCATTGGGATATTTCTATCCTCATTCGCCAACAACCTACTCCATCTTTACCTTACCTTAGGAATCGTTGCAGGTATGTTATCTTAACACTTTCCATGCGGCAGGCGCGTCTGCAGACGACGGTATGTGTCTGCAGACATCGGCAGGTATCTGCAGACATCGGCAGGCGTCTGCAGACGACGGTATGTGTCTGCAGACATCGGCAGGTATCTGCAGACATCGGCAGGCGTCTGCAGACGACGGTATGTGTCTGCAGACATCGGCGGGTATCTGCAGACATCGGCAGGCGTCTGCAGACGACGGTATGTGTCTGCATACATCGGTGGGTATCTGCAGACATCGGCAGGTATATGCAGACGACGGCAGACGTCTGCAGACGACGGTATGTGTCTGCAGACATCGGCGGGTATCTGCAGACATCGGCAGGCGTCTGCAGACGACGGTATGTGTCTGCAGACATCGGCGGGTATCTGCAGACATCGGCAGGCGACAAACTCAAAACTGGATATAGCTATTTAAGCTATTTACGGAATAAAGCGCAATGAATGGGGATAGGCCAGCAACGAAGAATGGTTGAATGGCTGGGGTCTTTGTTTGATAAGTTGTCAGGGAGGAACTCTGTTTTTGAAAGGGGGACAGACCAGCACTAAAGAATGGCTGAATGGCTGGTGTGATTGTGTTTCTCAAGATCAAAAT
This sequence comes from Ophiura sarsii, assembly GCA_035610835.1. NCBI lineage: Eukaryota > Metazoa > Echinodermata > Ophiuroidea > Amphilepidida > Ophiuridae > Ophiura > Ophiura sarsii. The sequence continues at coordinate 49,504,653 of CM069455.1, forward strand.
ACGTTCTTGACCATGGGAACGTGATTCCATGAGGATTTTTGGTGTGTTACACCCGTACATAATATCCATGGTTCAAATTCATCACTTTGAATGGGGATAGACCTGCACCAATGAATGGTTAATGGCTAGGATCTTTGTGTGACAAGCTTTCAAGGAGAAAATCTGTTTTTGACCATGGGGAAAGTGATTCCATGATAAGGCTTTTTGGAGTGTAACACCTGTTATCGAATATTTCCATGGACAAAATCATATTTTCTCCTTAATGAGAACTTGTCACACAATGAATGGTTGATTGGCTGGAGCTGCTAACTTATCACACAGTGCAAATGTCACCTGCTGCCCAACAATGCATTGTAATTCATTCACCCGAACTCTAACGCTTTTATAATCAGGATATCATTGGAAAGAGAATAGCCTGTTCTCTCTTAAAGGAGGTGTCCCGCAAGCATAAAAGTGTGCATTATAATATGTTAGAAAAATAACTATCGAGCCCAACCTTTGTAATTATATAGAACAAAACACCACAGTTATGACAAAAACAAATAAAAACCGCTATCTCTCAACAACATGCACTTTTTAAAATACGCGGCGATCGAAAGTCCCAGTGTCGATGATGTCATAGTTATACAATGCACATGCTCAAATTTGAGCATCGATACCCATGACGTCATCGACACCAGGACTTTCGATCGCCGCGAATTTCAAAAAATGCATATTGAGTGATGCCAGTTTTAATTAAATTTTGTGACTAGTATGGTGTTTTGTTCTATATATTTACGTAATTTCGGTTCGATAATTATTTTTCTAACAAATAATGCTCAATGTTGTGCTTGCGGGACCCTTCCTTTAAGGAGGCGTTAACTGTAAACGTTGAACTATTAATGTGATGTATATAAGTCAGTGTATACATTTTTGGAAAGGAAATAAACCGGAGAATCCATTTATGGTATCAAATTTCACTAAAAATACTGAGTTTTAAAATGTGGAAGAAAAAAAATCATTTTTAGCGAAATTAGCTTTTGGTGAAAAATGCCCAAATTGCACCAAATCCATTTAAAGACACTTCTTTGTAGTTTAAATAGTTCTAAATTGGCGAAAAATTCATCTCAACAGCAACAACAATCTTTTTATCTCAACAGCAACAACAACAGCAAAAAATCTAAAAACAATTGAAAGAATTTCAAAATATTTTTATAATGTCCCAAAATGTGTTTTTTAAAAAACTTTTTTTATCATCGCCTAACCGTGTTTATTTTTGTGCCTTGCAGGAATTGGAGGAGGCCTTACATTTGCTCCGTGCAACATGATCGTGGGCATCTACTTTAAGGAAAGATTTACGCTAGCCATGGCTCTGGCCTCGGCAGGGTTCAGTGTGGGGCTTATTCTACTCCCACCCCTATTTGCAATAATGGTATCTCAGTACGGCTGGCGATCCGCACTGTTTATTACATCGGCCATTAATCTAAATGTTTGCGTATGCGCTTCTCTCTTCCGCCCTCTACCACGGAGCGGTGATAAGGTCTCAAATAAATGGGTAACAACGCCCGAGGAAGGGGTGGGTGAATATGTACAAAACAATCGCAGTGGAGACCTGAACCATGTTGACCAAAAGCGCTCCGATATAGTGTGCGCTCCGATTAATGAAGAAATGCGTCCAGCACCTGCATTGACGAATGACATTAGCGTGTCACATAGAGCTTCGGAACCTACAAATACGTGTGGAAGTTGTTGCGACACCGCATCAAAAGCAACAGGTATCCCGGAACTCTGTCAATCTCTGCATTATCCAATCGCAATGCTTACAACATTCTCAATTGCGGCGGTAAATGTAGCTATTACGGTGTACATCGTTCCGAGAACGTTACATCTTGGCTACTCAAGCAACCAGGCAGCAACGTTGATCACGATTTTCGGAATTGGTAGTCTAATCGGACGTTTCATTTCGGGCGTACTTGTCGATCGAAATTACGCCTCCACGCAAACTGTAATGCTCTTAGGTCTGGCTTCGGTTGTCGTTGAATTATCGCTGACATCCGTTACGAATAGCTACGCTCTACTCGTGGGATTTTCTTTCACAGTCGGAATCTCAGTTGGGATCATTAACCCATTGTGTTGGGTCATTTCGAGGGAAGTATCCCCATCGTGGCTTCTTGCGCCTGCACTAGGTTTCACGAGTCTTGCATTTGCCGCAGGGAGTACATTTGGTGGAGTTCTGGGAGGTGAGTGGTCGTTATTTAATTATTACCCATTGAGACAGCTTATTGATCGTTATTGATCGTTATTTTCTACATCAAATCCTGATCCAGCGCTTACATAGATTAAGGGAATAGTTCCGTTCCATACTTGATCAAATTATCGAGACTGATTTGAGAAGAAGAAAAAATTGAGACCAGTATCGAGCAGAAGCAAGAGATTCCCCAGGTATTAGTAACTGCTGGTGGCCATTTTTTCGGGCCCGATATCGAGCGCAAAATAATGTCTTATTTTATCGAGATTCAACATAAAAAATATCTAAAAAAACATGCTTCAGAGGAAGGGTTGTTGCACTTTGCTGCAGAATATGTATTTTGGTGGGAGTTATTGAAGATAGTTGCGCGTTGAATGTAAATGTATCAACATTGGCATGCGCAACACTCTATTGTCGCGCATATATTCATGTCTTAGAAAGCTTCCCAGAGTGTATTCAACGGAATGTATAGAGGAGAGTAGTAGGTTAACATTCTGCATGCTGCTCATCTGATGTTGCACATGTATGATTCATAAAAAAGTTACGGGTTTTGTACTTACCTCAGGAACTATATTTGATCGGTATAAGTGCATATTGTTTGCATCTTACTATCCTGGTGCGCATACATAGCTCTGATTATCAGAGCTCTCTACGGCACAAAAATTCTAATCATACTAATGCAAACCGTTTGCACGCACAGTGTGACGTATAAGGTGCACTTTCAAGAACCGGCGTTTCCTTGTAACATAAACGTATCATGACGGACACTGGATTGGGGTAGTCAAAATATGTAGCGCATTATATTGATGAATATGATTAGATCTAGCGCATTATATTGGTGAATATGACTAGATCTAGCGCGTATATTTAAGAATATAGGAAGGGTTTTCAGATCTTGCATTTATTGCTCAAGATGCATTTTAGGGAGTGTTGTTATGGTAGGTAGTTGGAGATAGTTAAGATTCTAAGCTTTGCTTATCATGCTTATCGTACATATGCTTCAGAGGGAAGGGTTATCGTAAATTTGTTGCCGAGACATCTTTTGCATATCTGCTGGTTTTATTTAAAGTTGTTTATTTGGTAAGAAATAAGGTGTCCGTTTGCTACTGATTGGATGACTCGCCATCTGCCAAGACAAATTGTCTTATTGTAGTGGCAGCTCATGCCTGTGTTGGGTATTGTAGATCTTTGTATGCAAAATAAAGTAAAGGCCAATACAAAAGTTTGTTTGCCCAAACGCGACCGACCCATAAAATCTTTAAAAAACCTGCCTTCTTTCTTGTTTTCTCTTTTTGTTAAAGACATTTTTATAATGAAAAATGTATGTTTTAAATTATATTGTTGTCTGATGTTGCCAAATAGATAAACAAACTGTCCCGGACATTATGTGTACCCATATTCACCCTTGTAAACCCAGGGGTGTGCAAATTTAAGATTCTAGCAAAAACAGGACAGGACATAAAACATGGTCTGAGGATTTGTACTACGGGCTGCAAACCTGTCACCCTTGCATTCAACACACACGCTTTCACTAGGATTTTAGACTCTTTATTCACAATTTCTTTGTATGACGCTATTAAAACAACCATATAAGACCATTAAAGTAATTGAAATCATCATTGTATAGTCTTTTTTTTCTCTAAAAGTGTTGGATAAGCTTTAGAATAGAACTCCAAGGTATAGCAACAAGAAAAAACAAAAAGGTGGGTCGGTCGACCGATTACATCTAAAGGCTTATATTGGTTATTCACTCACCCCTGCGTGCAGCATCAGTCGCGCATTATATGCTCAGCAAGCAGGCTATCATATGAATGCAGGGATGGAAATAAGACCCGCCCGCCCATAGCGGGTAACTTTCGTGTCGGGCGGGTGAAGATTCAAAGGTACCCGTCCGACTGGCGGGTAACATTTTTGAAGCTCAAAGTGTAAGTAACAGTAAGTTCAAGGTAATTTCATCATCAGATGATCGTATGATAGAGGAGATCAGGTTGATAGGAGATTAAAGAGAGTATTGGATTGATGAACATGATGAATACGAGGAGCTGTTACGGGCTAGGTTTACAGTGGAACATCGTACAATAAAGACAAAAACATGTATATAAATGTAGTTTAAAGGTAGTCTTGCATTTGTTTGCTGCAAAATGTTATGAAAAAACCTTGGGCTGTTAGAATTTTTGTCGGGCAGGTAGATTCTGTAAGTTACCTGCCCGACTGGCTAGTTGAAAAAAATCTGAAGTTCCATCCCTGTATGAATGGTTTATAGGTCGTGCAGCAATATTCTGTATGCTACATGCCGGCATATAATGAGAGGTGGGTGGGGGTGCCCCGGTACGTGCTTCAATCTCAACCCTTTCCACGCGGTTATTATTTGTACCATAAAAATATTTTTCAGAAACCTTTCCCAACTTTCAAGGTCTATTATAATGAACCAATACTAGGCATGTTTGTACTTATTTCTATGCATTTCTCATTGTGATTCCAAATAATATGGTAATGAAATTCAACAATTTTGACATTTTTGAAACATTTTATGACATTTTGGAATGTCGTCTGCAGCTGCCTGCCGCGTGGAAAGTGTTAAAACGAGCTGTCCCTCAGCTCCGTGAACTCTCAAAGAGTAATTGTTAGAGCTCTTTAACAATTACAGAGTAGTCCAATACTTGTTATTATTCCTTTATCATTAACTGGGATCTTTTTTTCTTCTTTTACACAGGTTGGCTGTACGATGTTAGCGGCGACTACAAAGTTATTTTCTACACCTGCGGTGCCATTATGTGTCTCAATACTATATTGTTTATACCAACATTACGCTGGTTAAACAAAGTAAAAGCTGATAGGGATCAATCTAAAGTAAAAGCTGATAGGGATCAATCTAAATTAGATCCTCAACCGACCAGCAGTGGTTAACGATGGGAGCCCTATTCCCCTTCAGTGCTCCGCACGTCGGGTTTGTCCCTTGTGCCTATACGGGGTTAAAGGGGCACTAAGAGATCCTTCATGGAGGGAACCCTACATTGTTTTCAGAAGTTGGGTTTGTCACTTATACGTAATGCTTATACGAACCATCTACCACCCAGTATTGTAGAGCTTAATTTGCAGTATTTCATGTGAAATGTATGGATTTGCTAGCATTTTTGAGTTTCTATGTGATCACATCGAAACTACCATATTCATCTGAAAGACCACAGATGGCTTCTCACTTATTTTTTTTCATGTTTATTCAATATAACCTTGAAGACCATCCATGGCTTGTTACGTGATGCTTAGCCATGACCTCCCTGATTTAATTGGTGGTGATTTTTAACCAAAATACAAAAAAAAGTGAAAAGCACTAATATACCTTCGGAAATGCTGAGAAAATGTCTTTATTTTTTATTTTTACTGATTTTTTTGGAAGAAATCTTACATGAGAGGGTTTCTATGTACAGGGTGTCCCAAAAGTCTATGCATGACTTTGAAGCTTTGTATTTCACAAAATATAAGTCATATTGAAAATATGAATACATATTTAGAAAGAGGAAATGTGGGAAATAATTTTGATACCAAACATTGAAGTAACATCTGTTTGCAATGCCATGCACCCTAGAAGTAAAACGTGTATTACTGCAAAAATGTAATTTTATACTTCGGGGGAATAAAGTTCATAAATCCATACCAATTGAGATTAACAAAAATACGGGTAGAGTTGGTTACACGAAAAGTGATCCGTCAATTGTAATATTTAAAATTTTGCATTACAGTGATCCCATCATAATAACAAACTATATCACATTGTTCGCTTCTATAGTGAAATCTATTTTAAATGTTTTCCATTTATACAGAGACGTGTGCTAATGCAAAAACACAGACCTAAACAATTGAATAACGTAACAGAAAAGTGAACACACACATCACACAGCTGTCAAACAAGTTAAAATTCAAACTTACCGGATTATTTTAATTGTCTTTTTTCTACCACATCGAGACAAATCATGCACAGGTACTGTGTTCAAAAATGTATCCACCAACTTCAGAATGGATATTCACTTTAAATTATTTTCTGAACTTTTGTTGAGTAAGTTGAACTGAATTTGTTTCAGCGTAAAAACATACAATTTGTATTCGTTTATCTATGCTGTACAACGGCGGATCTAGGGGTGCTGCGGTGGCTGCAGCGTCCTGGGGTATAAAGAAGAAGAAAAATAAAAATGGAGAAAAAAGGGGGGAAAGATAAAGGGAAAGGGGGGGAAAAGGAAAGGGGACAAAAATGGAGAAAAAAGAAAAAATAAGAGTGGAAAAAGTAGATGGGCAAAATGGGGTTATATAACAAGAAAACAAGCCTATTGAAAAAACGTGTGAGGTAATAGCGTATAATATACGCGGTAAGCATCTAAAATAACCATGGAGAATATAAAATTATATATAAATTCCCTTCTCTTTTATAGTAGGTTTGTTCGTTCAAAACAAGTATGAAATTCGCATTTTCGTAGATAATCAAAAGACGTTGCTATCATGGTTCGTGATAGTCATCACGCAAATCACGGCTGGTTTTAAAATTCTGAGCATCTTGTCAGTCGCGTACCCAGGAGTGTGCCCCCCCCCCCCCCCCCCCCCCCCCCCCCCCCCCCCTAAAATAACCCCGTCGGTGCACACAACAGAGGTTGTGAATTTTAACTGAGCATGCTCGGAGCAAATAGTGCGCCAATAAACATTACAATCTCGTACACTTAGCTGCAATGTAATGAACTGTTGTGAACTTCTATATTTTCCTAGATAGTGCCGGTTACCAAAAAAACATTTCATTTCAACCTAGTGGAATAGATAGTTTATATACGTTCAAGTTTATTTCATGAATGTAATAAGGCTCTATATTGAACAGCTCAGAATTATGAAGACTTTTTTATGATTAGTGCAAAGTTCACCACATTGAAAAATTACATCACTCTCGTCTCTGCTACATCGCTGGCCTCTTTTTCGGAGCACTAATTGCTCTGAGCATGCTCAGTTGGATAGCATGGCCCTCTTTTGACGTAAATGCGCTAATTATGAATAACGTCTAGTATATGCTTTTAGTTTTATACTCCGAAATATCTTAACGGAGATATAAAGCTTTGAAAAAGTTTCGAAACTTGTTGGATATCCTGTATATGAAACTATGCAAATGATAATCATGGTAATCATTCGTGCACTTATATACCAAATAAAGTAATTGCTTTTAATACTAGTCTTAGCATTTACAAGCACTTTTCCATTTTTTTACTTCGAACGATTTTCAAAGGTTGGTAAAAGCAATTTTCATTTTTATTTAGTCGGTCTATGACAGAGCTCGGAAGAGGGCCGGACGCGAATTTATTAACCGTAAACAACATTTGGCCAAACACTGTATACATGTATTATCAGTCTCATCATGTATTATACGCTTTATTCCGTCAAGGTATCAAATGTTGTTTACGATAAATAATATCGCGGGCCGGGCACTGGTCATAAATATTTGATAAATGAGACACTCGAAGACCTTGAAGCTGAACATTATTGATATACGGCCATGTGTTTTGAACTGACCACCCAAAAAGGGTGGCGGCGTTGCATTTTTGGTGACGAATCATCCATCTCTCTCTAATAGCTCAACAACTATTGTGGTAGAGCTATGGTTTAGGTGTCATTTGAAAGCTTATTTATCCAGCTTCACTGTGTAAATAAATCAGGTATTTCTATAACTGTTGTGCTGAGATATGATTGATTATATTTCGAAAGTCAGGGGTGGCGATGGTGGCGGTGGCGGCAGTGGCTCTCTATGGGGAATATAGAAAATGTTCCCAATTATACGTTCAAATTACAATAACTCCTCATCTCTGTATGGTACAAACATGATTTTGCTCTCATTTTATAGATTGTTTTATATTCTATAAGTTTCTGTTTCAACAAACGTGTCAACTATTACGTTGACAATTGTAATCACGAATCGATTGCATTGTCCTTGCCTTTTTCCCTATTCACTACACAGTGAACTTGCCCTAATTCATCGGTTTTACACATGACTATAACAACAGAATTATTCAACCGATGATGGCAAAATTATACATTTTTGGAAAGCTCTCAAATAGGGGAATTCAAAAATGCCGCTTAAATCAGGATAGGGTGAATAGCCGAAAAAATAGATGTGAAAACTCTTATAAATATGAAGTGTAAACGTTTGCGCTCATTTACTTCCCGATATAGTATATTTCAACAAGTTACCCTTGACAACCATTATGTTTTGATGGGTAAATTGCATGAGGAACTAATATGCACAGTAAAATGATGATTGGGATAGAAATTAAAAAAAATATTGAGCTTTAATAAAATATGAAGAAAACAATCGATATTCTTTGAACATTCTTAATCACAAGATGTTACCATTAGGTCCCATGCAAATTCCAATCGCATATTTGGATTCCTTGTGAGATTACCGTTCAGAAAATATATACTTTTTATGGGGTAGAATAAGTAATTATTGCGATATTCTAATTCGAATCTCAGATGGTGTAAAATGTAAACATCTGGACATGCAACGGGATTTTACGGGAAGGGTGGAGAGTTCAAAACACAACTTTAATACTCTACAGTGTCTCGAGTCTCGACGAGACCTCTTACTTGCCGAATGAAGTATTGTAGAAATATAATGTAATGAACTATTGGAGTGCAAGGGTATACAGGAGGAACAAGAAGTATAATAGTCACGAGACTTGTATTACAAGATACATAGAAATATGTAAATTACCTTAATGTGAAACCTCCACCCAATATCTATACAACTGTAAACCAACTAACAATCGACCTTTGTTTGGTCTGCCCACCACAATTCAACTATGAAGTCATTGAACAAGTTAGATTATATATACTGAATCATCTCTGAGATCAGAAGATTTTCTCAATAACGTCATCAGTGATATCAAATGATAAGTCTAATGCACTTATTTGGTCATGTTGGTAGCGGTCAATAAAGTGCACTATTGGGTTCGTTACAGGGTCCAATACGAGAGTAGTGGGTTTTTTTAAATAACAGTGGGCGAACTTCGATTACTCGGTTGGCGCCAAACACGGAAAATACAAAGAATGTGTAGTCGGGTTTACAGAATGTACCATTACTCTTATCTATACAGACTTATGCTGATAACATACTATAAGGTCGATTCGCGATTCGCGTCGCTCCTATGACGAGTTTTACGTCGTATTCAACAACCTTCCTCTGATAAATCTACCTGCTGGTGCGACTTTCCGATACATCGATCAAAAGATCGCCTGTCTGGAAACGATCGGTCGTGGCCAGTTGACTTCGCTCATGACGTACAAATGAACACCGTTCTTTTTCAACCAATGGAAGAGGTTGTTTTACGTCCAAATTAGCATAACCAATCAGCAGCCATTATCCAGCTTTTCGTCTGCTGCATGGCTAAAATAGACCTGAAAATACGTACGATTACCGGCGATAGTAGCTCGATGCGATCTATGGCGACCTAGGTCGCACCGAGCTACTTCGAGCTAGCGTTTACTAGGTGCCGCGACCTGTTGCGATCAGCGACCAGCTAGTATGAAGCGAGCATTATACTGTTTATGTTGTCGACGGAAAATTCTCCAAAAATTAGATGTTACTTTCCGTAGTTTCGTTCGCGGTACCTCTGTTATCTGCAGGAATCGTAGACATCAATTTGCCAAATGCTTTTCGCATACAGCGCCTGTAATGTGCACACGTAAACACATACACATAGGGATTAATGATAGAGTTCAACAGGAGAAACATAGCTCCAATATAAAGAAGTCTTCCGCCCTTATAATCGACCTCATACCCTAGGTTTCCGAGTAAATCTGCGAAAGTATATAAACGATAGGGCATGTGACAGATACAGAAAACCACGCCGTTTATGATCAGCGTGCGAGCCACTTGATTTCGAACGCGATCGGCAGAATTCCCCGCTAGATTTCGAATGCTTAAGGTGTACACGATACGAGCGTACATGCCGCAGTTGGTTGTTGCTGTCAGGACGAAGCTTATTATGGACACAAAATTGACGTAGTTATCGAAGACTTGTCCGATATAATGGCATTGATTGATCGTCTTTGGAAGATGTTTGTATTCAACTTTATCCGGCCATATCATGCAGTACTGCTTAAAGATCCCCGCCTGCGGTGCGTGCGTAAGAGCCACCATCAAGGAGAGAACCCAAACAGCTACAATCATCTTCAAGTTACGACTACGTCCTTTAAGAATCATGGCCTTGAGTGGTTTGCAGATGGCAAGATACCGCTCAACAGATATCAACGTCAAGAACCCAGTAGAGGCGTAATACAACCAATTTAAGTGTATCACCAATGCGGCACATCCTAGCGTGGAGTTCACGTAGAATGCACGGCTCACAGGACCTTCTCTCTGGTACATCAAGTTTAAAAACGTCAGGAACAGTACATCGCAAATAGCGAGATTAACTATGTATGCCGTCAGAGTGGAATGCATTTCATGTACACGGGCAACCATAAAGAGGAACGCTCCATTACCGACCATACCCACTGATGAGATCAAGGGTATCACCACTTTCATCAGCAACATGTCTAAATCCGTGTAGAGCCATCTGGGTACTTCGTCAGGATCTGTTAGATTGTAGGTGACCTCAAATGGACAGCTGTCGGTAGCACTGTGTGTTGTCGTATTCATTTTCAAATGATCTTATAGGCTTACTTACGCTTCTAAATGGTTTCGTTCGGTCCTTGTTAAAAAGATGTATGAGCTATATATGTGTTTCAGGTACTTGTTTAAGTTCCTGCAGACATCACTAACGCTTCTGGACACGCGAAAATGGACACAAGACTACAACTACCTATGTTTTTGCCAGAAATTGACTGGTGTTACTTAACAGGTGCAGAGCGTATACTGTTTTGGTTTTTTCTCACGACAACTCAAATCCAATAAGCCAAGTACTCTTTGTATTTTTCAAAGCTATAAGCAATCATTATTCCGCCTACATGTCATGCCAAAAATTGATGCGTACTTTCCATTGAAAACGGATGACTTGCTACTGACAATAATTTGGTATGATTTACATAAACATGACGTATTGTTAGAATTCAATGTATTAGCCAAAAAACAAGAAGTAATAATTGCGCGCCGCAACTTATGCCATACTCGGAAAGCAAAGGGTTGATGTCTTAATTAATTTTCATAACTCTTGTGTAAATACAATAGTTATTGTACGTATTGGCAACTATGACTGGATTGAATGGAACCAACGCGCCAATCAAGATCTTACTATCATGAAATGTATTTAATATTATCATATAATTGGTGAAAATCTAAAATTATCTTACTATAATTCACGAAATGTTGTTCGCAAGGTTTAATTTAATATCGCTATAATACAATCATGATTTATACTAAAGTATTCATCTTCATCTTCATCTTCATCTTCATCTTCATCTTCATCTTCATCTTCATCTTCATCTTCATCTTCATCTTCATCTTCATCTTCATCTTCATCTTCATCTTCATCTTCATCTTCATCATCATCATCATCATCATCATCTTCATCTTCATCTTCATCTTCATCTTCATCTTCATCTTCATCTTCATCTTCATCTTCATCTTCATCATCATCATCATCATCATCATCATCATCATCATCATCATCATCATCATCATCATCATCATCATCATCATCATCATCATCATCTTCATCTTCATCATCATCATCATCGTCATCATCATCATCATCATCATCATCATCATCATCATCATCACCATCATCATCATCATCATCATCATCATCATCATCATCATCATCATCATCATCATCGATTTACAAACATAAACAAATACAGCAGTATGACAATGTGGAGGGAAGGCCAATTAAGGCCTGTAAGTTGCCTTTCCCCTGGCATGCTTGGGAAACAAGTTTTAGTTACAACAACAACATGTACTAACAGACAAGACGAAGGACAGGTATCGAATCTAATGATGAATATGAGATATAACATTTGAGATATGTGGTTGTGTTTCTAATGTTTACGGAAGTGCTCGATGGTATCAATTGCTTTAGATAAGTATAAACATATTCCAATTGTAGTTTCATTTTGTTCCACTGCAGTATTGATTTTATCTACAATCTCTATTATATATTATAGCCATAAAGGTAGAGTGATATGAACGAAACCCTAATTGTTTATCCTCTAGGATTTCATTAATATTTATATAATTCATACATTTGTCAAATACAAGTCTTTCTAGAATCTTTGAAAAGCATGGTAGAAGTGACACCGTTAGAAAATACTTTAGCATCTTGTTTTTTTAATATGGGTATAAAATGGCGCATATTGCTAATTTGGGACATTGGTGGTTTGGATTTGCGATTAAAATTATCATTTAAAGAATGCTTCAACATATCACGGGTATTCATTTGGTAGATGGAGTTATTAGCTTATGAATTTGCAAATAACAAACCATTTCTTATTTTATCTAAAATACTCCTCTACTTGTTAGTGTCAATAAAACATGACTCGGTATTGAAATGTGAATAGAATATGAAATATTTCACATTCTTACTAGTTCTTAGACATTTTGGGGTACTTTGGGTCTAATACCACTATTTCTGCTATTGAATGATTACTATTATGATACGAACTTGCTTTAGAATGGTTTAAAACCTTGGTAGCATTAATCATATCTGTATTATATTTTAAATGGTGTCTGTAAATATATTTTCAATGACGAAATATCATGATTTATGTATTTTATTCACTGCTTTTGTGTATATTAACCGTTGGGTCATCATTGTCATATTGACTAACTTCCCCTGTAACATAAAAAGCTGGCTAAATATCAAGATGGTTTAATATAAGTACTAAATGATGATTGTATGAAGTAAATAAAATCATTAAAGAAAGGGGTATATATAGGCAAATGTATAGGGCATCTGAATATCACAACCATTTAAATAGGTGCGTACCGTTTTATCTAATAAACGTGCAGTCGAACATTTCGCTTGCTTTGTACACCATTATAATATTACTGCTATTTACACGTTAACCACGAAAACTGTATAAAACATGGGTTTCATGAGACATATATTCTTTTTACACGTTAAATAATATGGAAATATGTTTGTAAAGAAAATACAGCCTAGTTTCCGTGTTGTAAATCAAAGATTTCTGTGTATTCTAACCGTTGGAACATATAGGACCAGTGCCCCAATGATAGGGTAACTGGTCCGTGCCCAGTACATTTTTTAGTTGTGGTAATTGGCCTTTTGTTAGGATATTTTTTAATATTGATTATATGTTATATGTAAACAGTTACATGGTTGATATTTTCATAGCAATTCCATAAATATTTACACGAGCTTTAAGCTTTAATATCATGAAATATGCTTAACCGGACCAGTTGCCCCATCCTCCCCTATATGGCTAAAAAGAGCAAGACACGAGCAATATCCCAACAAATCCAGGGTCTTTTCAGACTGTTTCTACGGGCCGTGTTTGTCGTCTGCGTGTTTGTTTATCTTGATGCGTACTACAATCGAGTGCAGTCGGCGCGTAACACATAACGCGTCGTAGTGCGCCAGAGGCAAAATAAACGCGCACGCATATGCGCCCCACCAGCGAGGTTACACAAACCACTACACACGCGCGTGCGGGCAAATATTATAGATGAAATACGCTGCGCTATGGGAGACGGTTAAAGTTAGGCCTTGTGGGTTCAGATAAGCCACGGGGCGGGAGGGGGGTGTAATGAAGTAATGTTGTTTGGAAGGCAGGGGTTAATGAAGAAATATGATACTAAATTGCGTAACAGGGAGGGTCACTATGTATGATATAGTTATGGTTTATAAAAATATAAACCATGGGATGTAGTTTGGGGTATAAATGTCGGGCAGCATTCAGTTTCAGGTCAGAAATCAGGCCTGCATTATATATATTACATCCAGTGTAAAGTCAACATTTTAAAATGTTGACTTATTTACACTGGATGTAACGGGTGCGCCGTCCGTATACCGTCCTCATACCGGGCTCTTATCGTTCACCGCCGCTTTTACTCACCCGCCGCCAGGAGTTTTAAGCGTGTTCAGAACTCCGGTGGCCGGCAAAGTCCCCTGAACGTGTTCAACTGACGGCAAACGGCCCACCGTGTGTGCCGCCGTCCGCACCCATTGTTCACACGGTAAGGGGCCGCCCAGCTCACACGGATACATGTGAGGGGCCCATGACGTAGCAGCACCACAGGTCGAGTGGGCCCCAAATTGATCTATATCAACCCCTGTCATCTTTAGACCTGCTAGAATCCATCGACTGACAGATGACGATACAACCTTTTTGTACGGTTTTACATAACTAATTAGTAATTGGGACTCTGTACCTCTGTTTGGTTTTGGTTTTGACAGACATGACAGATAAGTAGCTACTGCTTTTACTGGGCACAGCCTGCTATCCTCAAATGCCTCTATTTCTACACATTTTATTGGAAAGTTTGGCCTACTTTGTTTCAGCAGCCTAGACGGTGCAAAATGTAACACGCTATCGGATACCGACAAATGATGAATATCTATGTACTAAGCTTAGGTAGATACCCTACTTGCTGTTACTAAGGCCAGAAGTAAGACCACTTTGATTGTCAAGAGTTCCAGAGACAGACTTTGCTATGGCGGCATATCTCTTAAAATATTATTACTGGTTCTACTTCCCAGGTAAGGGTATATTTTGGTCTGGGTGGGTTCCTATTGAAAAAACCCTTCAAGGGTCTGATAGCTTTAAGATTTTCACCTACTGGTTTGTCCTCAACCTGGATATGATAGTGAGAGATGGCTGAACGATAAACTCCGAATGATCTGTAAGCTAGACCTTTTGTTGCACAATCCACCAAGAATTTGAGGAATAAATGTATAGGTGCTGAAACTGGATTAACCGATTTGCTATTACACCAGCAAGACCATGCACTCCAGGCCGACTCATACTGTTTGTGAGTTGATTCTCGGCAACTTAACTGGCCAACATAACTTTGG
The DNA here is from genome assembly GCA_035610835.1 of Ophiura sarsii. Lineage (NCBI taxonomy): Eukaryota > Metazoa > Echinodermata > Ophiuroidea > Amphilepidida > Ophiuridae > Ophiura > Ophiura sarsii. Next base: position 49,519,881 of record CM069455.1, read on the forward strand.
CAACGTTTTCTGAAAGGCCTGTTGTAATCTTTGCCTGAGAGTTTCCACGCCGCTAGATGCAGCGTAGAGATCGAATAAGCTGATGAGAACTGCCTGAATGTGGTTGTGTGAGAACTCGTTCTCCCGGAGGTAACAGTATGGATTGGGCTGTAGCTAACTGTATTAGCATTGGATACCAACTTTGTGTTGGCCAAGTTGGCGCGATCACTAACACCATTGCCTCTTCCACCTGAATCTTCCTTAATACCTGAGGCAAGACACAAAGGGGCGGAAATGCCCATCCTTATTCTCTCGTCCACCTCAGTGAGAACGAGTTCACCACTGCGCCGCTTCGGGATCTGGTTTCCACGAGGCGTACCTTGGTATTGGTGATTGATCCTGGAGGCAAAGGAGGTCTATGCTTGGATGAAAATCCGTCTCTCTGCAAATATCGAACCATTTGCGCATTATCTATGAAATCAAAAGGCTTTGAAATCGTCACCTGTGATTTCGGCATATGAATAAAAACACAAAGCTGAAAACGATCGAAACTGGTGAACTTACAAGATTTATCACAACGCAGGAGGCCACACTAATTTTGTATTTGCCATCTTGTAATATTTATTAAAAGTAACAAGTTTTAAAACCTTTCCAAACATTCCTGAAACTCATCATGGATATATTATACTATGTAGCGTTGAGAGCGAAATACTAAACATAGGCTGAAAGGCAGGAATGAGGGAATGGCTAACTAAAAATAACATTCATTGAAGATTCTTCAACTTTATGATATCATTAGAAGTACTGACACAATTTCAAAACTGACGACTTGCAAAAGATAATGCATGGACATGAAATAATCAGACTACAACAATATCCCTGCGATTTAAATCCGGATGAAATTGTTTCACAAACAGACTGGCAAAATGGTATAAGCATCGGTCAATATTATTAGAAATTTAGTAGGTCCTCATCCGCAGTTGTAAATTAAACATAATAGCATGGTATTAGGGAGTATCAGTAGTACAGCCTTGATCACTATAATAGCCTGCCTACTTGGATGGACAGTGTTTGTGTTTCTCACACCTCCGGTGATTGATATACAAATCACCTATCTATCAACTACAATGTGTTACAATAGAACTGAACTCTTGAGCTATTATAATGATGGGACTGGTAGACTCCCCAGCGATGTGTGGAATACATTATTGTCATTGGGCATTAATGCAAAGAAACCCACACATAGGGGTAGTAAGGGGACTAGCAGCGTGTTTTTACTGAAGAAAAAAAGCAGGCATATGACTGCTTACGGGATTAAAATCTGTTGTCTTTTAATCCGTTAGCAGTCATATGCCTGCTTTTTTTCTTCAGTAAAAACACGCTGATAGTCTGGTCCGAAAAGAAGACATATTGGGCAATTACAGTCTAATAACACTGAGCTATCCAAACATCTATCATCTAATACAGACTCGGGTATCACCTTTGCTTTGTGGAATGCTCGTTCAATAAGGAATAAAGCTACGATGTGTACAGACTATGTTCTTGAGAAAGACATACAGCGTGTTTTTACTGAAGAAAAAAAGCAGGCTAACGGATTAAAATCTGTTGTCTTTTAATCCGTTAGCAGTCATATGCCTGCTTTTTTTCTTCAGTAAAAACACGCTGATAGACTGCCTTGTTATTACAGAAACATGGCTAACTGATTCAGATCCTGTAGTTATAGGAGAACTCACATTGCCAGGTTATAGTTTCTTAAGTGTGCCTCGTGACAGCATTACCTTTGGTGGTGGCATAGGTATCTTGTTCAAAGAAGATATGAAACTTCGTATCATAGACACTGGGCTCAATTTCCGCACTTTTGAGCATGCATGTTTCACTAATGTTAGCAAGGATATTTACTACTATGTTATCTATAGACCAACACCATCTTCAAAAAATGGCTTCAAAACCTCTGACTTTCTCCACGAGTTTGACAATTTCATGGATTTCATCAACACACTCGGTACTAAGACTGTTTTAGTTGGGGACTTTAATGTGCATGTTGATACCCCCACCCATACTGATGCATCTCATTTCTTGTCAACATTGGACGGTGCAGGATTCCATCAACACATTTCAGGCCCCACACACGTACATGGTCATACACTTGATTTAATCATATCTCGCTTGGAGGACAATCTTATTACAAACTGCCAGATTGCCTCACCTCTTTCAGATCATCATATGGTTTTATGTAAAGTATACCAGAAGAAACCTAAACCTCGTAAAGTTAACATTTCATCACGCAAGCTTCATTCCGTCGATCCAAAATCATTTCAAGATGATTTGACTGTTGCCTTTGAACCTTTATCAAAATGTGACAATGTAAATGATGTTGTTAAATTGTATGATAAGGTTGTTCAGTGTACATTAGATAAACATGCTCCTGTCAAAGTTTCTGTACGTAGGGTTCGACCACGACAACCGTGGTATAACAATCAGATCCACGCTGCTCGCCGAATTCGTCGTAAGCATGAAAGAAAGTGGCGAAAAAGTAAACTTGAAACAGATCGTCAGTTGTATGTAGAACAAAGGAATGTTGTTAAGGATATGATAGAGGGAGCAAAACAAGAGTATTTCAGAAATGAATTTCAAACCTCTGATACTAAAGATGTTTTCAAAAAGGTAAAGTTCTTGCTTAACAAATCTACTAAGGTATTACCTCCTCATGAATCACCAAAGCAGCTGGGTGATCAATTTGCTTGCTTTTTCAATGACAAGGTGAAAAAGATCTATCAGAGTCTTAAAGGTAGGCAAGTGAGGGAGGAGGTTGAAAGTTCTACTACAAACTCGCCTCCATGTATCCTCACTCATTTTGATCGTGTTTGTGAGGAAGATATCCTTAAGTATGTCACCAAGTCACCTGCCAAGTCTTGCCTTCTGGACCCGATACCAACGTGGTTCTTGAAACAAAATGTTAAAGTGTTTATACCTGTAATAACTGATATTGTTAACAGATCATTAGGTACTGGTATTTTCCCTGACATATTGAAACATGCTATCATATCACCCATTATCAAGAAACAATCTCTCAAAGCTGATGAATTAAAGAACTACAGACCTGTTTCTAACATTCCTTATGTTTCCAAGATCATTGAAAAATTTGCCATTAACAACATCAACAGGTTTATTGAAAATAATGGTCTTGGTGAGGCTTTTCAGTCGGCATACAAACCCATCCACAGCACTGAAACTGCTTTGTACAAAGTGAAGGATGATATTATGAAGTGTGTGTGTGAGCATCAGGGCGTGTTCTTGGTGCTGCTGGATCTCAGCAGTGCCTTTGACACTGTAAATCATAAAGTGTTACTTAGGAGGTTGGCTAATGAAATTGGTGTTCAGAGTACTGTGTTGAACTGGGTTGAATCATATTTGTCTGGCAGAACCACAAGGGTGTGTATAGATGGAGTGCTCTCTGAGCCTCATGAAATTGAGTTTGGTATTCCACAGGGGTCCATTGTGGGACCTTCAATGTTCACAATTTATACCCTGCCCATAGGAAACATCATTAGACAGTTTGGTTTGTCATTTCATATGTATGCCGACGACATACAGCTTTACATTGGTTTTAACCCAAAAGATCCCGTTTCCACAGCTTCCTCTCTTAATCAACTCTCTGAATGCATCAAATCTATTAGGGACTGGATGAACACCAATATGCTCAAACTAAATGAAGACAAGACAGAATTCATGGTCATAACATCCCCTCATCTCAAACGTCACATGTCACCCGTTTCATTGCTTGTTGAGGATAAGGTCATTGCTCCTAGTGACAGTGTTCGTAACCTAGGTGTCATCTTTGATCAACAAATGTCCATGTCGTCGCATGTTAAATCCCTCTGCAGCAATCTTAACTTTCAATTGCGCAATATATCTCGCATACGTAGATTCCTGGACTATGACACCTGTCATCTTATTATCCGTGCGATTATCCTCTCCAGACTTGACTATTGCAATGGTATCCTTCTTGGTGCTAACAAAACAGACATCAAGAAGTTACAGCGAATACAAAACTGGGCTGCGAAACTGATTTGCCAAGCTTTGAAACGGGAACATGCAACTCCATATTTACATCAATTGCATTGGTTGCCAATTGAGGGTAGAATCACATTTAAGACCTTGCTGCTTGTCTTCAAATGTCTTAATGGGATGACACCAGAATATTTATCTGAATGTCTCTCCTTACACCATCCGACCCGCTCTGGTCTTCGTTCAGCTTTGGACACAACTCGACTTGCTGAGCATAACTCCATCAGGACCTTAAAATCTGCTGTTAAGAAGACCTTTTCCTATTCAGCTCCTCATATCTGGAACAGTTTACCTGTTAGCATCAGAGAATCCCACACATTATCTAGTTTTAAGAGTGCTTTAAAAACACATTTGTATCCTGCCTAGAACTCCTTTGCTTGTTTGTTCTTTTGCATGTATTTTTCTCTTTTTTGCCATTTATATTTTTGGTCTAAAGCGCTGCGTTCTTTATGTAGCAGCGCTATATAAGCATTTTGAATGTATGTATGTATGTATGTATGTATGGTACAAACTGGATTTTAATGATAAGTGTATGTGTTAAACATAATTATTTTCTATTATGGCTAATTTTCATTCAAACTGATTCCATAGATTCCATCGATATTTTCGTCAGAAAATAGCCTCCTCTCCCAGTCAATGGAACGGCTGGGTCACGTGATTGAAAGATCGGTCTCAGATGGATGGAATAATAACTGACAGTACAATGTATCCCCTCCTGGTTCCATGTATTTATTAGAGGTCTGTCATTTTCTTCACAGGAGGGCGCACAAAATTATGGATAGCCGTCGTCAACCTTTGTTGTATTTACCTCCTATACCTGTCTGACTTCCCATAGTGTTATGACGCCCCCCCCCCCCCCCCCCCCCCCCCCCCATTTAAAGGATTATACACCCTGTCCCCCTAACTTGTTCATGTGTAACATTGAATATCAAAGGCAACCAACCAAGTGGTATAATTGACTCTTCTTTTTTTAAACTAATTTACTTCAGAATTCAAGATGAACATTAAAAATTACCGTTATTGTTGTTTCTACGCACAAAAACATAGCAGAACTTGATTAAAACAATACCATCGCGCGCTATTTATTGAAACTTTTCTTAAAACGCCCTCTATGTAAATATGCGTTCGCATTATGTATCACGCATGGTAGAGTCATTTTCTTGGGTTTCGTGACCAATTTCGTGATACCAAAGTTTCTTAGTGAATTTGTCAACTAGAACCATTTTAAGAGAAAATTAGCTCCCATACACCTCTCAAAAGTGACGGGAAAGTTCTTTTATAGCGCAAATTCCAAAATGGCCGCCATACAGGGGCCCAAAAACTCAAATGACTTTAATTAAGCTGAAAAGCACACCAAATTGTTCGACTGATCACAAGGATTCCGAAAAAGTATAGTTTGCCCTACTTCCGATGTTTGGTTAACGAGTTATCGGGTAAAACGTAAAAAGGTCGTTGACCTTTGCATATGGGGTCAAAATTTAAACTTGCTCCGATTTTGAAAAACAATATTTCAAATTGTTCGTCTGATTGCAAGGATTCCAGAAACGATAGCTTTTACCACCTAGAGTGTCTGTTGTACCTTATAAAGTGGTCAAAAGGTCAGATTCTATATAGGGCAATGTACCTTGACCTTTTGACCTACACAAAATATTCCCGGTGGTTAAAAAAACACCTATTTCTGGAATCCTTGTGATCATACGAACAATATGAGATATTGTTTTTCAAAATCGGAGCAAGTTTAAATTTTGACCCCATATGCAAAGGTCAACGACCTTTTTACGTTTTACCCGATAACTCGTTAACCAAACATCGGAAGTAGGGCAAACTATACTTTTTCGGAATCCTTGTGATCAGCCGAACAATTTGGTGTGCTTTTCAGCTTAATTAAAGTCATTTGAGTTTTTGGGCCCCTGTATGGCGGCCATTTTGGAATTTGCGCTATAAAAGAACTTTCCCGTCACTTTTGAGAGGTGTATGGGAGCTCATTTTCTCTTAAAATGGTTCTAGTTGACAAATTCACTAAGAAACTTTGGTATCAAGAAATTGGTCACGAAACCCAAGAAAATGACTCTACTGTTTTGAATCGACGTTTTGTTGTACAAAGAGGGCTGCAGATTTGTCTTAATAGGTGTAAGTTCATACATGTAATATTATTGTAAACATATACCAATCCCAGTTTTTATCATACATCTCTATGTAGTCTGGTAAGTATAAATTGAAATAAAATTGAACATAATCAATGGTGTAGAAATTACATCATAGGTCTAACTCTAACGTAAGATAATATAATTTGAAACTAAATACTTTGTATTCCCTGACCTTGGCATTTGACAACAGGTCAGATGATTTTTAATGAATGGGGGTATACTTGTTTCGGGACCTAAGAAGAAGGGAGGGGGTAATTGTTATGTACCAAAAATAAACATTTTCCAGCTACTAAGTATTTATGAACACTCCCCAAGTAAAGTATCCAAGTTCTAGTGGCATTCAAAACAGTCTTGTGTGGAAATATTTCCTCTTAAAACGGTTCAATTTTTAGTAAAGTGTTGGTGAGGGTGAATTTCATTAAATGATATAAAGGATGTGTTATTTCTTTGTCTATTAAACTAAGGAAATCAACAGTTTTGGATAATGTTGCCATTTATAATGTTGGATATTAATAATAATTTGAGCCCACACGGGGAAACCCGGGGACTTTTGATATGTAAGGCCTATTATTACCTCATATCACTAGTTACTTTCCTGGGGGAATCAGCTTACGTGTTATTTATTTCCGCCTTTTGACCATACAATATTGAACAGGGAACGCCTTAAAATCCGCTTGAAATAGGTAGTACAAGTTCAATATCAATTGAGAATTCCTTTGTTTCCTATTGTTTATTGAAATGTTCATTGAGCCATATCTCAGTACATGTCATGATCATGCCGACTTTACGGCCCCTTTGTGCTGGATGCGATCACATAATAAAGGGGTCAAAAAAGTAAGTCCCCCTCTAAAATTAGATTACCTTTGTCTACATATATAACTTCACACACAATTAGACGTTTTATGAAAACTATTATGAAAAGAGAAAACGCTTGGCTACCAATAGAAAGTTTTCCGTTTTCGATATCATGTTTACTTTTCCCAAAAAAGTGACATTTCCTCGAAAGGATGTTTTCAGAAAAAGTGGCACTTACTTGTATTGGATTTTGGCAAATGTCATGTTAACGAAAACATCATTGCTGGGATATTTGACTTTTTGGGGAAAAGTAAAGATGGTATTGAAAAGGGGAAACTTTGTACGGATAGCTAAGCGTTTTTCCTTTTCAGAAACGTTTCAATTTTTTAAAACGTCTAATTGTGTGGAGGTGTTACGCAAACAAAATTGTATAGGACTTTGAAAATTGCCACTGTTTCTGAGAACATCGTTTTGGGAAAATGAGACCATTTTTAGGAAAAGTGAACATGATATTGAACCGGAGAAACTTTTAATAAAAACCCAAGCGCTTTCTCTATTCACAAGTCTTAAAATTCCTCAAAATGATTAATCCTGAGCTCGCAAACAAACTTAGTCAAATTTGGGTACAAAAAAATCACGAGAGAGAGTTTTTAAATTGGCTGGTATAGGACCAAGTGCCACTTTTTCCTGAAAACATCATTTTGGAGAAATGTGAATGTCTTGGGAAAAGTAAACATGATATCGAAAATAAAAAAACCTTTCCATTGGTAGCCAAGCGTTTTATCATTTCATAATCGTTTCAATTTTTCAAAACGTCTAACTGTGTGTGAAGTTATATAAACAAAGGTAATCTAATTTAAGAGGGGGACTTACTTTTGTTGACCCCTTTATCATGCTAATGCTCTTGGACTATCATTACATTGTTTTGACATTTTTATTACAAGCCCGATGGTCAGGGTTTCTGCTAGCCTTTGGTTCAAGACGATTTATACCTGATTTTGTGAGATTTTGGGACCGACGTTATGGTCCGAAAGCGATTTGTGCAGTACACAAACCGCTCAAAAAACAAATTCAGTTTTTTAACTTTGTGTTTTAACTAAAATATTGTTTTTAACCCACCCCTCTATTTTTACGGTTCAAAATGTGTTACCGACCCCCCCCCCCCCCCCCCCCCCCCCCCCCCCCCGGTTTGGGACCCCATGATCCCCCACCGAAGAAAATGACAAACCCTTTAGGGCCTAGTAGACAAGATTGTGTAATATTCTGAAAGAAAAAAGGAAACTAATATAAAATAAAATAAATTAAATCTCTAGTCCAATCACTGATTTGTAGAGTGGTTAGGGTAAAAGTTAATATTTAAGGATTTCTTTCCAATTTTTAAATGTCTGGGATTGTTTCCGAAAACTTCGTCAAGAAGATGATTTGTCAAAATAATGTGTTTTTCCCGTTGATGAACAAAACATTCTTCACAATTCAAGGGTATACACCACCAATGCGATCCCCCTCCTCTAGACCCTATAATGCATAGTAGAGGTAAAACAATATCGGCTCTAACTTGAGTTATCCCATACGTCCTTATGACATTTATTTATTTACATTGTCAATATTACCCGATGCATTTGATGCAGCGATTTACGCCTCCCACTCCCACCCCCAACTCAGGACGGACCTTACACCGATTTCAGTCGTTTAAAACTTATATTTTCATTGCGATTTTGTATTAAATTTCAATTAATTGCACACACTGATAATAATATGTATTACCTAACATTAATCTATAGAATTTTTAAAAAGCCATCAAAACCTCCTCTCATTTGTACCGAAAGAAGCGACTATAATTGCTGTGGTGACAGTGGTGTATTACCCTCAACTAATTTATATCTATATTATTATAAGCTTTTCACTTTAGGCATTTCATTTTCACGTACAACACAACTTGGAGTGCAAGTAACGTAGATACTAGTTTTATGTATATTATAGATTCTATTGATAAAGGAACATTTAGAAAGGTTTATTTTAAAAATCAATGAAGGTAAAAACACGATTACTTTTTTTCTTCTTGAAAAGTAGAATAGGCCTACATGTGAAGCAATTAGACCCTTACCAATTGATTTTGAGTTTCCTGTTGGAGGTTAAAAAAAGGATGCGGTCACTTTTACCTTAATATTTATTATTTACTATTTTCTTTATTTTCATATTTGTGGTTGAAAACTGATGTCACAAATAGTTTGTCCGTTTGACTGGCATGGGTGTGTTACTGATTGTTCTCACAATAAGACACCCATGATTGCTTGACATGCATTATGAATTACCACTATGTTGTTTGTTTATTCAACCGGGAGCTGAGGTGATCAAAGTCAGAAAAAAATACAAGTCTTAGATTTGTTATAAAACTAAAAATTTTAAAGAAAAAGATGCAAATTAATCAAAATCAAAGCAAATAATTGAATATTTTTCCCATTTTCAATTTTGGACGAGGGTTAATCTTAGGGTTAATCTTTAAGATTAACTTTCAATATTTTGATTTTTAAGAGAGTAACCCCGCAGTTAACAATACTCAAAATCAATTGTAAGGGCCTTGATGGTAAGTTTTGACACAGACTGTAAAATCAAGTAAACCTCGCATTATTGTTTCTAAGAAAACAAACAACTTGATTAAAAAGAGACAATTCAGGATTCTATACATGACTTAAAACCAAATATGTGACCAGTCGTACTAAAAAGGACATGTTGTCTGCAAGTACAGTTTTGAGATAGAGGCCAATATATTTGGTAAAATATAAATAATAGAAACAAATATGTATTTCAAATCATATCTTGTGATTACAAAGTCTGATTACCTTCAACATGGTATCATTTTAAAGCTTAAAACGGGCTCTTTCAAGTCATACCAATAACTCAGATTTGACCTGGGCTTCCAACATGTCCATTTTGATGTGACGGGTCACATATCGTCGTGAGTATTGAACAGTAAGTGCCGCAAAATGAACTTTCCTGAACAAAGGAAACCCATCTGACAGCCAGCGCGGTCTGGTGTGTGAAGTCGAGTCCTTCCCTTTTAAAATTCATTCTTGTCTTGATTTACAAGAAATCAGTAATGTCAACCTTTCGTCGAATAATATATAAAGTGGATTTTCCGACGAAATTCAGAGATTGGATTTACATTTATGTCATAATTTGTACCATTCTGTCGAGAATGATAAGATTCTTGAGTTGTACTATTACCAATACGAGACTGCAGTATCGTTTAATTGTGGTGAGCAAAGAGTAGGGAAGTGTTAAAGTATACTATACGGCAAAGGCTATTGCCTACAACACAATACAAATTAAATTTTAATATATAATAAGCTTATTATTATTATTACTAGTATTATTATTTTATTTCACGCCAATTGGTCCTTGTCTATATATTATTAGGGCAATATCGTGTTTCGTACCACGTAATGGTGAACGCCAACGGAATAAGCTGTGAAATGTTATACTGTCATGACGGTTGATTCCGTTGACGTCAAGAACGGGTTCCCCGGTTGGGTAAACCATGGACTTATTAGAAAGGACTAGGCAGTATTAATTTCTCATAAATATAACAGTTAGTCCTATTGTAAACATCCACCATCAACAAAAGAATACTACTTGACCTCTTTAGAAATCGAAATCCTCAATGATCTATTGTAAACCATGGTCGTTACCACAGAGGTGTGAAAACTCTTTTGTTCGTTTATGTAATGACTGCTCACTGCCCAGAAGAGATGTGGACTTGTCCATTTTATTGTAGGGATGAAGATTCACGAAAATTGCTATCAGTGGCCGTATTTCGTTACTCATCGCTACTACATACATGAACTTCAGTTATTTCTCTTGCCAACACTTCAAGCTTTCTATCGATACCAATATATCCACATTATTCCAAGATTTGTGGTAGTTATAACCAAGTATATTGTGATGTTTTATACCATAACATTGTGTATTGTTTTAACTTTTTTAAACTTTAATTTACTTACTGTTCCGTATGTTACCCCTCAAAAAGAACCCCTGTATTAGTTAGCTAAGCCTCTCAGCTTTTGTTTGGTGTAGGTCATGTGTATTGCGACCATTTGCGACCTTCTGAATTATTTAGCAGAATGAACTGGGGTGATGAGTGTTGGCAAAAACTTTGTGCGTGCATAGACTTTATGTGTGTGTGACCTTTTTTCAGAGGATGGCCATCAATATTGATTTGCTCTACATAACAATGGACAAGTTAATGATGGTGAACAACCATGGTACAATAGGAAAGGGAGGCCTGCCTAGTCCTTTCTAATAAGTCCATGGGTAAACCAATATATTGCCTACATTTGTTTGAGGTAAAAAAGTTATTAATTCAATACAATACATACAATAGCTTAACCCTAACCAGTAAAGCCATGTTTTTTGTGTGTATCGGGGGGAGGGGGAAAAAGTACTAATTTTTTGACCCAAAAAATCACCCAGCACCCCTCGAGATTCAATCGCCGGACCCTCCGCACCCCAGTCTGTCCCTCTACCAACTGAGCTAAACTGCCAGCACATTATGTGCGGGCTTAAACTTCCTGCCGACATACGCCTGCGGTAGGTGACGTCATCGAGGCAATGCAGCAGCACGTGCGTGGAGATAGTTTCTGGCAGTGAGATTCAGTACAGTTGGGTTAGGGTTAAGTTGTTAACCCTCGTCCTCCTAAGGTGTGTGTGGTTTACCCCTCCCTAAGAATTTTCGCCGATTGCGCCAAAACGCAAAGGTCAGTGACCTAGGGCGTGATCGCTCTTGCGCTCATTTTGACGGTAAAAAATTTAGGGTATCACCTTACCCGGAGGTAGGGTAAGCCCCGGGGGGAGGGGGCACTCAACTTTTTTTTTGGTAGGGGTGTGTTGCCCAGGGTTTCCAAAAGGGGGGCTACAGAACTGAACTGAGTGGATTTTATGATGAAAAATAGGGTCTTTTTAGGAACTTTTTTTTTTCTCGAAAAAGTAGGTGAGAACTGGCCTATAGTTCAATTTTGATAAGCAAGAACGCACATTTTTGATTTTTTGTTGTTGTGTGTTTAAGAACGCAAAATTTTCGAAGAATTGGGGCTTTGAAACTCAAAATTTTGCAACTTTAGAATTCTTAATAAAATTAAGGTCTTAAGAACTGATGCAGGCTCGAAAGGGGGGTCATAAGAGCTAGCAGCAGAGGGTGAAAAAGGGGGTCTTCAGCGCAGCAAATACCTATACCCTATTCAAATGTCAGTGCCCCCCCCCCCCGGGGTAAGCCGTCAAAGTCCGATAGTATGGGGGTGGGGTTGCCAGCTTACAATTTACATCCCTTGCGTTAATTTGGACGCAAACAAATTGAGTGTAGCCTAAGCTTATTATTTTATTGCACGCCAGTTTGTCCTTGTCTTATTAGGGCAATATCATGTTTCGTGCCACGTAATGGTGAACGCCAACGTAATAAGCTGTGAAAAATGTTATACGGTTGATTCCGTTGACGTCCTGAACGGGTTGGGTAAACCAAACATGATATTGCCTACATTCGAGGTAAACAAATTATTAATCAATACAATAGCTTAACCCTCGTCCTCCTAAGGGGTGTGTGGTCAGGGGCGGACTGGGACCTGAAAGCGGCCGTGGCAAGGGGGGGGGGGGGTAGGGTCAAAAAAAATCGTACGGTCAAAAAATTTTGCACAGTCAAAAATGTCGCACGGTCACAAAAAATCGCACGGTCACAACATTTCGCACAGTCACAACATTTCGCACAGTCACAACATTTCGCGTAACCGGCCCTGAGAGAGGCCCAACCGGCCCTGAGAGAGGCCCAACTGGCCCTGGGAGGCCAGGACCAAGCGGCCCATGTGGCGATCGCCAAAACGCCACAGTGGCCAGTCCGCCCCTGTGTGTGGTTACCCCGTCCCTACACATTTTCGCAGATTGCGCTATTTAACGCAAAGGTCAGCGACCTAAAGCGTGATTGCTTTTACATCCCTTGCGCTCATTTTGACGGAAAAAATGAGGGTACCACCTTACCCGGGCGTAGGGTAAGCAGTCAAAGTCCAATAGTATTGGGGTGGTCGCCACTTTACAATTACCATCCCTTGCGCTCATTTTGACGGGTAATAATATCTTAGATTGTATGGTCCTGACTATTTATTATTAGTTCACTTCCTTTTTTGAAGCCTCCTGCATTTATTTATTATTTATTATTAATTTTAAAAAATGAAGAAAAAAAGAAGAAGAAAATCTGATTTTTGTTTTCATTTTCATTTTTCGAGGGGTGGGTGGGTGTTTTACAAGACAACATTGATATTGATAGTGATAAGAAGGAGTTTGTTGAAAAATCCTGTAGGGTGTGCTGAAACCATTTTTGTATTGAATTTAGTGTCTGTGCAGACCAACATATTTTGTTTTGTTTGTGATACTAGAATAGGATTTGCAAATTGCTTGATTTTCAACAGCTTTTAACAGATAATTTTACATTTACAAATATTTACAAATATTGATGTACAGATAAATGTGTTACAATGTTTCAATTGCATGCACGATCTATTAGAAAAGTAAATGAATATTACCCAAGAATACCAATCCTATTCCAGCATCAATATCTACTGGTGTTTGCATTGAATTTGATATAAACATGGGGCTTAAGGGGGATGTGCACCTTCGTATAGCCTCCGTACAACTGCCGTAACTTCTTCATTATTCATTTAATCTAGATAAAAGTATACATTTTTTTGCAGGAAATGGTTCAATGAATCCAACTATGATCATGAAATTGACCATTTTGGAGAAAATTATAAAAAACACGTTTTTTGACCCATTTTAGGTTTGGAAAAGATAACTCAAAATATATTTTGTCAAATTTTGTCATACTAGTTTTATTATATTCTTCATATAATTCCCTCGGAACCTTTTTTTTGTTGAAAATCTTTATTCATTTTTGAATTATAGACCAAAAGGTGCTAAAAAACATGCCTTTTTTACCTCCAAAATCGTGAAAATCACCATTTGTTTGCACTTTTTGGTCGATAATTCAAAAAATAATAAAGATTTTCAAAAAGAAAAAAAAAAAAAAATTATAAATATTTTAAACAGGTTCGCCGTCGGGGGTAGAAAAGAGACAATAATGGGAAAACGATCTCGCCCGGGAATCGAACCCAGGATCTGTTGATTGCTTGTCAACTGCCTTGTTCATTGGGCCACAAGACCTCGCATGGTAAAGCATCTGAAATTCAAACCTAAGCGATCTCGTTTCCCAGTCTCCTGCCACAAGTATTACCCGGAGTAGCTCGGGCCTATACAAGTGTAAATCAAGTGCCGTCCTCCCTGTAGAGGGAAAATACATAGAAAATAATAGGTATATGCCTATTCATTGCAAACACGGTATTTTTTTCTCCAACATTTTATTAATGAATTCAAACGCGGGCATGAAAATGCAGCGGGGGCGGGTTACGGGAAACCGAAAATCAAGTTGGTGAGGCCTTACTGTTGAAAAGCTGAGTTAACTTCTACAAAATTAAACTTTTATTGACTAAATGGTACACATTTTTAGACAGATCTGATCACATTTTCTCAAAAGTAACCATATTTTGTCAAAATAGTGTTTACAATTTGTTTGTTAAAGATTGATCAATACACTTTTGAACAGTGATTTTCCTTTCTAACTACATCTACATCTATGAACATACTCAATAAAGTTGTCAAATGACAACATCTAATTGAGAAAAAAATACAGACGTCAGTCAGAAAACATGGTACCAAATACACACAATAGATACATAATAAAATAACACTTACATACTTAAATTACTAAGACCAGTTTTAAAAGAGTCCAGTTTGTTGCAGTCGAGTAATGAGGACGGTAGTGCATTCCAGTCCAATATTGTACGCGGATCGGTTGCCTTTTTTATCAAACTAAGCTTTGCCAATATTGTTTTGAGGGATTTTACTCTAGACTTCATAGTAGTATACCATACATAATATACTTATTGTCTGCTTTCTATACATTTTTATTCATTTCACAGATAAGAGCACATCCTGCACCAATCAGAATGGTTCTTTCATGGACAGACCTAAGTCCCAACACATACATCATTTGAAATGTGGGAGAACTCTGCCTACCAAATGCATCAAGACTGTGTGCTGCCACATCACCTACAGGCGCATTAGTGACAGCAAAAAGATAATGATGGTTTCTTCTGCGTAACACGGACAATCATACTACCTAAACAAAGAGTTCTAACAAGAGCAGATAGCATACCTTGAGGACTGAAAGCTAACAGTAGACATCTTGCACTTGCATCACTATGTCTACTACATCTATAACGGCAACAAGTCTTGAGGATGATGATTTCTGCACTGTGGATTTTCCCATGGATGGTACGGTGCTAAAGAATTCACTGATGGACGACGAGGTGCCTAACAAAGATTGTGATTTAGACTCACCAAAAAATGATTTGCCTATCGATGGTAAGGCTCAAAATGTGTGTGTTTCATCAAAAAAGGATCCTGACGATGGTAATGAGACAAAGGGAATACACCAGTGTCCACTCTGTCCTGAAACTTTCACCTTCAGACGGCATTGGAAATTCCACGTCAACCGTCACAAATTCAAATGCCCTCATTGTGACAAAGGCTTCACCAGACAGCAAGACGTGGCTGTGCATATCAGAAGACACGTTGGAGACAAACCGTTCAAATGTGAACAGTGTAAGAAAGGATTCGTCTCACAACGTGATCTTAGAAGACACGAGGTACTCCACACGGACGAGCATCCATTCAAATGCGGTGAATGCGGCGAGAGGTTTAAGTACAGACCTTCGTTGATCAGTCACCGCCGTAAACACTCTGGGGATCGGCTGCAGTGTGATAGGTGCGATAAGACGTTCTACGCCAAGCATCATCTTGAGCAACATTATCGCTTGCATACCGGGGAGAAGCCATACGGATGCTCTGAATGCGGTAAAACTTTTGCGCATCGTTCCGGTCTGCGAAGTCACCGTTTGGTGCATAGCGACGACAAGAATCGGTACGTGTGCGAGGTGTGCGGTAAGGGTTTTGCGATGAAGGGTAACTACACCATACACTTTAGGATACATTCCGGCGAAAAGCCTTATAGTTGTCAATTCTGCGGAAATCAATTCAAATCTAATGCGCAGAGGAGGCAGCACGAGGAGACCCATCGAGTCGTCAAGTCTTTTACGTGTCAGTTGTGTGATAAGGGGTTCAACAGAAAAGCTCGATTGAAGGAACATCATAAGCGTCACCATGCGAATGTTGACTCTTTTGACGTGTCATTTCCTAGCGTTGGCGTGGCTATCAAAGACGAACCTGCTTATGGGGTTACAGTAGTTGGTGAACCTGCCGCTGTAGAAACACGACAATATGTCGATGGTAGAAAACTAAAGCCTGTAGACATCTCAAAAGTCCAAAAAGCAGCTGAAGATCAGGCAAATGATCAGGCTATCATAGATGACCCGGCTTCCGGTGCTACGGTAGTTGATGAACCCACCGCTGTAGAAACAGGATTTGTCGATGGGAGAAAACTAAAGCCTGTAGACATCTCAAAAGTTCAAGTAGCCGCTGAAGATAAGGCCAAGGATGAGGCACCTGAACAATCAACAACGGGTGGGTTTCTGACCAAAGACGGCATAATATACGCTATGAATTATGTGACGGGAAAGATGCAAAAAGCTGGCGAAGACCGTAGGAAAAATAAGAAAGAGCCTCCTCCACCTCCAGAAGAAAGTGAATCTAGTAAAGGTGATGATAACTCTGGCTCTTCCTCATTAAGCTCCGAGAGCGAAATTGAGGACAGTGCTGGTGAACACACCCCAACTGTTGTCGAAGCAGAAAAGCAACCAGAGGAGCCCCCGAGGCAGAAACCAGCAGCGAGACCAAAAAGGACACCAAAGCCCCGGAAACCGCAACATCACGTTTGCCCATTGTGCGAGAAGGTGTTCACCCACACAAACTCTTTCAGTGTTCACGTGAAGCGCCACCAAGGGGTTAAGAAAAACAAGTGCACATATTGCGAGAAAAGCTTTGTCACAATCTCCGACAAGCGTATACACGAGCGTGTCCACACGGGAGAAGCACCGTATCAGTGCGACAAATGCGATGCTAAATTCAAGTACAGAACTTCGTTTAACAACCACAAGCGGATACACACTGGGGACACGTTCGATTGTGTCACCTGTGGTAAAAAATGTGTCTCCGTGTCACAACTGGAGGCGCATGCACGGGTACACACAGGCGAGAAACCATACCAGTGCTCTATATGTGGTAAAGTGTACGGTTCGTTAGCAGGATATAGAATACACAGCTTAAAACATACTGGAGAGACAGGATCGTACATGTGTGATATTTGCGGAAAGTGCTTCCCAAATTCCAGCAATTTGGAGCGGCACGTTCGGGTACATACGGGTGATAAACCCTATCTTTGTCGTATATGCGGTAAGGGTTTCAAGGAGGCGCAGCATCGCAGAAATCATGAACAGGTGCATTCCGACGTCAAAGCTTTTGTGTGTAAGATGTGCGGCAGAGGTTTTTCTCGCAAAGATAGGTTGAAAGCACATGAAAAAAAATGCAAGCAGAAGTTGATTGCTGCCAGTCATGCTTCTGCTCCAGCTGCTTCAACTGCTGGAAGCAGTAAAGTGAACAGTTTGACAATGACCATAAATGACAACAAAGTGCTGGACGATTCTATGCTAGCTCAAAAGGCTGCCGCGTTTGCATTAGCAGATGCTGTTAGGGATCTAAGTGAACTACCAAGACCTGGATTAATTGGACCAAGTGGTCACCCGATACTGGACCTGATTAACCCAGCAATGATGATGGGTCAAGGGCACAGATCGTCATCAACTGGCAATCACTTTGAGGACTTTGTGTCGATTCCCTTGGGTAGACCCTTTGGTTCAGATTTTCAACCAAGATATGTTTCGCATCCAGTTCCAGATGTTCCAAATCATGATATGAAATAACTAGATTCAAGTCAGTAATTATAAGCCTGTGATTGATGTACCATGTACTGTAAAAGTGGTAATTTTTGCCCTGATTTTAAGCCATTTCACTTGTTTTTAAATTCCATATTTCAAAAGCCGTTGCATAGACTTTTACACAAAATAAATTATGCATATTTTTATTTATATGTTGTAGCTGCTTAGAGCGCAAAAAGCGCGCAAATTAATGTAGCGCGACAATATCCACGTTTACATTACTTGGTGTCTAAAGAAGATTTCGTGAGCAACACCAGCATGTTTCACTTTCATCACATGATCACTGATTTCTGTCACCAGTGTCTACAGGTTCCCATTGACATTACATTGCAAAGAAATGCTTATAATGTTGTTAAAGATGCCTATCTGTACCATATGCAAACTTTGATAGATAGCTTTTTAAAATATTTATAGAATAATCGAACAGTAAATGCTGATTACTAGTACATACCAAGCGATCCTGGACGTTCCGATGACGTAATTTACATAATTTGTTGTTCAATCAAATGCAATCAAGTCATCAGCGGCGACCTTGTACAACTTTCCAAAACTTAGGACAGGTCGGACGTAGTCGTAGGCCTGAATCGCTGAAGTTGACTTCTTTCCAACCCGTGCGTGACTGAGAGCATTTGAGTTTTCATATAGTTCACTTGAGCTACTCCAAATCGCAACAATTTGCGCCTGCCTAGTACTTTGTATGTTTGAACATAAGAATCATGATGATTTGATAACTAAGACAGTCATGTTCAAATGGTTTGTATAGAATTACTGTCATACAGTAAGATAAGAGTCCTATTTTTTTAGATTGTTATTGAACTACTGGTATACATTGTATAATGCTACTTTATTTGTCTTCCTCTGGACAGTGACATACAAAGTAACTTTACAGGTGCAGCATTTACGCAAGCGTATGTACCTACCATCTTTATACACTCGTATACACTGTGCATGGATGCGCCAGCACCTGCACCTCAAGTAGACGTGCACGTCTATGTGTTGCTGCAATTAGTAAATGATGCAGTTATGTCACTGTCCGGTACATGTACTAGATAAATAGAATACCTGTTTAATTGCAATTGCGTGAACAGTTTTGAGAGCAGATGTGATCCACACCAAACAGGTCCGCTTTTAGTTCAATCAGTTCTAAATTGGCACAAGTGCATGCTCAAATTTTTCCATTTGCACACTTTACCAATTGGGAGCTGATTGAGGTTTAAATAAAATGCGGTAACATTGTCCAAGATGGATCCTTCGACAATTATTTTCCATGGTAGATGTTAGCAATATTTATGACCTTTAAAAATCACTCAAAAACCTAGTGAGGCAAATGCTTCGCATAATATGTAAATGGTTGCTCTCCTGGGGAAAGAGAAGCAGATCAAGCCGTGAAGTAGCTGTTCCAAAATAATTTTTAATGACAACTCATTTTATAGGTTGACAACTCATGTTTTAAGTGATGTTATAAGTGACAGGAACAAAACTGTTCACAAACATTGAACACTCGTACAAAATTATTGTATTTAATAAAATTTCTATATTTATATCACTAAAATGAAGAACATGTACCATCATAAGCGTACAAAATGCATAATTTTGGTTTAGCTAGAAATGAAAATGTAACGAACTGATAATATAAAGTTGTAAACTGCTCACAAAAAGTATCGAAACACTTAGAAATGATCCAATATATAACGGCTCGAAAGGGTATGCATTAATCGAAGCAAATAACCAAGTGCATAATTTTGTTCTGCGTATTTTGACACCTCGATCGATGAGATACGATGTTGCGGAGCGGGGTTATTGTCATTTCAATGGTCGTGGGTCCAGTTTCAAAAGTGACAATCATCCTATAGAAAGAGGTTTGCATTACTGTTAAGAATGATCAGATTCGTGCTTTTCAATAGGGACGAGTGTCATTTTTGAAACTGGACCCACGATCATTGAAATGACAATAACTCCGCTCCGCAACATCGTATCTCAACGATCGAGGTGTCAAAATACGCAGAACAACATTATGCACTTGGTTATTTGCTTCGATTAATGCCTACCCTTTAGAGCCTTTATGTATTGGATCATTTCTAAGTGTTTCGATACTTTTTGTGAGCAGTTTATTAATAATACATTCATTGTACCATCCCAGTGGGCACTTTAGATAGATGATGTGATACTGCAATATTGACAAAAATGTTATGTTACGTTATTCTAACATTAAAGGCATGCGATCTGGTTCATGGAACTATCTATCTTTGATTTTTTTGAACTTAGGAACGATGAACGCAAGAAATATGCAGAAAATGCTCTATAATATTTGTGTTAAGCTATGCATGTATATTTTAATAAAACACTTTGTAACCAACAAAATTGAATATTTTCCTTCAAAAGTGACTTTCAGAGGACAAAGTTACTGTTTTACTTGTTGAAAAACTTGGAAAGACAGGCAATGACCCCTGGAAATAGTACGTACGAAGTGATGGAAGTGCCAGACTGACATAAGACTGATAAATGAATAAAACTAAGTGCAGTAAAAGCAAAAAGAGATCCATTTCTTATTGATGCTACAATGCATTTTAGGCCGTTACTCACGTTACATTTTTGTTACTCACGTTACAGATTTCAAACCTCTATGTTACGTTATTCTAACATAAAGGCATGCGATCTGGTTCATGGAACTATCTATCTTTGATTTTTCCCTCTAAAATGCAATTTTTTAATATATAAAAATGAAACTAAAATTTACAGAGCAATAGTATATTTATTAATTACTTCAAAATGAAATGTTGAAAATAAGTTGTCGTATAAGGGCTCTTGCCCAAACACAAGTAGAGAAAAGTTTGAGGAAAGAGCGGGGAAAGCGGGATCCTTTTTTGTATATTGTTAAGAGTAGTGACAAAGGATCAGTGATTAACACCTCACTGAGTGGGTACTACAAGTATCCCTACAGTGAGGTGTTAATCACCGATCCTTTGTCACTCCTTTTAACAATATAGAAAAAAGGATCGTGCTTTCCTCAAGCTCTCCTCTACTTGTGTTTGGGCAAGAGCCTATAACCTGACAGTTTATTTTCTGGTGTTTTTCCCCCTGTTCATTAATAGAATTCCATGGTTTGACATCGTGTTATAACGCAGGTTACAGTGTTTTGGCTACAATAGCAACTGTATACAAGCATGACAAGTGAGCACAATAGTACGGAATGCAATTATGATGACAATTTAAAAAATAAATGTAAATGCAAACAAATTCCTTATATTGGAAGCAGATTTCCATTTATGATATAGTAAAATTCTGCTATGGATTTTTTTACAGAAAATACAGTCGAGATAGATTAACAAGTTCAGGTTATTTAAACTTCATAAGTGAGAGAAAAGAATATGTGCAACAAAATTGAAGAAGGTCACATAACATTGCTTTAAGAAAACCAAAAATCTTTTAAAGGTAGATGTTCCGATTTTCAACTTGAAGTTTTCTATTCTACATGAAACACTGCAAATTATGAGCGTTTACTATTGGACAAACTAAAAGTAAACTCAAAAGTAAACGCAATTCTAAACACAAAAGTAAACGTAAAAGTAAATGGAAAACTAAACGTTTCTTGCATTTTGCACCGAATTGACCTCAAAGCATGCTCCAAGTGAGTGAATATCACAGATGTTTCCACCACCTGTGATATAATGATATAGATTTAAGGCTGGGTGGAAAACAGCTTAGTTGTTGGGACTCACATAAGCGTTTAGTATTGCGTTTACTTTTGAGTTTACTTTTAGTTTGTCCAAAAGTAAACGCTCATAATTTGCTGTGAAAGGTCATCCTTAAAAAAGTTGTGTTCCAAAAAGTTTGAGTTGCATAGCTCTAATGGTTCTTATTTTAGACGCACAAGATGCTGTGAACTGTACCCATTGAGTAGTACACAAACTATATCGGTGGTTACCACCATTCGTGGTAATTCGACGTTATTTCATCGATTTCTCCGTAATTAAACTGATTTAGGCCGTCAAATTTCAGTATGATGATGAGAAAAATACGAGCTTTCATATGATATGAAAATCTCTGTATGTTTGAAATAATTCTGTGTTACGAAAATGTGATCGGGACATCGGGTCATCTACCTTTAACACATCCAACCAAATTACAACATATAGACCGTATCACCTCTTGTGGATCAACAATGTTAAATGCCCGGTTCCATTCCATGCATTGGCTGTTGCATTGACTGAGCTGTTGTTATCCTGTTACATATATGACTGGATTAGTTTAGTGTATGGTTTAAATGGGGACACTCCCTTTTAGTTAGGGTTAGCGCATACTCTCTAAATATAAAACGAGTGGAAAGAGTGGAAATTCACTCGAAAAGGAGTGAAGAGAGTGAAACGCAGGAAAACCCGTTTTAGAGTGGAAAATGTCCACTCTAAAATGAGTGTGAAAGTTAATTTTTCACTCTCAATAGAGTAGAACATGGTCATATAATATCCCCTTTCACTCCTTTTAGAGCGTTTTCCACTCAAAAACGTGTTGTCCTGCTTTTAACTCCTTAAAAGAGTGGAAAACCACTCTTTTACATTTAGAGAGTACCTACAGCAGGCAAGCTTTTGTTTGCTTGACTGCTGTGACGTTACAGGTGACATCGTCTATAATAATATTATCAAGGAGTTATCATAGTATAACTCCTTGATATTATGTACAATATGTGCCGATGTTATATTTACATTATTATTCTTGCTACCTACTGGGATATCATTATCCATTCGGGGCAGGCTGCATACAACAAGGGTCACCTCAAGATCTAAAGGCTGCATTCCCGGCCACAATTATAGTTTGATCAGTTCCAAATTGGCGAAGCCTCATTAGATGAGCAAATGAATACAGGACACGGGCACACGTGAAGGCAACAAGCGCACTGTGCATCATGCATGACGTGTGGGTGGGGTCAAAACCTGGGAGATAAAAACCAAATATTTTGTGCCAATTTGAAACAGATTAAACTATAGTTGGAACACCATAATAATTGTGTCAACTCAAATTGTGAGGTGAAGTCAAGTGCGTATTCTAAGGAGTGCATCATGATATCGTGTAAGTAGCTTCGATGCAAACAATGATTGGAATCGCACTAAATAAACATAATGGCTGTGGAGCAAAAAACACTTCTCTGTTGCGCTACGTTCATTGATGAGCTGTCGCACTGGCACCACCTCTCAACTTTAGCTGATCGGTAATACCACAATACTTTGTTATGTCATCCGAATTCCACCAAATAAACATTTGAAAAGTAAAGGTCTTTGTAGAAATACATAAAAGTGTTTGCTTGTCCAGATAATTGTAGAGTGTATGTGTGCCCGGAATACTTCATGTATAGGACACTGTTGTTACATATGACATGCCACCATTTATTGAGCACTTTCAGGTTGGCATGTTTGACTCTATCCCACCAAAGGTATGAACGTAATGGTAGAGCGTATAATTGGTCATGCTATTCTGATGTACTCAAATTCTGGCACGCAGATTGTGCACCCTATCACACTGACAATCTGACATGACATGTTATATTACATTTATCTTAGGTGGGATGAGTATAGTTGTTTAATACCAAATAGGCAAGTTCATAAATTAATGTATGTAGATACAACCAGGTTCCTTGATACAGTATAAGCTGTTACACACGCCTACAGTTTGAAATTAATTTTATGGGGTGTTAAAATGGCCGCCGTAAAAACTTGAATCGCCATTAGCTTGTATTGTTTCTCCCGCACCACTCCCTGCATCACTAGTCCCAACGCCGCCCCCATTCGAAGTTGCTCGCCATTGGCCGAGATTAGCATTGCGTAGTCTCCTTCGCATATTTCTCAAATTGTGCATCACCTTGTCGTACCTCCCACTGGCTCTTTGTCCGTCAACAAGGCTGTGCAAAGTCTCTTTTCTGAGGTCCCGCAGCATAGTGCCAACTCCTCCGGCTGTGAGTCGCTCAAGCTCGTCGAGGTTCACGCCGCGTAGACTCGACGCACCAAGAAGTAGCTTCACGTGCTCTGCACTCTGTAACAATAACAACAAAACAGTGAAACTATTGTAAATAATGTGTTACTTTTTGTGAATGAGCACGAAGCATGCAGAAAGTTGTGATAATTTAATTCACTTCATCAGTTTGAAGTAAACCCTCCCTTTTGAAGTAAAAACTTCCATTTGAAGTAAAGACTTACTTTTGGCCTCAGATTGCCTATGGCACTAAATCATCCTGGCCAGTGGCGTAGCTAGGTTTTTCATTTTTTTTTTTTGGGGGGGGGGGGCAAGAAATAAAAGTAAACCGACAAGATTGTCTGACTAAAGTATTAGTGCGCGAAAATTTTCGACTTTACACTTATTTTTTGCTATGATCGAGGTATACTTTAGCTCTAAACAAGCTACAGGTGGTGGTGGTGGTGGTGGGGGGGGGGGCTAGTTCAATCGCATAGGTCAACCTTACCCCTTGTGCGTAATACGTAAGCTCGACCTCACAGTGTGGCTGCGGGTACTGACTCGGCTACCAGATTTCTGTGTGAATTTTCAAGCATGCTCGAAGAGCTTGTTCGTATTAAGCGCGCCCTCGGCCAGGAGGATGTGACGTTTATCCTTGGAGCACTGGAGTTCTTAAAGGCACATTAAGTGGTGTTGAAAATTTTAAATGTTTAAAAATTTACTTCAGAATTCAAGATGAACATTAAAAATGGCCATTACTGTTGTTTCTACTAGCAAAAACACAGCAAAACTTGATTAAAACAATATCATCGCTATTTATTGAAAAACGCCCTCTATGCAAATATGGTTCGCGTTATGTATCACGCGTACTGCAGGGGGATACTGTCGGACGTAAAATGCTTATCCCGCGGGATAATCATTTTTGAATCGACGTTTTCTTGTACAAAGAGAGCTGATTTTTCTTAATCCTTATAGGTGTACGTTCATACATGTAATACAATTATAAAAATAAACTAATCTCAGTTTTTATCATTATTGAGGGCGCTGCCTCCAACACATCTCTTAGTGTCCCTTTAAGGTCTAGGCCAATGTCGTATCATTCTATTGGATGGATGGGATCAACAGGAAATTTCATTGGCTGTACAAACCTCGTGCATTTTATCGGCCAATTGGAGCATGAGCTCTACCTCATGTGCTATATGTCGCATCATTCTATTGGGTGCTTGTACCGGGATATCGTCCCCGTTGTACTCTAACATCCGGGGATCTTTTTCTGGTGGTGTAGGATGTGTGTTGCCGTTCACTTCCGGGTCTTCACGCTGTCAAGAGAACAAGATCAAGAAACATCAAGAAATAAAGACAATTATTGCTCAGAATTAATTTCAACTATATGGCCACTTTAAACTTCCTATAATTTGGATAATGGACATTTATCGTAAGTATGAGCCATAGGCAAGTGGATCGTTACCATACTGAACTGTACATAAAGATAAAAATCACATTTTTGGCACTTTTGGTCAATATTTTAAGCCCAAAAAAAAGGGCTTCCTAGATAATTGACTTTAGATGATTTTGGTGAAATTGTTAATCAAAAACTGATTTTGTTAGGTTGTCTGAATTTTTTTGGCGCCAAAAAGTGATTTTTGGGCAAAAATGTAGAAATCACTTTTTTGGGGGGGAAATTTAATACCAAAAATGGATTCTCCGACTCATTTCATTTGATAAATTGTATACTTTTATGTACATTACATTATTAGTTTAAAAGTTACAGTGCTTGATAAATTTCATATAATTATATAGGGTTGACACTTCATTAAACAATGGCACTGAATGTAGCACTTACCATGCCTTAAATAAGAAACTTCATAAAAATTGCTGATAGGGGCCTATTTCATACCGTCATACAAATTAAGTTTTAAAAGAGAAAGTCTAATCCTAGATAGAGAAGCAGTACTCCCTGATCAATCTTATACAATGTCCTTGCTCCCCAGTGGGCGGGAGGGGGCGGGGTTCTTCTACTAAAATCATACGTGGATGTGCCTCCCAGACTTTAAAATTCCGACTTTCAATATAGTAGGGGAGAACGGGCGAGTTCGCCCTCTAATTTCCAGGCTTGCCTAGCGGACTTCATAGGCAAGTTAAATATTGCAGACACTATTAGTTATTCCATTTAAACATTGATTAAAAGTCAACTAGACACAACTATGACAAATTAGGCCATGTGTACTCAACATATGAAATGGACACATCATGTATCCATTTATTATGTTGAGGCGAGTCCGCCCCCTTCTTAGCGTGTAATTGGGCATGGAGGACTCGCCCCGGCGTAACTCACCCCAGGGCTCATTTTTTGGTCAATCTCATGGTATACCTACTAAACACGGAATGGGTAGTTTTTAACTGCAGAATATGTTAGACAAAGCCCTTACCTTTTGAATGACTATAAAATCTAGTACCATTGCTGTGGTGTCTTTATATTAATGCAACATTTTTAATGACAAATAATTTTACTTTAATTATTAAAAAACAATTATTCAAGATAAATCCTTATGGGAGATGTATCCGGGTCTGGAGTTTTAATAGTTACTTTACTATGACCGTGCAACAAAATTACACCAGTCTGATACTTTTTCATCAGTCACGTGATGAGAAACACGTGGTGGGCGGACTCGCCCCGAGGGCGGACTAACCCCACTCTCCCCTACCTGCATTAATACCGGGCATTAATATGCAAAATTAACACCCGATCAGTATAGGAGTAGTAAGTAGAGTCATTTCCATGAGATCCGTGACCAGTTTTAGGATACCTTCTTTTCTTGATGGATTTGTCAAGATGGACTAATTCTAAAAAAAATGAGCTACTATAGGCCCTATACCTCCCAGAAGTGCCGGCAATGGTTTTTATAGCGTAAAATCCAAAATGGCCGCCATACAGGGGCCCGAAAATTCAAATAGCTTCAATTAAGCTAAAAAGCATACCAAATTGTTCGCCTGAGCACAAGGATTCCAGAATGTTTGGTTAACGAGTTATCGGGTAAAACGTAAAAAAGTCGTTGACCTTTGCATATGGGGTCAAAATTTAAACTTGCACCAATTTTGTATGATCACAAGGATTACAGAAATGATAGTTTTTACCACCTAGAGTGTCAGTTGTACCTTATGAAGGGGTCAAAAGGTCAATTTCCATATAGGTCAGTACCTTGAACTTTAGACCCATGCAAAATATTCCTGGTTCCTAAAAAAATACCATTTCTGAAATCCTTGTGATCATACGAACAATATGAGATATTGTTTTTCAAAATCGGTGCCTGTTTAAATTTTGACCCCATATGCAAAGGTCAACGACCTTTTTACGTTTTACCCGATAACTCGTTAACCAAACATCGGAAGTATAGCAAACTATACTTTTCTGGAATCATTGTGCTCAGGCCACAGAATTATAAAGGAGAAACCAGACGATTTTTTTTGCCCTATCTCTTTACGTGTAACGGTCGCCATTTTGGATTCCCACCATGGGGGGAAAATTGGAGGTATGTCGGTATTTTTCGGAACTGCACGGAAAAGAACGAATGCAGCATCGTGCGTGTACATGAGCCGTGACTCTCTCCGCGTAAAACGCAATCATCGCGTGTGTTTTCGCGCCGGGCTGCTTCGCGCGTACCACTGCGTACTTTTCGTGAACGTCACACCGAAAACGCCATATTTGAACCAGGGTAAATACCGCGCTACACGGGCGGTGAGCAGTGGTTCGATGCTGTCTTATTCAAAAGGTAACTTACTTGAAATAAATGCTTCCGTATTTTGTTGGATCTTCACACAGACAACCACAGACAATGATCATTTTGAAAGTTTAATTTCAATTATACCGCAGCAGTATAAAATTAAAATGTTGACGGTCCAAAGCAGCCCGAGAAACCGTCACTCAGGCTCATCGATTTACGCTTCGTAGATCAAATCACTCTCCTCATAGTTGCGTTTTGATAAATGTTGATGCTTTTTTTGTAGCATATTTTTCATACGTTTTTAAACAAAATACATTTTGCTGATTCATACCATTCAAATAGGTTTCATGATTATCGTAATAACTCAGGTTGTATTAATCTCAAGCAGACCAAATAAAGTGCCGCGCTCCCTTGAAGGCCATTTTTGTCAAAACATTGGTACTATTATGTTGAATTTTATTTAATGACGATAACTGTCTTTGGCTTAATCATGTTAAATTGTTAATATACATGCATAATAATAATCTTCAGTAAGGTAGCTAATTATCAGTGCTATAACTAAGGTTATTTTAAAGATATATTATAGCATATAACTAGCAGGCAAAAGTGTAGCGCGTACGGGGCGGGAGAGTATGATAAATGTAGATAATATCATTATTATTTATTCGGATTCTCATACATCACAGTAATTTCATAATAGTATTAATATCGCTGTTCAAACGGTAGGCCTACTGCGAATATATGACCACAGCAGAAAATAATACTTTTCTAAACTTATTTTGCGACACGCGACTTTTAGCTAATTTGTAAGTCGCATGGTCGCATGCGACACGGTTGAAAAATAGCCAAATTGCGACACACGACATCTCGCGAAGACAAGCCGACAGCCGTGTTATTTTGTCAACCCATGACCGTGACATATAGACGGTAGACCCCTTTACTTGGGGAAATATACCCTTGCCCCATCCCACCCCTTCTCTTCTCCTTTCTCTCTTTTTAAAACTGTAATGGGGGGGGGGGGGGGGGGGGGGGGTCGAGGGGAGACCTGAGATCAGGGGACATTGAGACATGTAAGATATCACCAATTAAAACAAAATAAGACAGCGGCAATGTATACAGATAGTGGCTAAGGCCTACACATTCAATCAACAAGCGAGTGCAGTGGATCAATTCCACCTTCCGCCTTTGGTTTGGAAGTTCTAAATAATTATTTATGGTAGGCCTATTTGGGTATGGCAGGACTCGAGATCTGAATGTATTTCATTCTCGTCTATATAGGCCTACCTGTTTTGTTAACAACATGAATGACATTATTTTGAACTTGGGATTAGGTGTTTTTGCGATTGATAATCGGGAATGGTTGTCTATACAGTGTTTGAACACTTTCCACGCGGCTTTTGGTTTAACATACAAAACAGATTTTTCAGAAACCTTTCCTTACTTTCATGTGTATCCCAAGGATAATTGAACAAATAATAGGCACTGTCGAAAAATACAAATCAGACTTTTCCAAGCTACTGTTCAAAGCGTTCTACCATATGGAGCTGAGACATGAGCCATCACCAACAGACTCAATCTCTAGATGGATGCTACACTAGATTGCTGAGAACTGCACTCAACATTAGTTGGAAAGACAAGGTACCGAACAAAGACCTGTACGGAAAATTACAAAAGGTATCAGAAAACATCACAGACCGAAGAGAAAATGAGATAGTGTCTGCTATGGAGACCCAAGCACGGACATAATTATATCTGTCGGCCGCCTTGGACGTCTTGGCGAAAGACACAGGACTGAAGGATGATCGAGACTGATCGACATAAGTAGTAGTAGTAGTAGTAGTAGTAGTAGTGGTAGTAGTATAGTAGTAGTAGTACTTACTTGAATGCATTTCACATGGTTAATCCAAATATGTAAAATGACATTCAATATTAAATGTTGACATTTTTAAAACATTTTATGCTATTTCGGATTGTCGTCTGCAGACGCCTGTCGCGTGGAAATTGTTAAAAGGGTTTATAAATGTTTAAGGTAAAAGTAATATTAAGGAGCGGCCTAATCAACAATTTTAATGGGCTTTGTCATGAAACCTTTGGCCCGTTGTAACGTAAAATAGTCATTGCAGTGTGGGGGATTGCATTTCGGTACATCTCGAATGTGTATATGATATTTTGAAACATAAATCATATGGCGATTGATTCCGATTTGTTTGCGCAGTTTATCCGTGATTAGTTTTAACCCTGTTGTGTGCGGCGTTTTTCGTGTTTCTACTGAAAGGTTGGATCCTATATGGTCCGATCAAAGACAGTGAAGTGACCGTTTTCTGGTCAGATAGAAAGTGCTTAGTTGCGGACGCGCTCACCCTTCCGGCTGGGGTCTCCTTCGACGGCGCAAAATTCAATATTATTACTAGAAAAACGTTTCCATATCCAGACCCATAATGTGTTAAAGGCCTATTTCGGTAAGATAAGCTTTAAAAAGGGACTTATCATTATCTTTGGTTACTGGACTAAAAGTTCGCTTCTTAATACTATAGTCTTTCCCTCATTTTTATTTTGTTGGCCGCTTTTAAAGAACGACCCATCATGTACTTTGGACACTGTTCGTCATATGGTCATGTTAAAAACGACACAATCATGTACATATTTGGTACTGGACTAAAAGTATATTCTTTTAATCTCGTTGGCCGAACGACCCATCAGTATGGGCAACTTTGGCCGCTCTTTTATCATAATTTCGCTTGCTGCTTTTTTAGAAGAAACTATTTGGGGTAGGCCTAATAATAATTTGGAGATAATTCACCATGTTGTATTGAATGACCCGAAATTCTTCTGTGTCCTTCCTTACATTTATATAAAAGTTCACATGGCAGCTAATCTGAAACACGGTACTTCTCTCTAAGTTCACACTCATCATTGTACGGTCCAGGGCCGTACAATGGGTTTTCAATAATTTGATAACTTACTTGTTTGTAGGAGATTCAGTAGTGACATATGCAAGGTTAATTAAGACCTGCGTAATATTAAACTTGGCCTATTGTCACCGTTGCAAGTTAATTTCCCGGTTTGCGCTGCGTGCCTATCGTGCCTGCAGAAAACCGAAGTGAAGCGTCGGACCGTTGATCGCGCAACTCAATAAATATCCGCGTTATTTTTGGCAGTGACTGCGTACGCGTTGGACCATGGTTTGAAATACGCGGAAAGAATGACACTTTCCGAATGCTCACGAGCATTTACGGAAAATACCGACATACCTCCAATTTGGTCCCCATGATGGTTTCAAAATGGCGGCGGCATACTGGATCTCTATTTTTAAATCTATGGCTCAGGCGAACAGTTTGGTATGTTTTTAGCTTAATTGAAGCTATTTGAATTTTCGGGCCCCTGTATGGCGGCCATTTTTCGATGCACTGCCTTTGAATTGACCTTTTAAAACTTTTTAACTGACGAAGATTGGAACTTACCGGATGATTTTTAAATTTGGACTTTATGGAACTAGAAATATATGAATGAGGTATATAAAACAAATATACTGCCTTTATTCGAGTCTCTGGATTAAAACTATGGGCCCGAGGTGACTGCAATAGTGCTATTTTGCTGAGGGGCGCGAGTCTCTCATGGCATATTTGTATACTACATGTATACATCATATCTATGGGGAAGAACTGTTTCACAAGTTGAGATAGTTAGTTATAGTTATAATGTCAATGTTACAGGTAACATAGCTAAATAGAACATTGGAAAAAGTAAGAAAAGGGTCAACAATTCTTATTTTCTAACGAACTGTTTCACAAGTTGAGATAGTTAGTTATAGTTATAATGTCAATGTTACAGGTAACATAGCTAAATAGAACATTGGAAAAAGTAAGAAAAGGGTCAAAACTCTTTCAATTGTTCCATTACATTTTGGACTGATATCAATGACATCAAAATGGGTCAAGTAGTTCTTCATTTAAATTAATAAACATGATTTTATGTAGGTTTTTTATTTCCTTTTCAGTGTTATGGGCAATATACCTCTCAAACCCTTACGAGAGATTATATTACTTCATTTCTGCTTTGTGAATACATGGGGAATAATATGATAATCGCCATAGCATAATTTCGCAAGAGAATCTTTAGCGGGATCTTTAGAGCAGGACTCTTTATTCTTGTAGATAAGATATGTAGGCCTATCTGTCATAAAAATATTAAATTTAAGAGTATGTTCGAAAGTCACTGGGTCAACTCCTAAATTTGAGGCCTGATGGGGCTCCTATACTAATACCAAACTTGGAACAATTTTTTCTTCTTCTTTTTTTTTTTGTTTTGATTTTTGATTTGTTTGGATTTTTGTTTGGATTATTAATAAAAAAGTTTAAAAAAGTTCTCTGAAAGATTGGATTAGCAAAAATCAAAAATCTAAAAAAAAAAATCGCATACCTCATAGCCTATTTTCTAAAAATAAATAAATCGCACAGCACTTAGATTTTTTGCAAAATGTTTCTGAAACAAACTTTCTTCTTTGTTTGGCCTCATGCATTCATTTAGAATAAACAAGGTCAAGTAGAAATTTGATTCTCAAAAGTGTATTTTAACTAAAATTGGGTTCTCAAATGCATGTGTATATTAAACATTTGAACTTCGGATACGGTATTGGAAATCCAGCATGGTTATTGAATATGTCAGGTTTTTTTTTTAGGGGGTTCAATAATCCTATCTGACAAAGTACACCCTTCTATATATTATCAAAGAATTAAGGAGGCATTAATGTACCAAAACCTTTCTGATTACCACCCATTGATAAACCAAATTTCGCGAAAAGGCACCCCATTAATAATTCTTGATTTTAATGCAATTTGAAGAGTAAAAATGGATCGTCACACATGAGTGAGCTCAAGCTTTGTGTCTATATGAGGTAGTTGTGAGGCTAAACTTGATGGACATTTAAATGGGTAAATAATTGGTCAAGGGTAATTAGCAGTGGCTTGAACTTCTTTTGTATATTGGGGGGGGGGGGGGGCAATACAATTTCATTGAATTCATGGGGTCACTCAAGTGTGATGAACTTCGTTTACCCTTCAAATTGAATTCAAATGAAGAATTATTTTTGATATGAACAATCATAACTAATAATAAAAAGGAACAAAACTGAAAAATATGGAAAGGAACAGTTTATATTGGTATAGACAAAAAAAATTAAGAGTATGTATTTGTTTCTTACAAACAAGCTGTTTAACCATGTTAACACACACATGTTTTTGCACTTTGTCGAAAAGGTGAAATCACCATGTCTTCCATAATACTAATAGAGTGTATCTTTGAGTTTAATAATTATATCCAATATCCATGATATAATTCTAAGGCCAAAAAGAAGAAAAAAGTTAAGTTGCCCTATCAACCAAATCAACCATTTTATACCTATATGTCAGGCAACATGTGTAAAGAAACTAAAGGAAAATGCATACTGGCTGTATTTTCTACCCAATGGTGAATATTTTCTTGAAGTACACATCCATGACAACATATTCACCCTTGATTCTATAACAGAAACTGCTTGAAAGTATAGAATATCCACATATTTTATACATACTGAATTAAAGACAACGATGGAGAGAATGAGACTAAATAAAAACGGCATTAGTGTAGGAGAGGACACCTGAGCTATATAGGGATTAAAAGCAACTTTATTATCATTCTAAAGCATCAACACTTTTTTAAAAGGTTAAAAGCTCCCCAACTCTCTATGGTACAAGGTTTAATTTTTGGAAAGAGGGCAGGGCTTTGAGTATTGAGGGAAATTGCGGGGTAAAACAACAAGCTTAAAATGTTCAATGAAAAACAACCATTTCGCGGGCATTTCGCCAAGATTTGTACGCAGTAAAAGTTCATTTCGAATATATACTAAAAAGGTGATTACAAGTGTAAAAACTCACATAATTGGATGCAGTTTTCAATTCGTTGCAAGAAAATAATAAGCAAATGTCCATATTATTTTGTCAGGAGTGAAATAAAAGCGATAAATCGTGCATAAAAACAGCGCAGGCCTCCATCTTGGTTTAAATTCTCGAGCCCAACAATCTTTTTACGCGATTTTTGATTGGTTAAAAAGTTGACGCAGTATTGTTGAACCGTTCCTATTGCATTGGCTGTTCATGTTGGGAGAATTGAATGTCCGAATGTACAAACCCGGGTTGTTGCTTGGTTTTCTGGGTTTAGTTGGCTTTTACAAACATTCATCAACCGGAAAATATGTAAAAATAGTGTTAAAATCTTTTTAAAAAAACTTTAACAATAAAAAATTAAAAAAATTAAAAAATTAAAAAACGGCCCAAATTTTTCGTAATTTTGACCCGGCCGGATATATGAGGGCAACACAACTCTTTTTTTCTTTTTCTTTTTTTTTGCCTAATGAACGGGTAACGTATGTCATATTAACAAAATAATATACCTATTAAATCCCATTCATTTTGATGATGAAAACAATTAATGAACTTTGGGCATCGATGGGTAGGGCCTACTAATCATTTTGGGACAGCCTGTACACATGGAAAGGGGTTCTTAATAATTTCTTAAAAACTTAGAGAGTGAAAGCTACTGGCAATATATATTTTGCATGAAACAGCTATATAGTCCTGTGTTAATTTAGTTTAAAAAACGCCCTTATATCGAAGGCCAGCGCTTTGAGAATCTAACGATACTTATAGGTATACTTAATCTAATTAGGGGCCTACTGTGCTAATACCTAGTATCGTTATAGGTAATTACCTAATCTAATTATTGTGCTAATTTAAAGTGGCCAGTAAGTAACTTTTAAAAGGCTAATCATAAACGAACCTCAATTTTCTCGATGAGAATTCTGATATCCTTTGGTAGTGCAGGGCGATCGCGATTCATCCTTGGGCCGGGCGGGCAAGAAAGCTCGACAAATGATCCAACTTAGAGCACTTTATTGATGATGAAGACGCAAACTATCGTCCAAAATATTGGCGTGCGAACGATGAAATGGAGCAAAAATGTGTCTGTCATTCGAAGACGCACGGTCACGCGCAATTCAAGCGCGTAGACAAATACTGCGCCGAGCCGCGCCGCCGTGCGGATGAGCGCATTAGCGTTGCAATTAGCGATGTTACAATCCAGGATATATTATAATTAGCATGATTAGAGTGTCCTTTGGTTACAATTATCATTATTTAATAAACAAATGAATGAATGTTGACAATACATCATTTTCCCCGCGGTAGGCGTCTGCAGACGACATTCAAAATGTTTTAAAAATTGCAATTTTTTTGAGATTCATTGGAAGCACCATGAGAAATGCATTTATATTATTGGATCGGTAATCGTTGAGATAGAAAAACATGAAACATGTGAAAGTTAGAAAAATTTCTGAAAAATCTGTGTGTTTTGTAAATAGGGCAAACTAATCAGGCCTAATAGCCACTTGGAAAGCTGTCAGTATACATACAGTAACATTTAATATCAGCAGCTATCTACAGAAGATAGCAATGGTTTAACAAAAGGACAAAATCCAGTTTTAAAATGAATGGCAAAAGTTGGAAAAACTGCCACGAGCTATAATAAATCTGCGCTGCACGCTATCTGAATGAGCTAAAAGCGCTCATCTTTCAGAGATTAAACTTGATTTCAAAAATTGTAACGAAATCCTCAGTTAGTAAGCACTACACTGTAAAAAGAAGCGTTTATATTGCTGACAACACTTAATAAACACTTAACACGTTTATTTTTATGTTTAAACGTTTGCATAAACACTACAACACGTTTATAGAGGTAATTTTGTAATATTTATGCTGACATGTTTATATCAGCAATAAGAAACATGTATAGGGGTGTTAATAATTATACAACAACCTCTATAAACGTGTTGTAGTATTTATGCAAACGTTTATCGTATGCAATGCCTCCCATACCTTTACACGTAAAACATAAAAATAAACGTGTTGAAGTGTTTATTAAGGGCGTACACCACTAATTCGATAATACGCGGCACTTCCGGCAAAGTTGAATACGATAATAGTTCCTATTTGACGGAAAGAATGGTAGCAAATGAAACTAATCATTATTGTTTTTGTGTCAAATTTGTGTTCTGCGTATTCCTAAGAATGTATATTTAATGTTTCAAAAAGAAAATACGTGATTTTAACTGAAACATAATTTTACGGACCGATTTACACACACGTTGCATGCACTGGTAAAAGCCGACTTATAATTAACAAAATCAGTACACTCTGACGTGCCGGCTTCTAGCTAAATATCCACCTGATGACCCGGGGTTGAGTTTCAGATATGTTATAAAATACCGTTTGCGTTAAAACATATCGAAATTTCAGAGAAAAATTCGCGAGCTAACTCAGGTTAGAGCGATTTTAACACAGCCTCCAAAGCATGTAAAGTCTATGGGAGCCGAATTAGTGATGTACGCCCTTAAGTGTTATCAGAAATATAAACGCTTCTTTTTACAGTGTATTATTTGAACCTGGCAAATACATCTGTAAAATGGCAGTTCAAATTCTGACATGAGATAGGAGCATGGGCGTCAATCATGAGGGTGTATACACCCCCTCACCCCCACACTTTTTGAAGGGTGTGGGACACTAATCAAATGTTCCCTCATGTTTTTCAACATGTTCCAAACTTCCAACTCATCTCATATAGGACACTGCACGACGTGCCATCTCCATCTATCTAGAACTCTACACTCCACACTGTATTATGGAAAATAAGTTTAATTTTAGTACAATATCAGCTGAGTTTGTTTTAAAACAAATATGTAACATGAATAATAGTAAATCACCAGGATTAGATCAATTCAATGTCGGGTTGTTGAAATTGGCTGGACCCATCATTTCAAATTGCCTTTCTCATATCTGCAACCTGTCCCTGAATGAATCTACTTATCCTGATGAATGGAAGAAAGCTAAGGTAACACCAATATTTAAATCTGGTGATAAAACAGATGTAGGTAATTATAGACCCATCTCAGTGTTGCCAATTATCTCTAAAATTATTGAAAGGGCTGTTCATGATCAACTATATGTTTATTTAACTAACGCAGGCTTATTATCTAATGCTCAATCTGGTTTTCGACCCAACCATTCCACTTCAACAACTTTACTTGATGTTCAAGATTATATTTTGAAAAATATGGATAATGGGTATGTTATACTGGTGTTATATTTATTGACTTAAAAAAAGCCTTTGACACTGTAAACCATGACATTCTTCTTAGGAAACTTAAAAATTATGGTATTGATAGTAGCGAACTTTTATGGTTTAAGTCATATCTAAGCAACAGGTTCCAGACTGTCAATGTAAATTCAACCTTGTCTGATTTTCAACCTATCAACATAGGAATTCCTCAAGGTTCTATATTAGGACCTTTACTTTTCATCATGTTTGTAAATTGTTTACCAAATGCTGTAGATAAATGTAAGACAGTAATGTATGCTGATGATACTTCATTAATGTGTAAAGCTAAAAATATTGTTGATCTCCAAAATCAATTAGAATCATGTTTAAGCATGTAGCTAATTGGTTCAAAGCAAACAAGCTTACCCTGAATGTTGATAAGACTAAATTCATGATATTTGGTAGTAATAAGATGCGTGAGAGGTTTCAAGATGTACAATTAACCTACAATAATAACTTACATTGAAAAGGTAGATGAATTTAAATACTTGGGCGTAAAATTAGATAGCAATTTGTCTTGGTCAGCTCATGTTGATTATATGTGTAAGAATGTCTCTAAAAGAACAGGTATTATCAAACGTATGAAACATTTTCTTCCAAATCAAACTATTGTAATGTTATCAAATGCTCTTGTTATTCCTCACTTTGATTATGGAAGCACAGTTTGGTCAAACTTTTCTGCCGAATGTCATAGAAAATTACAGGTTCTTCATAATAATTTAGCCAGGATAATACTTTCAGCTGATATAAGAACACCAACAAATGATTTGATGGATGCACTTCAATGGGTTAAACTTGATAAAAGATGGCATAATCACCTTTTACTAATTGTGTATAAATGTTTAAGAAATGTAAGTCCATCATACTTATCGATGCAGTTTGAATTTGTTCATAATAACCATTGTCATGTAACAAGAAATCACACAAGTAATACTTTGGGTGTACCGAAATTTAAGTCGAACTCAGGTATGCGAACGTTTCATGTTAGGGCAGCATATGCCTGGAACAACTTGCCATCAACAATCAGAACCGAGCTTGAGAATATGTCAGTGCAACAATTTAAAACAAAGATCCATGGAATTTAAATTTTGTGTTCTAAAGTATATTACAATTCTGCATTTCCTTGCTGAATTTATCTGATGGTTCTGTATATATATATTTATGTAAATAGTTGTTATATTCCATGTATATATATTGTAAATAATTATGTATTTTTCTCTGTGAAATGAGGGCCTGCTTGGAAAGCAGTGCTTGACACTGAAGCTGTTTACCCTCAATAAAGAAAGATTAAATAGTAGATGACCCGATCACATTCCGATTTTCAACTTGAAGTTTTCTATTCTACATGAAAGGTCATCCTTAAAAAAGTCGTGTTCCAAAGTTTGAGTTGCATAGCTCTAATGGTTCTTATTTTAGACGCACAAGATGCTGTGAACTGTACCCATTGAGTAGTACACAAACTATATCGGTGGTTACCACCATTCGCGGTAATTCGACGTTATTTCATCGATTTCTCCGTAATTATACCGATTTAGGCCGTCAAATTTCAGAATGATGATGAGGAAAAATACGAGCTTTCATATGATATGAAAATCTCCGTATGTTTGAAATAATTCTGTGTTACGAAAATGTGATCGGGTCATCTACCTTTAAGCTGCAGCAATGCCGTGAAGTTGGGGTGGGGGCAATCCCAGACGCTATTATCTTATTACTAATCAACATTTGTACTCAATTGCCGGCTACTTCTTTGCTTTTAAAGATGTTATTATCTTGAAGAGCAGTCCAATTAGGCTACAGTTTGTTCGATTTACTACCAGCTACTTCCCATTCGTACTATTAACAGATATCTAATCTGTAAGCTGTTCACCTTATATTTTTATATCAATTGGTTGATTTTGTCCATTTTCTAGGAGTGATAATAATACTGTTACCATCTCCAACTATTATTCCGATACGGAATAAACCAAACTTTCACAAATCACCCGAGAGCCGAAGCACATGATACATACCGTTTATTACCCCACCTATACCCGTCCTTTTTGTCCCTTACTCAAACCCAACATGACATTTTATATTATTACACTCTTATAACTGAACAAATGTTCATAGTTGTAAAATTTACTCCCTGTAAAATAAATACATTTACTTCTTTCAACAGGATAAATTCCTCATATTAGATCTCAGGTTACGTCTCATCTCCGTCAACCCCCCCCCCCCCCCCCCCCACCCTCCTTATAATTCCGATACGGAATAAACCTAACTTTTATAAATCACGAGCGCCTGGTACCCCTTATAATTCCGATACGGAATAAACCTTACTTTCACAAATCGATCACGAGCACCTGGTACAAGTCACCCTTCATTTTAAATATATCCCGTTTGTTCTATAATACGGAATAAACTAACATTTGTCTTGTTAAAAATATATCTTCTTCCCCCCCCCCCCCCCCTCCCGCCCCCACAAGCTACGTCTCATACCCGTCACCCCTCTTTAAATATATCCCGTTTGTTCTATAATACGGAATAAACCAACATTTGTCATATTATATACAATATATCTTTCCCCGCTCCCACCCCTCCCGCCCCCCCCCCCCCCCACATTCTGCGTCTCATCCCCGTCACCCCACTTTTTAAACATATCCCGTTTGTTCTATAATACGGAATAAACAAACATTTGTCAAATTTAAAATACATCTTCTCCCGCCCCACCCCTCCCACCCCACGTGCTACGTCTCATCCCCGTCACCCCTCTTTTTTTAAATATATCCCGTTTGTTCTATAATACGGAATAAACCAACATTTGTCATATTTACAATATATCTTTTCCATCTCCCGCCCCCCCCCCCCCCCTCCCCATTCTGCGTCTCATCCCCGTCACCCCACTTTGTAAACATATCCCGTTTGTTCTATAATACGGAATAAACAAACATTTGTCAAGTTGAAAATACATCTTCTCCCGCCCCCACCCCTCCCACCCCACATGCTACGTCTCATCCCCGTCACCCCTCTTTTTACATATATCCCGTTTGTTCTATAATACGGAATAAACCAACATTTGTCATATTTACAATATATCTTTTCCCGCTCCCGCCCCCCCCCCCCCCACATTCTGCGTCTCATCCCCGTCACCCCACTTTGTAAACATATCCCGTTTGTTCTATAATACGGAATAAACAAACATTTGTCAAGTTTAAAATATATCTTCTCCCGCCCCCACCCCTCCCGCCCCACATACTACGTCTCATCCCCGTCACCCCTCTTTTTAAATATATCCCGTTTGTTCTATAATACGGAATAAACTAAAATTTGTCTTGTTAAAATTATATATCCTGTCCCGCCCCCCCCCCCCTCCCGCCCCACCCCACATGCTGCGTCTCATCCCCGTCACCCCACTTTTTAAATATATCCCGGTTGTTCTAGAATACGGAATAAACCAACATTTGCATTGTTTACAATACATCTTCTCCCGCCCCGCTCCCCTCCCGCCCCCTCCCATATACATGTACTCTCTATGTTAGCTTGACCTCCATTTAATTAGACCTCTACTACAGCTGAACAATGTTGAGTAGAATGAACTTTCTATTACGACACGTTTATATCTTCCAACAACTAATGGTTGTGATAGATATTATTATCTCTTTATTAAGAGACCACGTGTTCCTGAATTTAGTTTTCAGGTTGCACCCTCCCCCCCCCCCCCCCCCCCCCCCCCCCCCCCCCACACACCCATTCCTTGTAGTCCCTTACACAACCCCAGTATGACTTGTACTCTATACTTTTATAACTGAACAATATTGATAGTTGTTACAGTGGCTCCCGTCTATGACACTTTGATATCCTTCAACAACTGATTGTTGTTTTATAGTAATATCTCTTAGTATCTCATGAGTTCTGGATATTAGATTACAGGTTGCGTCTCATCCCGTCACCCCACTTTTTTAAAAAAAAATCCTTTTATTCTGTGAATTTTGCTTTATTCCGTATTTAAACGGAATAAATAAATGTTACAAATGTTGATTAGTAAAACAAAATCGCATCCCAGACCCCAGTAGCGTAGCCCCCCCCCCCCCCCCCCGAAAAAAATGACCGGAAAATTGGGAGGCAGCGGAAAATCGGGAAGGTAAAAGAAGGGAATGAAAGGGAGAAGAGGAGACAAAAAGTGAAAAGGGACAGAAAGGAAAAAAGAAGACAGGCAAATTAGTTGGAGAATTGCAGTTTTTCACGCCGGAATGGGGTCTCAACGCCTCTAACCCACCTTGTTGCCGGCAAATCAAAAAGTAACATGAAAAAACCTGGCTACGCCACAATGTCGAATGATGTTCACCAGGAAAAATTCCCTCCCCCCTGACAAGTGACCTGGCTACGCTAGTGCCGGTGCCGGACCCCCCCCCCCCCCCCCCCAAATATTCGGTCACGTCATTGTCGGTTAACATTGGTATTGTCCACAATGGGCACTGTCATGGAATTATTGGAATTACAAATATAACCCTTGTAAGTAAAAAGAGCAATTTTGCTACGTGCGCATGTGCCAACAAAATAATTAAAGTTTTTAGAAGCTCGTTAAAAAATTTAAAAAACATCATCCAAAATTAGTGTAAAATATGTTTGTGGTTAATCTGTTATTCTTGCCTCCCAAATAGCTACGCCACTGAGAGGGTTCGCTACTATTACGGTATCTAATAATAATAATAATATGATGGTTTTTTGAACAAAATGTAGGCCTATCATAATTGCTTGTCACGGTTTTCATGGTTATAGACCCAAATTAATTTTTCTTTCAAGGCTGTAACTGAAACCGGCCACTACTCGCGCCGAAAATTGCGCAACATTTTCCGACAGGTTTTTTTTAATCCGCAAAGTGGCACTAAGATGCACTAAGTTTTTCAAATTGTTTCCAAAATTGCGGTAAGTGGCCGAAAATGGAAATTTCCTAGCAATATGAAGTTTCGTGTAAGCTTAGTGTTGGGGAATTTGGTTCACTTTGCGCAATTGGTGGCGTTATTCCCTCCCTGATCAGTAAACATTTTAGCAAGTTCCAATGCGTCTTAAGGGTACTGCACCACGGTAGAATTCCTCCTACAATTTTTTTTATATTCACTGTGAACAAAGTTTGAACGATTATAAAAACGAATCTCGAATAAAAAATGGGGGTCACCAGCTTACTTTTTGAGCTACAGCCATTTCAAAACACGTGTTTTTAGCCATTTTTGACTACTATTTAGTACACAATCCTATGGAAATAAAAAAATTTAGGTCGAACATTTCTGTATTTAAAAAGAAAACCGCTCCGCCAATTTTTTTGTAATTTTAATAAAAGTTGCGCATTAATAGGCACTATAGATTAATGAAATAAAAAAATAGGGTCACCAGCTTATATTTTGAGATAATTCCATAAAAAGGCCGATATTTTGGGGTCAACAATGTTGGAAAAGGAGAAGCGCGTTGTTGTAAGGCGTAGAACTTTTCTTCATTTTTCAAAACTTCAAAGTGTTATCTATCAGTACATGCAAAGAAATTTTCAATTTTGAAATTCCAAAAGCCTATTTAGAAGGATTTAAATCCTTTATTGTGATCATTGACAAAGTAGAATGGAAAAGGCCTATTACTTCGTATCGTTGTTAAGTTAGCTAGTTCTCAGTTAGTTCAACTCGGTGTAATAATTTGTCATTCAGTTATATCAAACATAATATCAATTATAAGTGCCGTTTTACCTAGGCCTACATGGGCATGATCGGAGAATCATCCTCGGGCCGATGAGCCGATGCTATCAAATGGTTCACATGGTTATCTCATAATAGTCTAACTTTGTATAGTACATGTATTTGCACACGCGGCAATCAAACACACGACATGTTTGGTTGGTGACATGCCATATATTATTCTTTAAATAAG
The DNA here is from genome assembly GCA_035610835.1 of Ophiura sarsii. Lineage (NCBI taxonomy): Eukaryota > Metazoa > Echinodermata > Ophiuroidea > Amphilepidida > Ophiuridae > Ophiura > Ophiura sarsii. The sequence goes on from CM069455.1 coordinate 49,562,598, forward strand.
TTCCAAGATAACCAGATCAAGTCATGTTTCTATAAAATCCTCCTAAAATGTCATAGTTAAATTGAATAATATAAAATTCTGGAACATTCCAAATGAAATTCGGACTGAACAAAGAACAGAGATCTTCCCATTTCGATCGCTACTAAATGCCCATCATTCATATTTTGAATCAATGAAACGTCCGAATGTTCTAGACTGAAAGCAAAGGTGGAAGGGATGGGATTAGGCTAATGAAATGTGATTCCCAGTTTCCCGTTTCCCTACCGACCCAACTTTTCAGTTTTACCAAAACTTTCATTATTTTGTTCAAAATTACATTTTCTGACAAACTTGAATAAAAATCAAAACTTTTAGTGGCTCAAAATACCAGGCATATATCTTCCTGTTGATTTTAAGGGATTTTTTATGGCAGTGGTGTCATGGTATATATAATGAAATTGTTTGCATTACCTACTCAGATTTCAGACGTGATTGACGTTGCAATATTTCAGACAGATTTGTTGACATTTTCAATAACACATCTACAAATGCTTCCTTAATTGTTTTTCAAAGTGTTAAAGTGTTAATTAAGGTGTAAGATATACAAATCAATAGGTAGTTAGTTAGTTAACACCCCTTTCAGATGCAACAATGAAATTGAGTGAAATAATGAATAATGAATAATGAAATAGACACCTACCCACTCTTTTAAAAATATGAAACGGGAAACTGGGAATCATATTTCATTAGCCTTATGGTGGGAGAGGATGCTCTATATTTCTGCCCCTCGGACCCACCCCAATAAAAAAATAGGGTAACATCGGTTTGGTTTATCACGAAGTTATGAGATGTAAACAATAGGCCTGATTAATTAAATGTGTGGTTGCACCTTTGATATCCTTGTACTTTTGTGTCCTCTCAATAAAAAAAATTCAATCTAGGTATAGGTGACAAGGCAATTCATAGGGATAGCCAATAAATAATAAAACCATGCAGTAATGGAAATACCGAATACTGTATATAGGCCTAGCACTAGAGCTAATTGTTAAATAATGACCGTGTTTTCAACGTTATCATTGTTATCTTCAGTAGATAGCAAACTACTTTTATAAGAGATCCAACCGAAATGCTTAATAGAGCTATTGTTATAACACTGAACAATCACTATTTAATAATTATCTTTGGTAGATAGCAATTCAAATCAATTTTAAAAGGATCCAAGTCCATTCTAATGGAAAATACTCATCATTTAACTACTGTGAAATGTGCTCCATTACCCGCCAGTGGCGTATCTGATGAGATCGCTTGTCAGAGGGGGAAATGGTATCTTCCCGGTAGGCTTTAACTTTACAGGCTGAGGATTGCCGCCGCCGCCGAGTCCGACATTTGAAAACGGGGAGGGTGGGGGTGTTCTCAAAATCCACCCCATCCGATTCAAATTGGGGCCCTTGCTCCCCAACCCACTGTATTTACAGAAAATAAAACCTTTTAGCCCGGTAGTTTGAGCTGTTCTACCCGGTCAAATCCGTCGAGGGGGGGGACACTCTGCTGATACGCTACTGTTACTCGTTCGCTTGACAGTTTACCCATAGACAATTCATATAGTCATTTTACAAACCGTTAAATTTATTTTCCTGCTTCATTAAACATTAGACCTATCGGACATATATTTCAGTTTCTTTTTCGGTGGCGCTGGCATAACGAGGATCAAGTTCAGGTGGCATGTTGTGGCCTTTTACTATTTATGATGAAATTACAATTCGTGACGTGACTCATATATCATGTTAATCAGAAGCTTACCCGATTCCGTCTCTTTAAATATCTGAGGTAGAAGAAGAGAAAACATGTAGGCCTAGAGCCTACCAAACGACAGGTCTTAAATTAAATCTTCATCCCATTTCGTGCTTTCTCTCTGTTTCCAATTTTTCTCTCTCCTTTACTAAGTCCTTTATCTAGGATAGGTGTTGATTTTTACACCCAGACTACTCACTAATCCCGCCACGGTGCATTTTTAAATGATCACATTGATAAAGACTCGACTACACTGGCCTATAATGATAAACTCTGATGATTAGCCGCAGAGTGTTGCGCACCCAGAAATTAATACACGAGCGTCTAAATCTTTGTCAACCGGTTCAACGCGCACGCGTCACCATTTATTTTGCCAACTCAAAACATTCCGCGCGCGTCTGCGCTCATTGTCGATTAACGCACGCGCTTGAATGCGTTACGCTTCCCGGAAATTGTGAACGCACTTCGAATGCGCATAAAATGGTATGGCTTCTTTTTCAAACTCGACATCATGAAAAAGCTATTTTTTAACACACATTTGAGGTTATTTTGATACCAAGAAAAGAACGGTTTGTAATGAAACTTTGCACGAAGTTGGGGATTTATATGTTTCCCACAATATCTAAAGAACAGGATTTGAAATACGTGTATTTCCCCGTAAACCATGATCAAACGGCGGTATTGTCACTTTTCACATTCATCGGTTGATTTCTTTATGTTCATTTTTGAGTAAAAATACGATTTACAGACACGATAACTCAATACAAACTGGATCTGATGGACAGCAAGTAAGTTTAACGCAACAACCATGATCTTCCCCAGGTTCCATTTTTTTTGTTTTATGTTTTAGGCCTATTTCCCGATTTTTCGGATCATTTTGTGGAAATTCACGTTTGTTGTATTTAAAAATCTCATTTTGTTGCCTTATTTGGTCAATAAATAAAAAAATATCTCAGATATCAAAAAACAAAAAAAATGGAACCCGGGTAATTTTCTTAAGATTACAAAAATCGTAAAAGGACAGATTTTCAGAAAATATTTTTTTGGTTACCTTGTCCGAATTGAAGACTGGTCAAAATTCTCGTTTTTTATGATTTTCTCCAAAATGGTTCTTTTTAGAGCAATTTTATGTTCATGGTTAGATTTATTGAACCCTTTCCTTCAAAAAAATGTATACTTGTATATGGAATATATGAATAATTACGTAGTTACGGCAGTTTTACGGAAGCTATTTCTGACACTTGACAGCCCCCTTAAGTACATAAACGACCGTATTTCAATAAAGACTGAGCTATTTTCAGATAGCAACGGTTGTTAGCGATCTGCCACTACGAGCTATTCCAGTGCTTCCACACCCCGACAAAATCCTGAAATAGAATCACACATTTCCTGGAATTTGATGGGATTTCCTGAATCTTCAAAAAAAATTATAATCCGTGCCATTTTTGGTTGTTTAACACAATGTTATGGGGTCCATGCTTGTGACATCTCCGGAATTGGCATCGACAAAAATCGAAATGGGAGTTGAATAGGCCGGGTTGAATTGAATAATGAATGGTAAATAGAGATCGCTCATTTCATTATGTGTTTGAAAATATCAGACGACGTTGGTCACGCGAAACCTAAATTTTGAATTCGTATTGGAATAACACGTAATCACGAATATTAAACTTATCATTTTGAAAAATTCATCATAGGTTAGAAGAATTTATTTCCAATCCAAAACCATTGGCTAACCAACTCCACTGTAAATACAATTTTTAAAATTATTTTCATCGTTAACCGGGCGATGACTGTTAAAAATATTTCAAAATGGCGCACTCTCGTTGCCATATTGGACGCGTGGCCACCGTCGTCTGGAAAATATAATAAGATGGACCAGGGGGTGATTGTCGACTAATAAGCTTGGCAACTGTATACAAATAATATTCTTACAGGGCACCAAACATGAACGACAAAAAGAGAATACAAGGTGGAACGGGTATTTTATCTTCTTTAACACTTTCCACGCGGCTATAGTTTTACCCCCGGTTTTACCATATACATATTTAAAACAGATTTATCAGGACCTTTCCCAAATTATTGCAAAGTCTATCTTAAGGATTATTGAACCAATCCAAGGCATGTTTGTACTTACGAGGGGCATTCAATAAATACCTGCAACCATTGAAAATCTCTGAACCGTGACATGTGTCAATAAAATAAACTTATGATACTTAAGTAAGTCCTAACCCTTTCTCACGGAAAATTTCAAACATGTGGGTCATTTTTATCATGTAATTTCAGTAATCCCTGGGCACTGAAAATTGACAAGAATCAGCATTATGATAAATCAAGCGCCAATATTAACACAACACCATAAACGCACCCCTCTTAATGCATGCCATAAACTTATCGTAACATTTAATTCCCTAACCAGTGCCTTGAGATCACGGTATTCACAGTGCTGAAATGTAATGATAAAAATGGCCTACGTGTTCGAAATTTTCTGTGAGAAAGGTACAGTTTAAGTATCATAAGTTTAATTTACTGACACGTGTCACGGTTCAGAGATTTTCAATGATTGCAGGTATTTATTGAATGCCCCTCGTATTTCAATGCATTTCTCATGGTGACTCGATATATGGTAATGACATTAACTGACATTTTTAAAACATTTTGTGAACTTTTGGAGTCCGCGTGGAAAGTGTTAATAAAATAAATTATTGCAATTTTAAAATTTCCCGGATATCCCGAAATTACCTGGAATTATTTCATTTCTGGGCCGAACAATAGGCCTACCCGAAAACGGGAAATTTCCACGCTGAGCTATTTGCAGTAATGATAGCATTATTCTATATGGGCTAGAATAAACGTTAACAAATGACTTGAATCATTTTCAATAGAGAGATACAGCCCGTTTAACCGTGCCATCATGACCATGTGAACTTTCTTATAGGCTACATAATAATATAGCAATTGGTGCAACAACATATGCTTTCTTCAATATTATGTTGAGTAGTAAAAGGTTCAAAATCTGACACTAACTTTAATACTATTATATCTTCTGCATGTGATAGCAATATTTGGCAACCCGAGGAATATTTTGATAATCTTATATGAACTATCTTCAGTAGATAGCAATAGCTATAACAGTGTATTCCGTAAGTATTAATATCTATAACTAATTTAACATGATGACCTTGTCGTCAGAGATAGCATTTGTTAATAATCTGACATACATCTTTTATTAACCTTCAGTACAGCAGAGGGCGGGCAATTATTGAATGTTCAGATTGAACGAAAGTACTGACGCCCCCCCCCCCCCCAATCCATTTTGCATAGAATTACGACCAAACTAAACCTGATTCTGAAAGAATAATCTAGAAATACAATGGCTGTGGTTCTATTATTGTGGTTAATATCAGTGTATTCACTCACAAAAATGTGACACAATTCCATACATTTGATCGAGGCAACAATAGTATACGAAAGATCCGGGTCGCTGATCAGTGAAGCTTCACTTTTCAGGCATAATTTGTGTTGCCTTGAAAACTGTGTACAGATTTGATACGCAACAATGGTCATTAGTGCTCATACCATTTTTAGACTGAACAGAAATCGGAATTTGTCACGGCCGTATTACACCGTTAAGCAAAAGTACCAGTACATAAACACGGACCAAGGATTATTATATTCACCACAAAAATATGCAGCATTTTAGCTTCTTCATCCGGGATGTTACTCGTAGTATAGTGGATTAGGCTTGATTTTGATTTTCATCTTGTACAGTGCAACAAATCTAGCAGTTGTTTGTTTTGTTTTAAACAACAGGTGAGTTATAGTTGACTTGATTCTAATGTCTGACTAATATGTCGTGTTGAAATCAGCAGGTTATTTTAAACATAACAAATTTAGTATTTACACTGTGTCCACTCATTCAACATGTTCCATATACCAGTTGTGTACTGTTTGGCGTATTGCATCAGGTGTGCTGTTAATAGTTAGAGCAAGGAGTTATCTATAAGCCTATATCTGCAAGATATAGGTCGTTGAATTTATATAGCAACTAAGAAAGGACAATTTGAAACATACAAATCTGTACGAAGCGTGGACAATAAGGTATTGTTCTATACAGGCTATCGAAATAAAAATCAGATCATGAAAGCGGAAATAAGATAGTCACCCAATGAATGTAAATCAGGATTAAAGGAGTTAACTTATTTATGTAATGTCCTGATTGCCCGAATGCCTGCCTAGCCATGGTAAATTGTAGTGCCAAATCATATATTTTCATTTAACTGTCATGTGTATTGCATTTTTATTTATTTTGTAACAGATCAAATAGGCGCCTACTATAGATGATACTTTTTCTATAATCCAGGAAAATTGGTGTTGGTTACTCATTTTTCCGGTATATTCCACTTTTTTAGGAGCAATTTTCAAGAGCTTTTTTTTCTTCTAATCTAAACTCTAGTCCCGAACTCTAGTCTTATAGAGCTTGAACTAAACCTTAATATTAGGGCCTATATCATGATAGGTCTGATTCCAACCATGTGATAGTTTTTACTATCATTATGGCTGGAAAAGAATGATGTGATATCATGATATAAAACAAATATTGAATGCCTTTTGTTTGTGTAATAATAAAACTGCATGTATCACTCGGTCCAATTTGGATTATTCTATTACACTCGGCTTCGCCTCGTGCAATGGAAAAATCCAAATTTGACCTTTTGATATAGTGTGTACTATCACACGCTCAGACATTCAATATTTGTATACTATACCACATCATATCTTCTCACCCCCCCCCCCCCCCCCCCCCCCACACCATAAACCATTGGTCCCAACGATCGTGTTGATTCCGAGCAACATTGGGCTGGGGAGCCAAATATAGAGGGGGACAGGGGGAGGGGGACAGGGACAGGGGGAAGGGGACAGGGACAGGGGGAGGGGGACAGGGGGGATGTCTTTCGTTCTTTCTGTCGCTGAGCCAGGTCCATAGGTTTTATTTTATAACAAAGCATAATGTATATTAACATTTATTACAACAAGCGCTTTCTAGACCATTCAGAGGATAAAACACCAACAGCCCCTGCGATAGCCTCCTTTAAGGAGTACTAACATTTAAGTATAGGCCCTACGTAATATAGGTTGCCCGGGCAAAAACAAATACACGTTATAGGCTTAGAATAATTCGTATGAACATATTGACACAAGCATGACAATACATAACATTACAAATACATATACATACTAAGTATACATAATATAGTCCTACTGGGTATTGAGTCAGGTTAAGATTTTTACAAATAGTGTATATAATCATTACGAATGTGAACAGAAAATCGTGATGGATACCGTGATGCCGAACAATTTGAATTTGATTTATAGTGCAAGAGAAGAGTACGTGTAAATGAACTTTAGGCCTGTAGAGAGTATTAGTTCATTGTATATCAAGTTGAATAGAATTTAATTGAATTAACTGAATTGAATAGAATTGAATTGAATTTACACATGTTTGTGGGTACATTATTTCATTATTTAAACTATAATGATGGCAACCCCGTTATATGCGAGTTTTTCTGATTTTTCATTTGAAACATTGTTGGCAAAAGAAGTTTTATAATATGCTTATTGATATATTGGCGTTTGGTCTTCAATCCGGATATCCGATGTCCAATCTATCAATAATATAGTATAGTACAATGTTAACACTTTCCATGCGGCAGTTATCTGCAGACGACAGTTCCAAAATTGGCCAAATGTTTCAAAAATGTCAACATTATTGAAGGTCATCCCCATATTTGGAATCCCCATGTGAAATGCTATAAAACAAGTACAAACGTGCTTAGTATTGCTTCAGTAATTATTTAAATAAGACTTTGAAAGTTGGGAAAGGTTTCTGAAAAATCTGTTTGGTAGGTAATACTACTAATACTAGCCGCGTGGAAAGAGTTAACTTTATCAAATAATCAATGATAACTTGTATCCGTTTATTCTCAATAAAATGGTCGATTTACTTCTCTTATAAATGTCAATATGACACTGCCAAGACCATGGGATGTGTTTAATTCAGAGAAGGTGAAAAGCATCATTTCAAAG
>CM069455.1:49572954-49603762 GCA_035610835.1 Ophiura sarsii
AATTAATGGACATTAGGCGTCGAAAAACTTGGTTTTTCAATTGTAATTTTCACTTGAAAAACTAGGATTTTCAATCGATAAACCAAGTTTTTCGGCGAAAAACTTGGTTTTCGAGTTACTGGACATTGGGCCTGCTATACATGTATCCTATTTATACCAACAACAGAAACTTCTGAAACTGAAAGAATAAAAGTTTAAAAATAACAAGATGATGATGGTGTGAGTGACTGTGATTACAAGTTATTAGTAACATACATATTCATGTTTTGAATTACTGTCATAATTGTGCACACTGTACAGTATCACAACTGTGACGTCTAGCGCGGTGCATAATCGCATTTGGTGTACATAATGTACATGTAGATTACTAAGTTAAACCATGGTTAAACCATGGTTAAACCAAATAAACACATAAAATACGGACAACCAAAAATTCTGCCGGGCAACTATAATTTTCTGCTCGGACAACCAGATGTTTTTCCTTAATTCGGACACTGCTAAAAGTATAGCGTAAAAAAATAAACATGAAACCTATTTGTTCCATTAATGCATGAAGGGTATGCACAGTTCTTCCATGATTGTATGGAAGTTATCAGTAGCGTAGCCAGGGGTGGGAGGGGGCAGGGCAGGGGTAGATATTTACCATGCGATTTTGTTTGGCCGGTTTTGAAGACAACTACATCGAAAACCGCTGGAGTTGGATAACCAACTCCAGTATCAGTATCATTTATTGCAATTTAATCCGTTGTTAAGCGTTCGTCCCATTCACTCGATCACGTAACCTCGTACGCATAATTTAACCTTGAATATTCGAAAACACGCCCGCGTCCGGCATCGTTTGGGAGAGCGTGTTGGCGCAGCGGTAGATACCCTCGCTTTGCACCAATGAATCCCGGGTTCGAAATCTGTACTCGGTCGGGCTTTATGTGCATTTCACTGTAAACAAAAACTTGTCGTTTCAACTAATTAAAATTAGTTAAAACTATGTCTAGTTTTACTCATTTATATTGGTAACTCCTGCTTGGCTAATCTGAAAACTTAGTTTTGTTGGCTCAACGATTCTTCTTTACCAATTTGTATTAGTAAAACCTTTAAAAAAAATAGTTTGGCATGCTGCACTAACTGCTTCACTAAATTTTTGCAGGTTCTGTCAATACTATGTCTAGTTTTACTAGTTTAAGATAGTTCGGCACACTCAACTACTTGTGGAAGTGGTTCTTCTGGTCGTACCAATTTGCTTTATTTAGTTTGTCCGGCCGTACCAATATGCTCTACTAATTTGCTGTACTACATAATATTAGTACATCCCATGTTATTAGCTGTAAGCTTACGGCCTAGGCCCGGGAATATACCGATGAAAAAGATAGCTAGCAGGTATTTATTTCAATCAGATTGAACATTAAAAGCCCGCTTTGAATATTAAATGCAATTATGTGGAGCGTGTGATGGCGAATTGCTCATACTTGGATCATTGATTGGTAGGCCGCATGTGTCCGCCATTAGGCCTATATAGCCGTCGTTTCTGCACAAATTGCCACACACAAACGCCATCCCCACGGTTTACATGATTGCATTCGATATTCCTGGACCTACCGTAAAGCCAACATTATGGCCGTAATATTTAATGTTCTCTTTGAGAAAAATAAATACCGGTTTTCCATCGTTTTCCTTCGGAATTTCACGCCAGTGTAGAAGAACGCATGACTACGTGAAGACTGTGTGCTACGTCGTCTGCAGAAAAAAATATCATCACATGATCGCAACAGCGGGAATACTGAAAATCGTAGAACCACAATAGTTTGGACAGTTGTACTAATTAATTCAGAGTTTTACTAACTTATAACGATTTAACTGCTTAACTAAGTTCACACAAATTAGTTTATCCGCGATATAATGCTAATTATTGATTGGTATAACCTGTGGTAGAACCTGTCGAACTATTTTAATTCATGGCAAAATAGTTAAGCCAGATTGTAGACTCGTCAAGCACAGTTCCCAAATAGTAGAATACTCCCAACTAAATATTTTTTAGACGCCCTACTAATTTTACTTTAAGTAATAGTTGGGCTCAATAAAAAACGAAGTTTTGTTTTCAGTGTTGGTTTATCACGATCCATACACGCTCTCGCAGGTTTTCTCCGGGATCTCCGGTTTCCTCCTGCTTTCAAAATCTGTGATTAGTTGTTTCGGTTATCAAAAACTTCCTTGACCCAATGGTATTTGGGGAGCTGCATGGAAAAATGGTGGATGTTACAATCTAAGTGCGGATAGGTTTGCGCTAGAAATTGGCAGCACCCTAGTTGATGCGACCTGATTCTGATGATTCACCAGCAGCGAAATTACAGCGCTTTGATCACTTTGGAAAGGCGCTATATAAATACTAATTATTATTATTATCGTCTGACCTTCATAGCCCTATGTATTAAAATATCGAACTGATCAAATAAATTGTAAGATGACGCAATTTTAAAAATCGCATACATTCATGTGTAGGGGTCACACCACTAAATAAAGCTCCATAGGGATAAGTACAAAAACACTGATATAAAACTCTGTTTTAGACCACTAAATTGCGAAATTGGACCCCGTATAGAGTCATTTTTTCTTAAAGGTGATCACATTTCCCCACCAAAAAAGTGGAAAAAAATAGGTAGGTGAACCTGCTCGTTTTTCCAAAATATGCCCATGGAGTTGACTACCTCTCTGACGAGCTTGGAAATGTCGCCGTAATCGCCAATGTTTCCAGTAAAAAGCACAAATGTGAAAGATCTCTCAAAATTTTCCTAGATGATATTCACAGTTTATAGTCAGGGTGCATGTAGGTGATGTCACATCAATCATAATCAATAAAGAATCATAGGCATGTACATGTACGCAATGGTATTACTGTAGCTTACTGTCAAATCTTTTTAAGTGAGGATTTTGTGATGCATACTTTCCGATTTTAGTTGTAAACACCGTCCTTAAGGGTAGGATACCCCCATTTAGTGTAGTGCACCCTGTAACTCTTTCCACGCGGCTAATACTTAGGCCCTATACAATATTATAAAACAGATTTTTTAGAACCTTTCCAACTTTCAACGTCTATCTCCAGGATTACTAAACCAATTACTAGGCCCTACACTGTAAAAATGGTGTCTTACAGAACCATGTAAGACACATCTTGGCAATAGACATGTATTCAACAATAGATAACAAAGAAAACAAAAACAGGTGTCTTGCCTGAAGACACATTGAAAGACATGAAGACATAAGATATGAAGATACAAGTCATGTCTCTATGCAAGTCATATCTTGACAAAAGACACATTTGTAAGACGCGTCTCATGTAGCGGGTATAGGGAGACGCGTACGTTTAGAGACATGTGTCTAACCAGCAGACATGTCTTCTTGCGAGATGTCTTGTATTAATACATGACTTGTGTCTAATTGAAGACGTCTTACAACCGAATTAATTGAGTCATGTCTTACAAAGTGTCTTCAGGCAAGACACTTGTTTTTGTTTTCTTTGTTATCTATTGTTGAATACATGTCGCTTGCCAAGACGTGTCTTACATGGTTCTGTAAGACACCATTTTTACAGTGTAGGCATGTTTGCACTTATAATTTGTAGTGCATTTCTCATGGTGATGAAATTAAATAATTTCGACATTTTTGAAGGATTGTGTTACATTTTGGAACTGTCGTATGCAGACGACTGCCGCGTGGAAAATGTTAACAATTTATTGCGTTATGAATTACCATATTCATTTGTCGAAAACATTCGGATTCAATCACGTAATCACAAGAAAGTTATGTTTGTAAAACTTTCATCATATCGAAACAGACAAACGATTAGTGGACTGTGAAAATGCGTTATCAAGCGTGCAATTCGCAAGCAATAATGAGAAAATCACAACAACATTACCCAGCACGCAAGAGATTAAGGCCCGCGTCTGCTCCTGGACCAGATCTACGAAATAAAGCTCACATCTAAGCTAGGCTAGGCGTTCAATAACCATATTAAAAACCAGTAGGGAGGATGGGCAACTGGTCCGGTTAGGTTAAGCATATTTCATGATATAAAAGATTAAAGCTCGTGTAAATATTTATAGAATTGCTATGAAAATATCACCCATGTAACTATTTACATATAACATATAATCAATGTTAAAAAATATCTAAAGAAGAGGCCAATTACCACTAACTGGAAACTTTACTTGGCACGGACCAGTTACCCACAGTGAGTTACCCCATCAAGTGAATGACAACACGGAAACTAGGCAGTATTTTCTTCACAAACATATTTCCATATTATTTAACATGTGAAAAGGATACATGTCTCATGAAACCCATGTTTTATACACTTTCGTGGTTAACGTGTAAATAGCAGTATATGGTGTACAAAGCAAGCGAAATTTTCGACTGCACATTTATTAGATAAAACGATATGAACCTAGTATGGTTACATGCTTGTATTATTCAGATGCCCCATACATTTGTCTATATATATACCCCTTTCTTTAATGATTTCATTTACTTCATATAATCATCATTTAGTACTTATAATAAACCATCTTGATATTTAGCCAGCTTTTCATGTTAGAGGGGAAGTTAGTCAATATGACAATGATGACCCAACGGTTAATATACACAAAAAAGCAGTGGATAAATTACATACATCATGATATTTCGTCATAGCAAATACCTTTACAGACACCATTCAAAATATAATAAAGATGTAATTCATAATACCGAGATTTTAAACCATTCTAAAGCAATTGCATGTCATATTGTAATCCTTTTATAGCAGAAATAGTGGTATTAGACCCGAAATGCCCGAAAATGTCTAAGAACTAGAAAGAATGTGAATTATTTCATATTCTATTCACATTTCAATACCGAGTCATGTTTTATTGACACAAAAATCTAATTTTCCAAATTAATTTTACAATTTTGATTAAGTTTTTGCAGGCGGACCAATTGCCGGTGCCCCATACCCCTTTGGACCACTTGCCCCAACAAATGACGTAGCACTTTGTCGAGATAAAACACTATTCAAACACGCCTGTGACGTAATACATTTTTACGCCAAAATGTTTTAAAACATACCACCCTTTGTCATAATAATCAATAACTCCAATACATTTCAGAAAAAAAGGCAAAACTACATATTTGTTTTTAGCCATTACACAGATTTCTGCAGCCAGCGAGTATCTTTGAATTCGCAAATATTACGGCGTTCGGGTCCTACAAGTAGACGAGTGTCTTTAGACAAAATAAGAAATGGTGTACTTTGTTATTTGCAAATTCATAAACTAATAACTCTACCAAATGAATACCCGTGATAATGATTTAAGTTGAAGCATTCTTTAAATGATAATATTGATCGCAAATCTAAACCACCACCAATGTCCTAATTTAGCAATATGCACCATTTTACGGTCATTTCAACTACAACCTATGGTTTTAATCATATTTCGGAAAGTCCCTATATAAGCACAATACAATATAGCACCATGCAATATGCACCTAGCATCTTAAGACGACTATAATACTGCATGTATATATTTACTGTTGCATATCTGTCAATCATATAAAGTACATTAAACATGATCTAAACCCATCTTCATATATCGCCCATACTATCTGTGAATTTTCAATCAGTCACTCAAGGAGTTGGCTTCAAAGATCTGGAGAAAATCACATGTGTAAATACCCTAAAGTTCCAAATGTTTTGGATTGTAGAAGGTAAGGATATGTCAAGTATCAACAAAAGTCAAGTTGCCCCATATTCCCCTAATACATTAATTAGATCATGTCAAGATTTTCAAAATGTCATAGGGGTATTTTACCATGATTACAATATCGAGCTGATTCATAAGATGACGCATTAATTCTTGTGTCGAAAAATAATAATTTAGAGGACCTATTTCCTTATTTTTGAGATTATTGTTTCTCACAACAGTAAATAAGATTAGCTCTGGGGTAGCTTTCTGGCAGCAACTCGCTTGCCTTTCGGTTTCGGATGACCTACTTCATTGTTTAGCAATATATTGCGTTATGAATTACCTACATGGGACCTACATCATTCATTTTGTCAAAACCATGATTTGTATTCAATGACCTGATCACGAGTAACTTCTTTTTGTAAAACTTTCATATCGAAACAAACGTACGACAGGGGCATGTGAGCATGCATTATCTTCACGTTCATAAGGTTTGATAACACCACAAAAATCAAATTTATTCACAAGCAAGCAATGAATGAGAAAAATCGCAGCAATATTACTAAGCACGCAAGAGATTATGGCCGTCTTCATGCTCCTGGACCAAATTTACGGAATAAAGCGCAATTCATGCTATGCTAGGCGTTTAGATAGGCTATCAAGGTGGATGTCCCAATCACAAGAAATAGGAACATTTGAAAAACAATAATACATATATAAGGAATGTCGAAAAATGTGGATGTGTCTTTTTCAAATCGTTACATGAAATCGGAACATTTGAATAATAAAATAATACATAAAAAATGTCGAACAATTTGGATGAATCATTTTAACTCGTTACAAGAAATCGGAACATTTTAAAAACAACATAATACATAAAAAATGTGTGTGGACTGTGGATGTGTCATTTTCAAATCGTTATAAGAAATCAGAACATTTGAATAATAAGATAATACACATGCATGGTATGTCGAACAATTTGGATGAATCATTTTAAAATCGTAACATGAAATCGTAACATTTGAAAAACAATATATACATAAGAAATGAAGAACATTTTGGAGGTATCATTTTCAAATCGTTACATAAAATCGGAACATTTGAAAAATAATATAATACATGAGAAATGTCGAAAAATGTGGGTTTATCATTTTCAAATCGTTACATGAAATCGGAACATTTGAAAAACATTAAAATACATAAGAATTGTCGAAAAATGAGGGGGTTTCATTTTCAAATCATTACAAAAAATCTGAATATTTGAAAAACAATTTAATACAAAAGAAATGTCGAAACATTTGGATAAATCATTTTAAAATCGTTACATGAAAGCGGAACATTTGAAAACAATATAATAAATAAGAAATAAAGAACAATTTGGAGGTATCATTTTCAAATCGTTACAAGAAATCGGAACATTTGAAAAACAATATAGCCTAATAACCGTATTATACACAAGAAATGTAGAAAAATGTTGGTGCATCGTTTTCAAATCGTTACATGAAATCGGAACATCTGAAAAACATTAAAATACATAAGAATTGTCGAAAAATTAGGGGGTTTCATTTTCAAATCGTTACAAAAGATCGGAACATTTGAAAACAAATCGTTAGAAAAAATCTGAACATTTGAAAAATAATAAAATACATAAGAAATGAAGACAAGTTGGAGGTATCCTTTTCAAATCCTTACGTGAAATCGGAACATTTGAAAAACAATATAATATATAAGAAATGTCAAAAACCTTAGATGTATCATTTTCAAACCGTTACGAAAAATCGGAACAATTTGAAAAACAATATAATATACATAAGAAATGTTGAAAAATGTGGGTGTACTGTATCATTTTCAATTCGATACAAGGAATCGGAACATTTGAAAAACAATATAATAAATAAGAAATGAAGAAAAATTTGGAGGCATCATTTTCAAATCGATACAAGGAATCGGAACATTTGAAAAACAATATTATACATTATAAGAAATGAAGAAAAATGTGAAGGTATAATTTTCAAATCGTTACAAGAAATCGGAACATTTGAAAAAACAATATTATACATAGGCCTAGTCAGTTTGTGTAATTTTTTAGAATTGATTCTATTCTTCAAAAAATAGATTTTTCTCATAGCTTGTGTATTGGTAGGCCCTTGGGCACTAACAACCAGGGTGACTTTCAAAAAATTAAAAATCGACCTGTTGCCATGGTAACCCACCAAAAACGAATTTGGGCCATTTTGGACCATATTTGCCCTGAAATTTACTCAAAATTATCTTATGTCAAGAGCTCACCATACCAAAACGTGATATTTCTGGAACCTTAAAATACAATCACCTCAAAGTCAAAGGACAACTCTTCTCCTACTGACTGCATCATTTAAGGGTAAATATCTTACTCCTAAAGGTAAATGCTAAGTATTTAAAGGTTGCCTATTTTCAGTTTTGAAAAAAGGCGATTTTTGACAAAATGTATTGCCTTAAAAACAGGGGTGCCAGAAATTTGTCTTTACTGGTGTGAGTACTTAAATGTATTGCCCTTTCAAATCTGTAAAAAGTAGCTTGGGCAAATGGTATTCCTAAGTACAGTGTTGCCAGGAACTACAGCCTTTTTGAAATCTGAGAATTTTGACCAAATAAGCCTTTTTAACCATATTTGTTATAAAAGCAATTGTTATTTAGGGGGGACTTAAGGAAGTTTTTTGTTGAATTTTGTTAGTGCTGTAATTATTGAACCATGACTCAAATGTCTATAAAAGTATACCTTTTTGGAAAGAAAATGGATCAGAGAATCCAAATCTGGCATCAATTTTGACCAAAAATGTTGATTTTTTGAGAAAATCACACAAAAATCACTTTTTTGACCCAATTTTTTTGAACAAAGCTAACAAACATAATTTTGAGTTAAAAATGCCCAAATCACTTGATGATGATGTTAAGACACTACTGAAGGGACGATTTTTTTTATTTTAAATCTAATCCAATATTTTTTGAAATTTGGACAAAAAAGTGTAAAAAAAAAAAAAAATCATTTTTTTCACGTTTTTTGGCACTTTTTGGTCAAAATTTTCAAAAATATTAGATTTGTTTTTTAAAAAAAAAATCGTCCCTTCATTAGTGTCTTAACATCATTATAAAGTGATTTGTTGTTTTTTTACTCAAAATTATTTTTTGTTAGCTTTGTTCAAAAAAATTTGGGTCAAAAAAGTGAATTTTGTGATTTTCTCAAAAAATATACTTTTTTGGTCAAAATTGACGCCAAATTTGGATTCTCTGATCCATTTCCTTTCCAAAAATGTATACTTTTATATAACTTTGATTAATAGTTCAATAATTACAGCACTCACAAAATTCAAAAAATTAAATCAAAAACATCCTTAAGTCCCCCCTTAAATGATATTCAATCAAAACATATTCTAATAACTCGGTTATATTCTTGTGGTTGATTGCAGAGACTAATCTGTAATACAAATTAGACCTGTTCAAAACATATTCTAATAACATACATTCATTTGGTTATTTCAAAGGGTAATATGAGTTTTGCCTGGGTTACTGGAAAACACCCAATTGCATACACATACAGTATACACAAATCCAGCAGCATTATAGTTTCTTGATAGAAATTCACACACCCTTCCCATTTAAGGGGGTGTGAACCCTCAGGTATAATAGCCTCCGTAAAATTACCGTAACTTCTTCATTGTTCATTTAATCTTGATCAAAGTATACATTTTCTTGAAGGAAAGGGTTGAATATAATGATTTATTTTTAAAATATTGACCAAAAAGTGCCATAAAATGTGATTTTTTGGACCTCCAAAATCATGAACATAACATACACAAATCCAGGGTAAAAAGGGCACACGAAACTAACCCTAGAGAATTGTATTAGGATTATAATAAAACTAAATAAAACGACAAAATTTGACAAAATATATTTTTAGTTATCTTGACAAAACCTACAATTGGTCCAAAACGTGTTTTTTTTATAATTTCTCCAAAATGGTCAATTTCATGTTCATTGTTGGATTCATTGACCTCTTTTCTTCATGAAAATGTATACTTTTATATAGATTGATTGAAAAATGAAGTAGTTACAGCAGTTTTACGGAGGCTATGCTGAGAGTTCACACAAGACATATGTTAGTTTTAGAGTTTACGTATCCATTTGAGATTTCACGGTGTAGGCCTAGAATCATGGCAACCCTCCCTTGTTATTTCGAAACATAAAACAATGTTCTATAGATGGTGTGACCGGTGACGTCATGTATTTACAAATGGGACACCCTCTCTTGATTCCCTCCGGGCAGAATATACAGTAAAGTTAATGAAGACAACATGAAATTTCTTTCTAATGAATTGTAAAACTCATTTATTTTTAATTCTTTTTGTGAAATTCGATAGCTTATAGCATTCCTAAGCAAGTTTAAAGACAGTTTTGATAACAATTTGCTGTAACACCACAATCTAGTTAGAAAACCTGATCTGGCCTATGTAAACTATAGGAATCTTGCCCGGTTAGTTTTGTCTCAAATCAACAGAGGGCGTCATAAATGTAAACAACGGTCACCTCATCTATAGATGTGAAGAGTAAGGTCAGGTTTGCAATTGTCATTCTTATTAAAGATATTTGCATCATATTGATATCAAAAATTTACCTTTCATTTATCAATATGTTGTGAACAGATTTGAAAGGGCAATACATCTAACTACTACTGGAAGAGGACTTTTTAAGGCAAAACTTTTGGTCAATAATCGCCTCTTTTTTCAAAACTGAAAATAGGCAACCTTTAAATACTTTTGCATTTACCCTTAAGAGAAAGATGTTTTTGGTTGTTACCGTGGCAACAGGTCACATTTTCATTACAGATAACTCCTTGCAAACAACCACAATAATGTAACAGAGTTATACGAGTATGTTTTGATTGAATATCATTGAAAAAACACATGCTATATAACAGGGTTAAAAAGCCTTATTTAGTCAAAATGCTTAGGTTTAAAAATGGCTGTTGTTCCTGGCCACACTGTACTTATGAATATCATTTGCCCAATCTACTTTTTACAGATCTAAATGGGCAATACACTCTAAATACTTACACCAGCAAGGACATTTTTCTGGCACCCCTGAAAAGGAGATTTTTAAGGCAAAAGTTTTGGTCAAAAATCACCTTGATTTTCAAAACTGAAAATAGGCAACCTTTAAATACTTAGCATTTACCTTTTAGAATAAGATATTCACCCTTAAATGATGCAGCCAGTAGGGGAGGAGGTTTTCTTTTGTGGTGATTGTATTCTAAGGTTCCAGTATTATTCTGTTTTGGTATGGTCAGTTCTTGACATAAGATTTTGAGTACATTTCAGGGCAAAGTTGGTCCAAAATGACCAAAATTGTTTTTTTGGTTGTGACCGTGGCAAATTGTCGAATTGTTATTACAGATTACCCTTTGCAATTAACCACAAGAAGTTATTAGAATATGTTTTGATTGAATATCATTGAAAAACACATGCTTTTATAACAAATAGGGTTAAAAAGCCTTATTTAGTCAAAATGCTTAGATTTAAAAATGGCTGTTGTTCCTGGCCACACCGTACTTAGGAATATCATTTGCCCAAGCTACTTTTTACAGGTCTAAATGGGCAATACACTCTAAATACTTACACCAGCAAGGACATTTTTCTGGCACCCCTGAAAAGGAGATTTTTAAGGCAATACTTTTGGTCAAAAATCACCTTGATTTTCAAAACTGAAAATAGGCAACCTTTAAATACTTAGCATTTACCTTTAAGGGGGGGGGGGGGGTCTATGTTAGTCAGATAGTAAAATTCAGTGCTTCGGACAAAAATGTTTGAGGTAAATTGGATTTTCGGTTCCGAAGTTATGGTCAATTGAGTTTCGGGTGTCTCAAAATATCGGTGGTGTTTTGTATACATTTGTATGTAGAAAACGCTCACCCTGCGATTTTAAGCATTTTCAGTTTTAATTAGTTTTTGATCAAATAATTGTAACATTTGATGAAATTTATTTATTAAAATATTAAAATAATTAATTGCTCATAAATCATCAAAATTTCAAAGTCAACGTAATTTCTTATGTATTTCCTTATTTTTCTCACCCGGCTATTTTTAAGCCATTTATCTTTAAAAATCAATAAAAATGCTAATATAATTGCTATTTTCACCCAAAATAGCTCAAAATATGTCTAAATTCATGCTCTTCCATAATTGAACAACTATTTGTATCCAAAATGTCAACTTTTTTTCTTCTCGCCAATTTTAATATTTGTCATACGATTTGCACGATATCTCAAAACTAGAAAACACGCAAACTTGCAATATGGGAACCAACGTAACTCATATTTGGAATAGATAATATTTGGAATGGATAATAAGCTTTGAATTATAACGTAAAATTACCTGATTGGTCGGTTCCTGGTTACCATGGCAACCATATAAAAAATCCGGCTTCATCGGGTCGTGCGCATTGCTCCCATACATCATCTACCAAAGTATGGTGAACAGGCAACATTTAGTTTTCTAGTTATGTTAGTTCCAGTGTTTAGCCAATCAGAGGCCTTGACTGGTTACCATAGCAACCAGATCAAAATAACGCGCATTTTTTGAAACGCTGTTACCTAAGCTTCAATTTGATATATGACTCTAAGGGGTAAACCCACGGTAACATTAAGAAAATCTGTTTTTAAAATTGGTGAAAATAACATAGACCCCCCGCCCCCTTAAGAGTAAGATGTTTTTGGTTGTTACCGTGGCAACAGGTCACATTTTCATTACAGATAACCCTTTGCAAACAGCCAAAATAATGTAACAGAGTTATTAGTGTATGTTTTGATTGAATATCATTGAAAAAACACATGCTTTAAAACAGATAGGGTTCAAAAGCCTTATTTAGTAAAAATGCTTAGATTTTAAAATGGCTGTTGTTCTTGGCAACACTGTACTTAGGAATTTCAATTACAGATCTCAATGGACAATACATCAAAAATGGCTGTTGTTCCTGGCCACACTGTACTTTGGAATATCATTTGCCCAAGCTACTTTTTACAGATCTAAATCGGCATTACACTCTAAATACTTCACCAGCAAGGACATTTTTCTGGCACCCTGAAAAGGAGATTTTTAAGGCAATTGGTCAAAAATCACCTTGATTTTCAAAACTGAAAATAGGCAACCTTTAAATACTTAGCATTTACCTTAAATATATACTATTTACCCTTAAATGACGCAGTCAGTAGAGGAAGAGGTGTCCTTTGAGGTGATTGTATTCTAAGGTTCCAGTATTATTCTGTTTTGGTATGGTCAGTTCTTGACATAAGATAATTTTAAGTACATTTCAGGGCAAATTTGGTCCAAAATGGCCAAAATTAATTTTGGTTGTTACCATGGCAACAGGTCGAATTGTTATTACAGTTTACCCTTTGCAATCAACCCAAAAAAGAGTGAACTGAGTTATTTGAATATGTTTTGATTGAATATCATTGAAAAAACACATGCTTTTATAACAAATAGGGTTAAAAGGCTTTTATTTAGTCAAAATGCTCAGATTTCAAAAAGGCTGTTGTTCCTGGCAACACTACACTTAGGAATATCATTTGCCCAAGCTTCTTTTTACAGATTTGAAAGGGCAACACATTTAACTACTAACACCAGCAAAGACAAATTTCTGGCACCCCTGGCAGAATTGTTTTTAAGGCAATACATTTGGTCAAAAACCGCCTTTTTCAAAACTGAAAATAGGCAACCTTTAAATACTTAGCATTTACCTTTAGGAGTAAGATATTTACCTTTAAATGATGCAGTCAGTAGGGGAAGAGTTGTCCTTTGAGCTTTGAGGTGATTGTATTGTAAGGTTCCAGTATTATTCCGTTTTTGTATGGTGAGTTCTTAACAATTTTGAGTAAATTTCAGGGCAAATATGGTCCAAAATGGCCCAAATTGGTTTTTGATGGGTTACCTAGGCAACAGGTAGATTTTTGATTTTTTGAAAGTGACCCTGGTTGTTAGTGCCCAAGGGCCTACCAAAACACAAGCTATGACTCTTAAATGAAGAAAAATGTGGATGTATCATTTTCAAATCGTTACATGAAATCGAAACATTTGAAAAAAATAGGTACATTATAAGAAATGAAGAAAAATGTGGATGTATAAATTTCAAATCGTTACATGAAATCGGAACATTTGAAAACAATATTATACATTATAAGAAATGAAGAAAAATGTGGATGTATAATTTTCAAATCGTTACAAGTAAAGAAATCGTAACATTTGAAACAATATAGCCTATTATAAATAAGAAATGTCGTAAGATGTGGGTGTATCATGTTCAAATCGTTACAAGAAATCGGAACATTTGAAAAACAATATTATAAGAATATAAGTATGTAGCATTGTTACGGTTTTGTTTTTCGTAACATAAATTCCTGCCCCTAATCTCGGCCATACATGATCTTACAAAATATATGTATCTATATAATTTCACAGAGATGGAGGCTGCGTTGAGAAAGAAGTCTAACATAACCAAACCTAGGTCTAACAGTCTTGTGGGTAAGTGAAGTCATTTTAATTTCAAAAATTTAATAAACGAGGGTCATTCAATAAGTTCTATCTCCTACCTCATAACTTTGCTATTATACAAGCCAGTCGTATGAAATAGTCCACAATTGAAGCGTTGAATCTCAGCTACAAAATCATAGTAGATTGGTCTGAATACTCATTGTACTTTTCTGGATATTGAGTAAAACCCAAACTTCCATTTAGTGCGACGGAAACGGGTATAAAACAGCCAAATGTCTCCTAAGTGCTATTCATTTGGCCAATTCTAAGAGACGAAATGTACCTATCGGTCAATTACAATCGTTCTAAGTTACGAATATCTCTTGAACAGACTTTAAACAATACTAGTGACTGATTTCTTGGCGGAAAATGCCCTTTAATTAGCCAGAACAGACCAGGACAGCCACCAATTTTTACCCTTACCGCTGCAAAAGTCATATTTGCTTTTCATAGGAACTAAGAGATCTTCGTTATACAGGACTAAATGGATAAATTTCAAGTCTCTCGAAGATATATTTTTCTATCACTGACTACCTGATTAACTATTCTAAATGCTGCATATAACGAAAACTGATAAAGTTACTATCATGTTAAGATTTATCATTCGAGACATCACTGTGGCTTGACTTGTAGCAACGAACATTTGACTGAATATCAGTATTCCAGTATGCTACAGGCGTGTCAATAAATTCGAGTTGATATTATACTATTTGCAAGCTACAAAGGTTAATATTGCCTACAATCTGATTTATACATGATAGTATAGCATTATAATCAGAAATCTTCCATTGTTTTCTATCAGTATTTTAAATCGGGCGGTTATACCTTATCATACAATACGGAGAGAAAACGAAAAAAAACATGTATTTATCTTTGGGGTCATTTTCTCTCTCTGGCTCTGATTGCATCATGACAAAAGTAAAATAGGTATCAATTAGCATTTACTATAAATATGTAGCTATGATTCAGAGCTATAATCATGACAAATGTCATGAGGCTGACATTCATATTAGCGATGTTATGAGTGAGGAGATAAAACTTATTGAATGACCCTCGTTTACCGCGGGTGGTTAAAAAAAAGGTAACCCAAGTTCAAAGTAAATTTTCAACCACATTTATAGTTTCAGAGAATTTGTGTTGACTTAGTCTTGATCAGCAGTAAGTTTTGAAATTATCGTGAAAAAATGGTACATTTAAATTGTTTGGTTCTTCAGATTTATTATGGTTCATTACAGAAAGCATGCACAAAACTGCCTTGTCCATCACGGGACAAGACAAAGTAAACACAAATTCTCTGAAACTATAAATGTAGTTGAAAAATTACTTTGGACTTGGGTTAACTTTTTTTCAAAATGATTTATCAGTGGGGTAGCCAAAGTAATGTCCCACCCTATCCCTCTAGTGTGAGCGTCCATTGACAAATCAGAGTCTTGTTGGGAAATCATTGGTAGGCCTATAGATAATATAGAGAAAAAAGGCCAACTAAATGTATGTCAATTCAAAATTCAACCACTTTGAAGTACTAGCGAAAGTAAGGGTCTAATTCAATTTTGGAGGGGGGGGTGGGGCATGTGGAGGATAGGCCTATATCATAGGGGGCATAACCGACTACGGTATATCTTGTTAACATAGAATTTGTCATTTCATTAGACGGGCAAGCCTTCTGAGACAGGGGAAAATGTCCCCGACCCCTTCTAATATACGCCCTGCTTTGAAGTTAAATGTTATCGAAATATTACTATACATGTAGGTTCCATGCAGTTTTTTACGGAATCAAAGGCATCATTCGGTTTTCATTGGACACCTTTTTTTCCTCTCAAGGATTATCGACCGTGCAGTTAACATACACCTAGGCCCAAAGGGGCTGTGATCGGGGTGGGGGATGGGGGGGGGGGGGGGGGGGGGGGGCGGAGGGGGGGGGGGGGTGGGATGGCATATCTGACTATTTTGTTTTGGTATATATACATAATACAAAGAGTTTATCATTTCATTTGGGGGCATCGGGGGGGGGGGGGAAACCCACTGGCAAGGGGGTGGATTAGGCCCCCTGCCCTTTAATGCCCTTGGTTCAAACGTGCCAGCATCTGAGCTGAGCTGCATCCATCATATTTGAGTGCTCCTTATCAAAGCCTGCAGCTTTTAGTCAAAATATAGCAAATAATTTTGAGATATAGTCTATTTGGCCATCACGAGACAGTGACGTAACAGCGACGTAACAGCGTATTCTACTTATTGCAGCACATAACGCGCGCGCCTACTCGCGGCACTGGCGTATACACACGAGCGTTGAAAGGCGGAAGAAACATACGCGTGCGTAAAAGCTGCGCCAGTTAAGTTACGTCACTGTCCAGAGGAAGCCAAATAGAGTATAGTGAGTATTGTTATGATTATGTAAATAATCCTTAATATTTTGTACATTTTTATGTAGTTGAAGAGAGAAGCAGACGAAAATCGTCAACCCTCACACCAGATCACTCCAGACTAGAAGTTCCTAGTAAGTGCACACTTTATACTAGCCTACAGGGTGTCCAGGCCCGTAGCCAGGTGGGTGGGTGGATGGATTGTGTCAGAATTGGACCTATTCCCCCAATAATATGCCATTTCACCGGGAGGTAGGCAAATTTGGCAAAAGTGGTCATTTTTACAGGTATGTCAATCTTTTTTTTCAACCCAAAAGCGTAGGCCTACTAAAACCCTTTTTTTCTTCTCATACGGTTACAAACATTTAAAAAAACATTTGTGGGACTTCTTTTAAATGTTGGCGGGGGGGGGGGGGGGTGGCAGAGCCAGAGCGTGTCTCCCAATTAATTGGATCGATCAAGAAATATTACGTTATGAATAATGGTGGGGTTGTAGTTGGATGTAAAAGAGTCAGTGAAACTGTTGTAAACAACTCGGATAAGTCACATGCGGTTTCACTTACAAAACCATGCAAATCCACTCTTTCGAGGAGCTCTCAGAGGGTGCACTGGTTGGTTGGTTGGTTGGTTATATGGTTGGTGGGATTGGTTTGTTGGTTGGTTAGTTGGCTTTGTGGGTTATTTCATGAGTTGGTTGGATGGGATTAGGTTGTTGGTTGGTTTGTTGGTTAGTTGGCTGATTTGTGGATTATTTCATGAGGTGATTGGACATGTTGGATGGGATTTGTTGGTTGGTTGGTTGGTTGGTTGGTTAGTAGGTCTGAATGTCGGTATGTTTGTCGGTATGTCGGTCGGTTGACTGATTGGTTGGGATTTTAGTAATCGGTCGGCCAGTTGGTTCATTTACTGACTATTTGCTTATTTTGTGGGTTTTTTCTTCATACAGAAATAACCAAACAATTCACAGTTGATGTTCCCCTGAAACAAAGAAGTAGAACCCCATCACCCATTCCACCCACCATCCTTGAAGAAGGTGAACCAGCGGTCAGACGTGTACCAAGTAAGTAAACGCCACAAAAAACAAACAAAAAAGTCCAAACTCATCCTTTGAGATATCATAACTTAGGGCGTGTTCACACTATAGCTAGTTTTCTCCACGACCCGGGTCGAACTCGGGTTGAAGTCTAGTGTGAACAGAAAAATAGGCTCAAAAAACCGACCCGGGTCGAAAATTACAACCCTGCGAAAGTGAAGGGTAGAACCCGGGTTCAACCCGGGTCGACTGTAGTGTGAACAGAAATCGCTGTTCGACCCGGGTTGCAAACCTGACTGCTAACCTCTGACCGTAGTTGTTTACGTCAGTTTTCAGCTTTGCTTCGCACGCTCTCGTCTGCCTTTGGTTCTGGTTGAAATCTTTATCAAATTTGTCAAAATGGCAAATAAATGGAATCAAACGGAAGCCATGATGGAACTCTGGGCGGATGAGACCGTGCAAATTAGTTTGAACTCAATGATCCACAATAAGGATATTTACGCCAATATATCACGCCAGATGGAGGCAATGGGTTTTCACCGTAACATTGAGCAACATTGAGCAATGTCAAAATAAAATCAAAGCACTCAAGAAAAAAATCACAGATACTGAAACACATAACAACAAGTCTTTCTTTGGATTTGCCAGTGTTTTAGAATATAGATTGCATGCTATGTTCTGCACCAGATATTTTGTTTCAGACCGGCGTACAGAATCCCTATACATACGTATTTCATAAACTTTTTAGCTTAAAAACAGTTTGAGATAAAGCTTAAATATCCAGTTAAAAAAACCAATAAAAAACCCACGGCCAACACTTGCAACAAACAGAGTTTGACATACATAGCGCTCTGTGAACAGAAAATGAATTATCGATCAATCCGGGTTCGACCCGGGTCCGACCCGGGTTGAGGAAAAAGCTATAGTGTGAACACGCCCTAAGTATTATAGGCCTACCTTAAATCCAGAGTCACAAGTCAAGTCAGATGTGACTAGAGTCAAGTTTTTCTCAATTTACATAAATTCAGTTCTAAATTTGGAACTGAATGAACTATAATAGTGTTCATGTACAATAAGACTTAATAGTGTAATTGGAATAAAAATCAATTACTTAAAACATCAATTGGCTTTGATTTGAATTGACCTTTGGATTAACTTGACTTGTAATCCAATTTGGCCGCACACACGCGTCACGTACATGATACGTAGTGCGATGCACGCCCGGGTTCTTCTGTATTAATTTACTGCTGTTGGCACTTGGCAGGCTTGGCCAATTTGGAACTGATTAAACTATAATAGCACCAAGTACTGAAATTACCTGTCAAGTGTCAAGTCATGGTCAGTTCAATTTTGGAAGTAGTTTAGGGCATGATCATATTTTATTATTAACATTAAAATATTGTTTCGACTCGTACAACTCAAGTTGGTTTAGCACCAGACGTTTGAATCAAGTCCCGGGAGTCAAGTCAAGTCTTTTGTAAGAGTGACTCGAGTCAGGTCAAGTCTTTTGGCAGACAAAAATATATATCTGTTAGAAGTGTTCAAGTTTGATAATACCAGCGATGAAAATTGGAGAACTTGTGCTCGGTGAACACAGAACAACATATACAGATATACAGCGTAGTACACACTTAAAAATAGGTAGTCAAAATTTGACTACTTTCTGTAGTCATTTTCAAATGACCCCTTAGTAAGTCATAAATGACCCTTAATAAGTCAAATATGACTGCATACGGGGTTGATCTTTATATTTTGATTTCGTATGAATTAAAAATAACTATATGAATGAAGTCATATTTGACTTCTATTAAAAAGTCATTTTAAAACAACCCCTTATAAGTTAATTTTGACCCCCATATAGGGTTGTCCTTCATCTTTTGACTTGGTATGAAGTGGAAAATGACTATATTAACATAGTAGTAATTTGACTGGTCTGGGGGGTCACTTTGGAATAGCCCTGGATGTAGTTAATTTGACCACCATACGGGGTTGATATTTGCCTTTCGACTTTGAATGTAGTTAAATTCGACTTTGTATGTAGTTAATAATATCTAGGTCTATATGGAGTTACAATTTAACTGCAGCAAAAGTCATCGTCAAAATGACTACCATGCCAGTCAAATATTAAATTTTTATGAATATTTTTGACATAACAATAGCTCAATCCTTCAACCAATTCAAAGAATAACAGCACATATTATTTCCATGTATTCAATTTCATCTACAATAATATGAAATTTAATTAAACACTATTTGAAAAACATGTCTCACAACGCCGGCGTCTTGATTAGGCAAATCATCTCACAACTAACGTGAATAACACCATGGAAAGTCGATTCGTAGGATAGTATACTGGTACATATCTAACCGAACGAATTTAAGACATCACTGCTTGATGGCAGTGATTGTTCATATATCAGAAGCACATTATTGTTTTTATGAAGTAATAAACACAATGTTTAAAGCCGTTATACAGGTTTTCTTGGCCGGAATGAATGCCGACCTCGTGTTTCCCGACTTACAAATTAAATCTAAGTTAAACCTTTGACTGCAATGAAGTCAACATTTGACTAAAACGAAGTCAAAATTTGACTACAATGAAGTCAAAAGGTAAATAAATAAAATGACCCTATTGTCAAATGGATTTGACCCTTTCCATATTATTATTGACTACATTCAAGTCATTATTGACTACAATCTTGACCCTTTCCATAAATATTGACTAGTAATTAATGACTACATTCAGGTCATATTGACTACCACCAGGGTCAAAATTATTTGACTACATCTACAGGGTTATAAATGACCCTAATGGGTTCGGTGCATAGTTGACCCTCAAAATGGGGTCAAAAAGGACTATTATAGGGTCATTTTTGACTACCTATTTTTAAGTGTGTATGTGCATTATACGAGGGGGTATCAAAAACTTGTTGACATCACCCAGAAGTGAAGCAGCTATATCGATGAAATTTTGTCAGTGTAATCACTGGTCCTTAAAAACATTATAGTGCAAAAATGGTCTCATAAGGGACGCACCATTTGATTGTCAGGGGGGGGGGTAGGAAGTTGGGTTCAGGGGCGAATTTTTTTTTTTGGCCGCCGCAAGGGGTGAAAAAAAAAAATTGGCGCCGCCGGAGGCGGTGAATTTTTTTTTTTTAATGTATCCATTCATATTGAGTTGGGTGGGGGTAGAATTTTTTTTTTCTTTTTTTTTTACTCATCAGGGGGTGAATTTTTTTTTTTGGGGCCTGCATAGAGGGGGAATTTTTTTTCTTCCGAAAACTTCCTACCCCCCCCCCCCCCCCCCCCCCCCCTGAAAATCTAATGGTGCGTCCCTAAGTATGTTTACTTTCTTTACAGGGGGCGCTAGATGCCAATGCCATGTAAATCAATGACGTCTTCCAATGGAGCTGTATTTATGGTTAATTATAATGGTCTAATAACTGATCCTTGTGGGACACCTTCCAGAAGAATATTAGGCTCACAATTTGTTTTAAATTTTGTTTGTCATTTGTCACTCGTAGGTCTCAATATATATCTGTATAGATGACAACATTTCTAAGCCTCATACACCTGTGGAAGGCGTCCCATAAGGATCAGTTATTGGACCATAATCATTTATCATGTACACAGCACCCTTGGAAGACGTCATTGATGTACATGGCCTTGGGATCTAGCGCCCCCTCTAAAGAAAGTAAACATAGTTATGAGACCATTGTTTGCACCATAATGTTTTTAAGGACCAGTGATTACACTGACAAAATTTCATCGATATAGCTCCTTCACTTCTGGGTGATGTCAACAACTTTTTGATACCCCCTCGTACATGTGAATGCGGATGTGCAGACATTTTCAATGCATTTAATCTGTTTTAGATTCCTGTTTACTGATTTATGCTATCACACTAATTAATGTGTGTGAATAAAATGTCACAAAAATTGTCACATTTTTTCCACAGGGTTCCGAAAGAGTAATGCTATCGATCGGTCACGGAGTCCATCACCAAACCCACAATCAAATGGTGAACGCAATCACTCTACACAAATAAATTCTCAACCAACAGCAACAACAACAACAACAACATCAACAGAAAATAACAATGTAACAGCTCCAGCAGAATCGCCATCCTCGGAAACGCCCCCAGAGGTAGATCCCGCAGCTAAAGCGAAAAAATCTGCGGAAAAATTGAAGTACATTATTAATGAGCTGATCCAAACAGAGCAGGGTTACGTTAAAGATTTGAGGATACTCACGACAAAATTTCTGGTGCCTCTGAAAAGAGCCGCTTTAATACCCGATGATGAGGTAGGTTGTTTTTTATTGGGTAAGAAGTCAATGACCCGAAGTTTGTCCTCAGGAGTGGAGAATAGGCTCGGGGAGCCACTCAAGTATATGAGTTGACTCTCAAGAACTACCCTAAAGGGGGTATGGACCCTCAGCATAGCCTCCGTAAAACTGCTGTAACTCCTTCATTATTCATTTAATCTATATTATATTAAGTATACATTTTCTTGTAGAAAAGGGTTCAATGAATCCAACCATGGTCATGAAATTGACCATTTTGGAGAAAATTATAAAAAACACTTTTTTGACCCATTTTAGGTTTGCAAAAGATAACTAAAAATATATTTTGTCACATTTTGTCATACTAGTTTTATTGTAATCCTAATAAAATTACCATGGAAGGTTTTTTTAAATTTTAAATATTTATTTTTTGGATTATATACACATGGAAAAAAGTATCGCACCACTTTTTTTTGTTGAAAAGTGCAAATGTGGCCTCGAATTTTGCCACCATGGTGTGATATAAAGGATAATTTGTTTGCGTAAGCTGTCCAACAAAATGCTATGCAATAAAAGGGCCACATTTTAGTTTGTGACGTAATCGATGTAATGTTTTTCAAGGCCAAGGGGAAAATGCATGTTTTTGTCCAAAAACATGCATGAAACAAGTTTAGGTATAACTCGATATTGAATAGACTTTAAAAACTTAAAATAGTCATTATATTAGTTCTGTATTTGGCGCAAGAAATGTTCCATTTAGACGTTATAGGCTACAATGCAGTGAATGAGTCCAAACATGCCATTTTTTTGTTGCTCACAAATTCAGCATACGAAGAGGTCACCGTTGATTTTTGTATTATTATTTGACCCAGGTCAACACTTCCGCAATATTGTTTTTGTCATTTGAACTAATTTAAAATTTGACTTATTTTGACCTTTGACCCCATAACCGTTGGGCGTACGAAAAAGGGAGTTTTTTCATGTTTGAGGACAATCGGACAACTTTTGAAATTTGACCCCAGATGACCTTTGACCTTGGAATACTTGAATGTGTTACCAAGGATTACAACTATAGAGATTAATCGTTGGGCCCCTCAATATCGCGTTATACCCAAACTTGTTTTATGCATTTTCCCCTTGGCCTTGAAAAACATTACACCGATTACGTCACAAACTCAAATGTGGCCCTTTTATTACATAACATTTTGCTGGACAGTTTTCGCAAACAAATGATCCTTAATATCACACCATGGTGGCAAAATTCGAGGCCACATATGCACTTTTCAACAAGTGGTGCGATACTTTTTTCCATGTGTATAGACCAAAAAGTGCCAACAAATGTGATTTTCTACCTCCAAAATCATGAAAATCACATTTTGCTGGTAACAAATCACAGTTGTTGGCACTTTTTGGTCTATATTTCAAAAAATAAATAAGATATTAAAATTAAAAAATAGGGAATTTTATTAGGATTATAATAAAACTACCATGACAAAAGTTGACAAAATATATTTTTAGTTATCTTTTCCAAAACTAAAATAGGTAAAAAAAACGTGTTTTTTATAATTTTCTCCAAAATGGTCAATATCATGATCATGGTTGGATTCATTGAACCCTTTTCTGCAAGCAAATGTATACTTCTATACAGATTAAATGAATAATGAAGAAGATACGTCAGTTTTACGGAGGCTATTATACCTGAGGGTCCACACCCCTTTCACATATCCGCTCCACTATTAAAGCGGATTCTCAAAGAAGGAACAAGGGCCCACAAAATAAAATGTTTTTTTGTCACATGCATAACAAGGATTTAGCTCGAATAATCTTATCAGAGGATATAGGTCCTCAAGACGGAGTTCAGACTTGACGGAACGCATGAAGTAAGTGTATGATTTGCTTTTTAGTCAATTTGTCTCATTTATATGTGTGACCATTTTGGGGTTATTTTTACCATGATGTCACGTGACTATCGCCATCGGCCTAAGGCCTCACACCACCAAATCAGTTCTCTATTGCTTTGTGTGGTTAAGAGGTCAAGTTTGTGTTAATTTTTTTCACCTTTAGAGCAAACTGGTTCATTCAAATCATTGTTTTTATTGAAGATCTAGATGTCTTCTGCTTCTAAACAATCACTTTTGTGGGGGGTAACCAGCATTTTTTTTCTCGCTACGGGCCAATAAAATCTATCTTAGGTACGACAGACTGCCTTCATCCTAAGATCAAAGATTCTAGCTCTAAATTGGTGGAAACAGTGAAATCGTGTAAAATGATATACCATTCAAGAAAAAGCTAGAGATTTTGGGCCTGATGTGGAGGAGATAACCTACATATGCAAAATTATGAAACATTTAGATACATTTACAGCATTTATTACCTTTTTTGGGATGTTAAATTTACTAGACTTATGGTGGGGTCAATCTTAATTTCAAACACTGCCGTGTAATATCAGAATGCAAAATATGATTTGGTGGTGTGTACTCCTAAGCAGCTACCCTTAGCGCGGATTCAGGTTGAAAAATACACCTTATTTTAATTTGTCTTCTCATTTGTTTTATCAGATTGATGCAATAACGAAGACCATCAAGGATATAAGT
Source organism: Ophiura sarsii (assembly GCA_035610835.1). Lineage (NCBI taxonomy): Eukaryota > Metazoa > Echinodermata > Ophiuroidea > Amphilepidida > Ophiuridae > Ophiura > Ophiura sarsii. The sequence goes on from CM069455.1 coordinate 49,597,495, forward strand.
GCATTTCAAGATGTCCTCTTACAGTCCATGGAAGATGCCAAGAATTTGAATCCGGATTTTGACTCGTTAGAAGACCCAAATGATTTCAAAGTAAGTCGACCACTGCCAACAAATTGAATCCAGATTTGGACTCGTTAGAAAACCTTAATCATGTCAAAGTAATTCAACCACTGACAAGAAACAAATCTAGGGGGGGGCATAACCAAAATTACGATGAGAAAGCGCATGACCATTTTGGGTTTTATTGTACAAATTGCCTGATTGCTTTTTTCTTCTTTCTGAATCAGACATTTCAGACCAATTTTAAGTAATTTTACATTAGACATTAAAACTCAACATTTTCGATTGTTTGGGGGACAAAATGGGGTGGAGCTTAATCTGACTGGGGGAAAGTGTGGGGCGGGGAGGTCATGACTGGTAGGGGCCGGGGTGGGGGAATTTTCCCCATGCTCCATTTGCGGGATCATTATGAACCCGCAAAAGTCTATTTGAAGGTGATTTTCCAGAATTTTGACAATTTTATGAAACTTTTAGGACATTTCTGACTTCGGTCGAATTTAGTTGTTTTCTCATGTCATTCTTCTTATTGCACCTATTAAAAGGGAATTGAGAGATCCTGTAGATTTTTGAAGGCCTCTTTAATGCTTTTGACTGTTTGTATCTTAATGAAAGATCACCACCAATCGATCAGGTAGGTCATGACTTTGTTTCAGATAACAAAGTCACAGGTGGTCTTTTAAATTTTGGTTTATTGGTTAATTTTTGTGTTTTTAAAATTTCCTATACAGAGAATCTTGATGGCTTTAGGTAGCGCGTTCCTTTTCCACAGGGGCACGTTCAACTTGTACAGTAAATTCTGTGCGGTACATTCCAGAGCGCAGAAACTCATTAACCAACCATCAAAGAAAGATCAGATGATGAAATCGTTTCTCGAGTCACGACTATCAAGTGATCCAGATACGCCGACACTGGCATTTCATCCTATCTAATTAAACCTATGCAGGTAAGAACACAGTACGGTGTACGCTGACATTTTTGCGGTGGTTATATTTTCACGGATTTCGCGGATCAAGATGTATTTTCGAAATTAAAAACCCGCAAAATGTGAATATATATTAAAGGTGTATGTTTCCGATCACTTTTTGGGGCTATGATTTTTTTCTTCACATCCAGATATTTTGATATCAGAAGCATCCCCATATTTTTTCATTATGTCTGTAAAATCTTGGGGCTAGAAATGTTTCCAAATGTATCGCGACCTTGTGCTTTTAAAATAGAACCATTGGATTTATGCAACTCAAACTTTGGAATGTGACAATTTTAAGGATGACCGTTCATGTAAAATAGAAACATCAAGTTGAAAATCGGGCCAGCAATCGAAACATCTACCTTTAAGCATTTTCTTAATATGTTATTTCATGGAGCTGATATCCAGAACCGCTAAAGTTAACACCCGTGAAGTTGTCACTTGAGTGATACATGAAATCGCGAAAATATTGGCGTATACAATATTTGGTTTAAGAAACCTTTGTTTGGGGGTGGTCCAAAATCATCGTTGTTTTCACTTTTTTTACAAACCATAGATAATCTTGACCCATCCGTATATGTACGTACATGATAAATATCGTGACGCGTGGCAAAGCTTTTAATGTATATACAGAAAATATTGCTGAGAAATAGTGTACGCAAGACCCAGGGAGGGGGCGGTACCATATAAAGGGGGCTGTAATTGTCATCGTTGGAGGGGGTTGGGGTCCCAAATATCTGGGGGTGTCATAGTTTTTGACAGGGTCATAAATTCCCATTTAAAAAAACCCCATAGTTTTATTTAAGGCTCTATAATTTAAGCCAATGAGGTAAACTTATGGGTTGTAAAGCACCGTCACCCCTGGGTATCATAATGACTTATAGCACGAGGCAGCGTAGCTGCCGAGAGCTATAAGGAATTAATAGCACTCATGGACAGCACTGGTATCAGTGATGATTTATGTGGCAGAACTGTGCTGTACAAACCCCTGCACAGTAGGACACTGATAGAACTTAGAAGTTTTGATTCAAGCAACACTGATCAAGATAGACAATCATCTACTAAACACACACAAACACCAAGTTGGGATATAATGAATCAGGTTATTTACGATGTCAAATTTACAGCACTCTGAAGCTGTACGATAAGTGAAATTTGTGGAACTCTGGACTAGCTGTGTATGTGCTATTAGTATAATTATAGCCTTTATATTTTTTTATTGACAGAGAATATTAAAATATCCGCTCCTCTTGCGTGAGCTGCAAAATCGTTTTGACTCCGAGAGTGAGATACACTATCATCTTAACATGGCTTTGAAGGAAATGCAGACAGTAGCCAATCACATCAACGATATGATGCGGGTACACGAGCAATATGGCAATGTGTTTGAGACACTGCTTGCGGTAAGTTTAACACAAAAATTACTGCATAAAGCGATAAAAAAAACACCCTGTTATATGGGCTTAACGCACACCTATGACGTCATGACATTGTTTTCTCACTCCATTATTGTCTAAGAATGGAGAGATAGAACAATAACACGCCATTCGTACATTTACGAATGGAGACTTTTGTTAAGAATGGAGAGTTATTGTTAAGAATGGAGAGTTATTGTTTAGAGAACAATATCCCTCAGTTGTTTGACGATGGCATAACGTTGCCACAACGTTAATAATAATAGCGTTGTTGTTAATGCTATATAGATTTATGCATTTAGCCAACGTTGGCCCAACGTTTCAACAACAACGTTAAACCAACGTTTATACACCTATCAGTTGTAAGACGCACTATAGGACCCCCGGGAGTGGTGCGTCACTTTACCGAGGTGCGTCAACTTCTCATGTACCATGACGCACCCTGTGTCAAAAAAACGACGGACCATTGCCATCCAAATACGCACCCTCAGTCAACTATCAGCCCATTCGCACCCATGTAAAGTGACGGACCTTTACGCACCCTCCGTCAATTTTTTGACGGACCAAAGGCTACCACTGACGTACCCTCCGTCAAGAATTATTGGTAAACGACACACCCACGACGCACCTCTCCCGGGGGGGTCGTATAGTGCGTCTTACAACTGATAGGTGTATTATGCAACACTAGATTTATGTATATGGAAAAGCAACATATCAGTCGTGCTCAACAATATCCCCACTTTTACTGCAGTTGTGGTTAGAAACACTGGACAAGTAGCAGCTAAAATCAAGGAACTATTCGACTTTTCTCAATCAAACAACTGCTGTCATTCGATCCATGTTGCATTATCACTAGGGGAAAGGAGGAGGGAGGGCAGGGGAGGGAGATTTAATGAGGGTCTCTCACTTTATCTCTACGTCTCTTTAAGGTATATTATGTGATCTTTCCAGGGAACGCCCTCAACATCGAAAAAAAAATAGAAAGCAGATTTTCTTGCAGATTTACATTTCTGATCATAAATCATGCATACATTCCAAGTTACAGGGCGATACGATTCTTAATTACTTTAAAATCATGGTTTTAGAGTGAAAATAAACTGTCGGAATCCCAACAGTTTATATTTTTCACTCTAAATTCACTCTAAAACCATGATTTTGAGGTAATTAGGAATCGTATCGCTCTGTAACTTGGAATGTATGATTTATGATCGGAAATGTAAATCTGCAAGAAAATCTACTTTCTAAAAAAAATCATGAATAGAGGGCGCTCTCTGGAAAAGATCACATAATATGCCTTTAACCATGTCATTGTCTTATACACTATTTAAATATTTATAGCAAGTAGAGTTTTAGGTCATTGAGACAGTTAAAACCCAACAGCTCGGCCCTACGAATCCCCGCCGACGGCATTCCCCCACCAGTCCACCAGTAGCGTAACCAGGGTGCCCCAGCAAGTCATGCTCCCCCCCCCCCCCCCCCCCCTCCCCCATTGACAAAGGAGTAATAAATTAAAAATGGTTCTGAATGATTTCTTTCAGCCTACGGCACCGTTGAAGGGTACCAAAAAATCCAAAGCTATGGTAAGTGTAATCTTTAAACATGGAATCAATCAGTTTAAAAAGATTTTTAAAAAAAAAGTTTTCAATTGCAGGGCATATTTATTTTGACAAGTGTTATACATTTTACTTCTTACACTTCAGAGCCTATATCCCACCAGGCGTAACGCTGGCTCGATGTCAGGGGTCCTACTGAATTTGTCTGGACCCTTTAAGGACTGCATACACATGTATCTAAAGGGTCCAAAATATATATGGAAGATGGACAATGACAATTCAGTACCTTTTTTTATCCATTTCCGTGCATTGTGACATTTCAGGGGTCCATACAATTTTATCCTGACCCCATTTCAAGGTGTAATTTGATGCGTCAAACAAAAAAGTAAGAGGTCTATTATATTATAATATATGACGCACACGCGTCAGAATGCTACCCCTGTTAAGATTATCCCACTGTATGATCCCTGCCATTTCCCAGGACCCCTAGGCCAGGGTTGCATCAATAAGTACATACAATGGATCCATTTTAATTTTCAGGTGACAGAATTACCAATGGATGATCTTGTGATGCATAGTACAGCAACATGGCTTAATGCTGATAAGGATTTAGGCAAGGCAAAAAGAATTACAAGAGGACCAGAAATAACAGTATTAGGTAAATATAAGTAGGAGTGGGCTATAAATGGGTGAAATACCAAAATTTTCAGTCAGGGGTCAAAAAAAAAGTATGCAGCGCCCTCTTGTGTCACCCTATATGATCCTTGTGGAGGAGTGGGTTTCATATTGCTCATTTTGTGGCTTGTTGCTGTGATTTTGGTGTCTAAATAATTGTAAATAGAGCTCAAACTAGCAAATTTTGAAAGTTACATAAAAATCGGCTCCGAAGATGATCACAATTTTGACCTACTCAAGAAATCTGGGCGTTTTATCACAATTAGTTTGCCCGCAGCGCTCATTAGATCGTTTTTTGGAAGCCACCATTGAATTGTACACGAGGAGGGGTGCGTTGACCCCAATGCATTTGAATAGGAGCGGTGAGGAGTGGTGCAAGGAAATTGGTTTTTTTAATTACGCCTACTCGCCACTATATTTCTAAGGGCCATATCCAAACTCCAGTGATTTTAAAGCATTTTTCTACCGATTTTACCCCGGTATTCCAACGGTATTTCGTTCTATCCCCGGTATTCCAACGGTATTTCGTTCTATTTCGTTGGAATACCGGGGTAAAATCGGTAGAAAAATGCTTTAAAATCACTGGAGTTTAGATATGGCCCCTAAATAGGGCTTTCTTGGACTTCCGAAAGGCATTTTACACAGTGTAGAGGATCTTACAAAGTACACCCAATAGTTATACACCCAATAGTTATACACGCTATCCAAAAAAAAGCATATCCACGTTGTTGTAGAAAAACACCCTTAAACCCTCTTTTTCGTACACGTTTATAAGTGCACCATCACGGAGAGGTAAAGGCTCCGAAAAGTTATTTTTGGGAGCGCGACCCCTTGGCTTGATGAGCGATCACCCGGGTTCGAGCCCCGGGGGCGACACAGCACATTTGTTTATTTTGTTATTACTTCTCCCCGGTTTCCCCCGGTTAGCTTTAGTTCTAATGTACAAATCGGGTTTATGAGTCAATTCAATGATGAGAACATCACTTTTATCTTATACAGTATTCAAGAAAGCTGTGGTCCTCATCTGCAAGGAGAAGATGCGAACCCGCCGCCTGTCACTCGTAGGGATGATGGCCGCCGCCCAGGCTGCCGATGATGATGGGTGTAGCTTCAAAACACTCATACCGATATCTAACGTACAGGCCAAGGAAATTACTGATAATGAAGGTAGGTTTTATATTGTTCTCATCATGCAGGCGACGATTTTGGTGAATTTTATAATTTTTTGAAATGTTTTCAAATGTTCAGACCTAGGGTCTATAACATGAAGATCAACTCATGAATTCTTAAACAATCTTCCAAAGAAGAGTTGGAAACTTCCTAAAAAATAACTTAATCTTCTTAAGTGTTATGCAATAACATTGATATCCGCCGACAACTATTGTTTTCTCTTAAGATAATTGCTGGTGGTATGCATGGGCTAAATAATAGTACTATGCCTTAGGATATCGAGGAGTGTGGTCTAAACGCCAAAGAAAGAGAGATAGGCACTCCGCGCGCGAGCTTTGCTCGGCACGTCACTTTACCTTTACCTTTACCTTACCTAGGAAGAGTTATTCTCAACAGGTTAACAAGAATATTAAAGAATTCTTTCTAAG
>CM069455.1:49603862-49957239 GCA_035610835.1 Ophiura sarsii
CGGGACGCCGGGAAATCCAGCCATGTTTTACGCAAAATATCCGACTTCAGATCCCGTGATTCTAGTAGCGGGGCACCTCGCTTGGAGCGCGGTGGCCTCAGAAGGGTGGCTTCAGAATGTGCTACAAATAACGGAACTGAACCGCCAGACAGTCGTAATCCACACCTAAAAAAGAGGGAAAACACTTTTTAACACTTTTTATCAACTAGAGCTGGTGGTAGTCTGCGAAACTCTACCGTAATTAATCAAGCATGGCAACTGTCCTATCGGAATTAATTCCTTTATTACCTATATTTAAGTTTAATAATTCCATTTAAGCGATGGAGAAAAACACACCTGTTGACGGGCAAATAAACCTTATAGGTAGGGTCGGTCGTTCAGGCGAATTTTTTTTAGGGGGTGGTCAAAATATTGATGAAAATTCTTGTAAATTTCAACAATTTTCGAAAAATTATTCAAAATATCCATTTTTAAATTAAAGAAAAATTAGTACAGGATTTGGTTTTTTTTCTCCATCGCCTATGTGGTTATTTTACCCAATTAGCCCGTCTCTTGCTTTTTGGTGAAATTTAATATCATGCAAGATAAATGAAATTTTATCATTTCTATCCGACTTAAACTGCTATCATTTATCATCAAAGCTTGCCACCTGTTTGGCATAGGAATATTTTGACAGTGTAACTGGATCTAGAACAAAGAGTGTAACTTAGATCTAAATTTAGATCCTCCGTTTACCCCAATCATGAAGCTAGCATGCCCATCTCTTACTGCCCCCAATCCAGTGTTCATCGAGCAAGCTTGTCAAGAGTCAAGACCAACTAACTCTAGGCTATACCAATGAATGGCTATACTGTACACAGTGGTGTATTATCAGTTACAGTATCATTTGTGATAATCCAATGGATAAATGTAAGGCTGGTCACTGGGATAGTGGTCATGAGGATTTATTCTATATATCTATAGTGTAACTCTGCTAGCCAGTATAGAATCATAACCAACTCATAGTTCCAATGGAGAACTCTAACATACTTGTTATCACAACCGTGAACTTGTTGCAAGTATGGATGAGTGAGTTATGAGGTATATTTGTGTCCGATTGTTGTGTGGATCCCTGACAATTAACCGCTATCATATTCAGATATTGCTTGTAACATTGCCGCTATAATCAATTAGCAGTAATTAACGAAAGTACTACAGTCCTCAAAATAAGTAACTGACCAGGTGATTAAAAACTCTTAACTCCACCACTATACATGTAGCTCCTACGTAAAAATATTAAATTATGAAGTTGTACAGCATTACTTATCTTTAATTTGAGATATTGTTCACGAAGATCAGTTAATAATTAAGATCGCTACATTGAAAAGGATCGAACAAAGTGCAGTTTACATTTTCACACTTGGGTTTTGAACACGCAGGACAGTGTGACAGGTGTGTGTATGGGCTGCATTGATCAATTGAAGCATCCTTTATCCTCATCTTACTATCATGATTATCGACCCGTGAGTTTTCGCTACCCAGTTAATCAATAATCTGCCTGTTGCTAGTCCGAGACTGCGTGTATAGACGAACAAAATGTTAAAATGAAAAACGGACTTTGTTTTGATTTTAGGCACATAACTGAGTTGATATTCATTCAATCTTCACGTGTAATATCTCAAGTTAAAGGAAAGAGGTTTCCCTACAAGTTTATGATTTAATATGTTTACGTAGGAGCTATAGCTTTAGGTTAGAGAATATTTATAACCTGGTCAGTTACTTATTTTGAAGACTGTTTAATCGTTTGGAGGGAAGGAATGTTTCCAAAATCCTCTTGTTTGAGCAATTTTTAAACAGGATTTGGAAAGAGAGAAGAAATATGGTCAGTGCTAAGGCGACAAAAAACACTGTGCTACGGGCACGCCCGACCCTTTTTTCATATTAAAATTGTTTGCAAATTTTTATTTAAAAAAGAATTATTTTTAAAATTCTGAAAATTGCTGAAAATTCACAAACATTTCCCGACATTTTTGGAAACAAACAAAAAACCGCTCGACCGACCGACCTTGCCTGAGAGGTCCGAGTGCTTGTTAGAACACGGTGTTTTTATTTTGGTTGCCTATACTAATTCTTTGTTTACCGTAATTGGCGTAAGGTAAATTGATCTGGGCCCTATTGCATAAAAGTTAAGTGTAATCTTAAGTGAACTTAGGAAGAGTTATTCTTAACTCTTTTCCATGCGGCAGGCAGCAGCAGACGACATTCCAAAATGTCATCAAATATTCAAAAATGTCAAAATTATTTAATTTCATTACCATATTGGAATCACCATGAGAAATGCATTGAAATATGTACAAACATGGCTAGTAATGGGTCAGTAAATGCTTGAGATAGACCTTGAAAGTTGTGAAAGGTTTCTGAATTTTTTAAATAATGGTAAAACTAATAGCCGCGTGGAATAACTCTTCTTAAGATGAATCTTAACACTTCCACGCAGCTGTTGGTTTTACCAAAATACAAAACAGATTTGTCAGAAATCTTTCTCAAATGTCAAGGTCTATCTGAAGGATTACTGAACCAATACTAGTCATGTTTGTACTTATTTTAATGCATTCCTCATGGTGATTCCAAATATGGTAATGAAATTTGATAATTTTGACATATTTGAAACATTTTGTGACATTTTGGAATGCCGGCTGCAGCTGCCTGCCGCTTGGACAGTGTTAAGTGTTATGCAATAGGACATGAAAGACCTACATTTTTAGTTTTATTCAATGCTCCCTGTTTTACTTTAACTTTTGTCTCATTATTCTTCATTTTGTCCTTCCAATACTAAATTTCAAGTGAAACTTTTCCTACCAAGAATCATGTTGAATACCCAAAGGCGGGCGTTGATGAACTATACCCTTAAATATCTAGGGGGAAATAAGGTGTTTTTTTATGACCATGGATATTGGAACATGGGGATACCCAACGTGATATTATTATTTGATGCTGCTAGTGTTTTGGATCTACAAGATCACTCAACAGGAACAATCATAAATGTCTTTGTAGTATTTATACAGTTGCATATTGTTTTATATAATTATAACTAACATATTTATACTAATAGAATGTACTTGGGGCAATGAAGATAGGAATTGACCCTAAGGGGGCTGTCATTTTCTTCAGTGGGGGGGGGGGGGGGGGGGGGGGGGGCGGGGGGGGGGGGGTCCCAAATATCCTTGGGGTCATAGGGTTCTTTTACACAGAAAATAGAGGGTCATGAAATGAAAACCATTGTAATAGGGGGTCAAAGAAAAAATATAGTTACATTACTGAAAAGCGCGCATACATTGTAGTTCACATCCTCAAATATTTTGCAGCACTTTGTTAAAGACCTTAATGTTAACAAAATGAACTAATTTTTACATCTCAAATTGCAAGGAAGCTAACATTTTTATTTTACATATTACTAAACTTTAACAGAAAAAGTAATGGATACAGGACGTATAATTTGTGAACCTGTCATGTATTTTCCTTCACAATTGTGACTGTTGTTCATACTAAAGTGCTATTTGATCAAGAAACAAGTGTCATCAGAACAACGCTTTCCATGCGGCAGGCGGCTGCAGACGACATTCCAAATGTTCATAAAATGTTTCAAAAATGTCAAATTTATTGAGCTTCATTGCAATATTTGGAATCACCATGAGAAATGCATTGAAATAAGTACAAACATGCCTAGTATTGGTTCAGTAATCCTTGAGGTAGATCATGAAAGTTACGAAAGGTTTCTAAAAAATCTGTTTTGTATAATATGGTAAAACCAACAGCCGCGTGGAAAGTGTTATGCCATAGCACATTCTCAAACTATTAAATGGTGCAATGTTAACACTTTGTGGGAATATTGCCTCGTTTTACTATGTCCGTATCACAATAAATTACAGATACAGGGTGAGTAAAAAAAAACCCTGCAATAGTGGAGAAAAGCCATCTTGTTTTCAAAACCAAGTAGACGTTTGAGATTTGTTAAACGTTGCAAGAATGATATGTTCTTAACTTTATGTGAAAAAATGAAGTCAATCGCATTTTTTGTCTGTCTTTAGTCAACCTTTTTTTCTGCACGACCCAATTTACTTGTTTGTCAACGAGCATACTGTTTTCAATTGAAATTGCACACATTTCATTTTCACATTTGAATATCCCGCCAACAAAAATTTGGAATAATTTCATTTTTATTCAATTTAAGAACATTATAAGCAATTCATAGCATGGGCTATGTAAATTGATTATTTCATTTCCCATGTAAACATGAAAGGAAGCATTAAATTCCAATTACGTCACTAATTTACTCGAATTTTACATTTTAAATGAGAAACGAAATTTGCAATAGTATGCATGTGTTGGGTGTTTTGTGGAAAAGCGTGTAAAATGGGTGCATGGGTAAAAAGGTTTACCAAAGGCAAACGAAAAATGCGATTGACTTCATTTTTTCACATGAAATTAGTAACAACTATGTTGTTCTTATAATAACGTGTAAAAAAAATCAAACATCAGCTTGGATTTGAAAACAAGATGGGTTTTTTCCACTATTGCGGGGGTTTTTTTTAACTCACCCTGTACATGTATGTTGAACACTGACTCCATTTTCATCATACCACATGTCTTAACTGTGTAAATCCCATTGGAATGGTGACAAAAGAGATGCAGCTAACAAAACCTGCCACATTTTGATTACTTTTCAGTCGATAACATCTTTTTTGGAAAATGAACAAGATTAAATACGCTTTATACAAAAACAACAATGCCAGTGCTTATTTACGTGTGAAATTATATTTGTGTGCAAAGCTAGCTATGCACCTTTTATCATGGGATATTTTATTATAGCCATCAACGTATGGACTTATACACAGTTCTAAAAGATCCACCGAAGTGTATACATGTACTATATTATATCAAAATAAAGACAAAATTACAAGGATTTCGAAAAAAATTATGAACGGGAATTATTAAAGGGAAAGAAGAAATTATAATGGTCCAATAACTGATTCTTGTGGGACGCCTTCCAGAAGAATATTAGGCTCAGTTTTTTTTTAATGTTGTCGTATGTCACTCGTAGGTCTCAATTTATCTCTGTAAATGACAACATTTCTAAGCCTCATACTCCTCTGGAAGGCGTCTCACAAGGAACAGTTAGTTGACCATTATCGTTTACCATGTACACAGCACCGTTGGGAGATGTCATTGATTTACATGGCATTGGCATCTAGCGCCACCTGTATAAAAAGTAAACATACTTATGAGACCATTTTTGCACCATAATGTTTTTAAGGATCAGTGATTACACTGACAAGATTTCATCGATATAGCTCCTTCACTTCTGGGTGATTTCAAAAACTTATTGATACCCACTCTACCCACTATTGTTGCTGTTTCATTCAATTGGCGTGCATGGATGCACTAATCCAAGTCCAAGACCTTGGGGTCAAAGGTGAAGAGTAGGTCACTATGGGTAACTGACCTACAGTTAAAAATTACATGAACATCCATGGTGTCCTTGTATTTGACCACAGACATATCCAGTGGCGTAGGTCAGGGGGGTATGGGGGAAAATGCCCCGCCCCCACTCCTCTAAAAAAAAAAAGTGAGAAAAAAAGTAAATAGGAAAATATTGAGAAAAAAGACCGAGGTTATTAGTAAAAAAGAAGGCAAAATTGTACATTGACTGTGCGAATTTTTTTTTTTGACTGTGCGATTTGTTCTGGACTGTGCGAAATTGTTTGACCTTTACCCCCCCCCCCCCCCCCCCCCCCCCACACACACACCCCCACTTACGTGAAAGTCACGAGGTAAGTGACTAGAAAAGAATTGGGGCAACCTTTTACGAAAATTTTAGAAATCTTGCCACCCCTGAAAAAAATCCTAGCTACGCCACTGGACATATCTAGTTGTACTTGGTTCTCAAAATGTTTCAAGGGTACTTATTATCATTTTTTGTTAATTTTGAAAATGGCATCCTTGTGTTTTTATGCATCTTTTATCAAATGATATAAGAATTATAATAAACGATGTTATTCAAACATGTTTTATTTAGTTCGTCATTTTCCTCTTTCCTAATTGAATAAATTGCCAAATTTGATACAGAGCATCAAATTGTCATCAAATGTCTTCAAATTATCAGCAATACTTTAGAAAAAATAACAGCTTGTTTAAGTACAATTGTTTTTGAGGGTCGCTTGTGGGATTGAAATGTATTTGAAGAGTTTGTTTCCAAAAGGAGCCAACTCACTAAAAGTGAAATAGGAGAAAAGCAACGTGTTTTTTAAATGATTTGCACTTCTTTGATTATGCTAATTTTCTGCCATATCAGAGATACCATACGTGTATGCTTAAACACAGGTTTGATTTCATTTTTTTTATTTTCACTGTATTTTCTATGTCTTTCTTTATTTTCGGAAACGACTGGAGTTACAGCGCCAATTTTCAAAAATCACTTTACCAAACAAATCTTTATTTCCAAATAAGATACACCTGAAAGACAATATCAAATCACATTGAAAAGAGAAAACCGCATCCTAATACCTCTTCAACTTTTTAAACTATGAACTTTTTGTTTCTTGAAAAAAACTGAGAATTTTGACAATTTGGCACATTTTTTGAAATAACAAAAAATAACTTCTGTTTGTGTGCAATTTTTAAAATTATCCCATACATTTTACGTTTTCTTCATTTCATTAAGGACATTCCTATCAATTTTTTACCATGATAAAAGAACCATATTTCTACCATTTTGGCTTAAAAATAGTGAATTATATTCAAATTTCCGGAAATTACCGAGGGCCATAATTTTTGACCCGAAGGTGCTAAATATGTAGAACAAAGTTTAAAAGATGTCTTTTGTAACGCTCTTTCATGTTCTGCACCTAACTCAATTTCGACAAAAAGGTGAGTTAGCTCCTTTTGGAACTAAACTCTACATTAAGTTATATTACTTTCATTCAAAAAGGCATAAATGTCCTGATTAACGCTGAGAAACGTCATAATCCGCTAAATGCTACCATTGGACAACTACTAACCGTAGGTGGCGAAAACAACAACACCCTGTTCTACAGTAACGGGCCGGACGCGATGTTTGTTACCGTAAACAACATTTGATACCTTGACGGAGTAAAGCGCATAGCACATGTACATTGTACAGCAATACATTTATACAGTGAGTGTGTACGGTTAATAAATTCGCGGGCCGGACAGTCCCAAAAAAAATTAAAATGTGGTAGAAAATGTCCCTGCACACTTACAAGAATTTCAGATATTTCAGATATTTTAGGGGGATTTTAAGCATTTAAAAAAAAACGAAATATGATCTTGGGGTCAAAGGTCAAGAAGAGGTCACTATGGGTCACTGACACAAATTTTAGTGATAATATGCAAAACAGAACAAACTAGATTTTGCTCTGGTCGAACACCAATACACCATTTTTTTTGTCGTGCCGTGATCTATTGTCTTTTCAAAAGATATGAGATGCAACAAGTCCAGTTGCAACTCATGGGTCTCATGGGTACTTTCACTAGTCTCAGACACCCCTGATATTGTATGAACACATCGGCAACACTGGATTGAACGTTCGCTTGAAGAACGAGAGGTCCGGGGTTCGAAATCGATCCTTCTGCTCTGCACAATTTCATATGATATTTTTTTCTCGTCAAAGTCATTTTTCACAATTTCATCACACAAAATGCATGAATTCGGACGTTTTCATTGCAAAAACGGTATTTTTTTTCTCCAAAATTTCAATAATGAATTCAAACGCGTGCATGAAAATGAAGCGCGGGCGGGTTACGGGAAACTAAAAATCAAGTTGGTGAGGCCTAACGGGGGATCGTAAGTTTCGTTTTCTGACCGAAAATCGGTGAAAATCAGACTCTGTTTTTCTTATCTTCAAAGTAACTAGGCTTGCAGAAGACCAACAAGAATGGTGTACGTATTCGTCTTCATATTACAAAACAGCATTATTTCGTTTTGTTGTGTCGCGTTTTGTTTCGTGTTGTTTTGTTTTGTCGTGTTGTGCCGTTTTTGTCTCGTCTCGTCTCGTCTCGTCTTGTCTTGTCTTGTCTTGTCTTGTCTTGTCTTGTCTTGATTTGTTTTGTTCGATGTCCGTAGTTTAAAGGTATGCAATGACTTCTTAAAAAAGACACTTTAAACTTTATCTTAGAGAAATGATACTTTATTAAGAAAGACTACAGGTCATACTTATACAAACTGTGTGTTTAGTTCTCCTTTTAGAGGAGTAAATCAATCAATCACACGTGTAAGTAACACACAACAATCAAATGCAAACCGAAACTGTCTATATTCCAACCTCAACAGTGTCGCTGTTCCAACTCGTGAATATCAATGAGCGATTTTCCACACTATTGTTTGATGATTGTTTACATCTAAGGCGGATGGACGCCGACGCCATCACGACTCTGATGCGCGAGCGGGCGGATATGTTTGATGTGACACTTGCCTCTTTAGTCTTTCTGTACATATTCTCCTTTATAAATAATTATTCTTTAAAGTACAGGTTGTATCATAAAATGCTATGCTGCATGCTTCAGCGTTATTAAGTTATTAGCTTTAATTGAAATTCATGGTGGAATACAATTTTGTCTAGTCAGGCCTATACAAAACATTTTAAATCATCATCTTGGGCAAATGTTGTGTCTAAAAATTGAAAATGACATATACCCGAAAGAACAAATTATAAGTATTGAGAAATTGCTTCATGCTGAATCATGCATAATATCTGCCAAAGTGGGCTAAAGTGACTTGTTACTATTGGCCAAAAAGGTTGCGTTGCTCTCAGCGACCGACCCTAACATCGCAAAAATTAGGGTCGACTTTTTTTCTTCTTCTTTTTTGTCTTCTTCTTATTTAAATTTGTCCTTGAAGTGTCTAAATGTTACTATTTCTTGCTTGAAATGAATAACATTTAAAAACTGTTCTTATACTATTATCATACTAGAAACATTAGTTAAATCGACATACGGGCTTATACCAATTTTGTCTTGACATAAACCATATATTTTTCAGCAAAAAAAGAAAGTTACCGATCGACCGACCCAATTTTAAATTTTTAGCACTTGAGGGCAAGCAGTTTATTTTTGGACAAATGAACCAAGACCAAGAGGTATTTACCTAGTTGACGCGCAAACAGACTTCATATGGAACTGTATAATATTTTATCGATACACTCTGTAAAAAAATATCAACATTATTTATGATTACACTATTGCATCATCGATGCCTAATACACATCAACTTTTAAATTATGTGTATACTATAAAGCAATGTTTGAATATTAAGCAATTATATATGGAGGTTAGAACCGGGCGGATATGATTGTTGGATTTGACAATTTCCCCGTAAATCTATCTGTACTTATTCTCCGTTATAAATAATTTCAGGTTGTATCATGAAATCCATCCAGTTATCCATGTATATATATTTATCATGCTGCATGCTTCAGCGTTATTAAGTTATTAGCTTTAATTGAAATTCATGGTGAAATACGATTTTGTCTAGGTTTACAAAATCATTTAAATCATCTTGGGCAAATGTTGTGTCTAAAATTGAAAATAACATTAACCCGAAAGAACAATTCATAAGTGTTGAGCACTTGCTCCATTCATTATATATGCCAAAATGGATTAAAGTGACTTGTTACTAAATGAAACCAAGACCAAGAGGTCTTTACTTAGTTGACGCGCAGAAAAACTTCATATGGAACTGTATAATATTTTATCGATACACTCTGTAACAAAATCTTAATATAATGTTTACACTATTGCATCATCAATGCCTAATACACATCAACTTTTAAATTACGTGTATACTATACAGCAATGTGTGAATATTAAGCAATTATATATAGAGGCTAGAACCGGGCAGATATGATTGTTGGATTTGATAATTTCCCCGTAAATCTATATTCTCCTTTATAAATAATTATTCTTAAAGTACAGGTTGTATCATAAAACTCATCCAGTTATGCATGTATATATTTATCCTGCTGCATGCTTCAGCGTTATTTTAGTTATTAGCTTTAAAGGTAGATGTTTCGATTGCTGACCCGATTTTCAACTTGATATTTTCTATTTTACATAAAAGGTCATCCTTAAAATTGTTGCATTCCAAAGTTTGAGTTGCATAACTCCGATGGTTCCATTTTTAGAAGCCCAATGTCAAAAGACATGTGCCCATTGAGTAGTACACAGACTGGTTGGTGGTTAACCACCTTTGGCAGTAATTCACCACATTTTAGCTTATAATGTCCAAATGAAACATTTCTGGCCGCTAATATTTTACAGACATAATGAGAAAAATATGGGGATTCTTCTGATACCAAAATATCTTGATGTGAAAAAAAAAATTGTAGCCCCAAAAAAGTGATCGGGCCATATACCTTTAATTGAAATTCACGGTAAAATACGATTTTGTCTAGTTATACAAAAACATTTCAAATAATCATCTTGAGCAAATGTTGTGTCTAAAAATTGAAAACGACATTTACCCGAAAGAACAATTCATAAGTGTTGAGCACTTGCTCCATGGAAAATATCTGCCAACGTGGGCTACAATGCCTTGTTTATATAGGCCAAAAAAGTTGTGCTTTCTTTTTCATTTTTCATTTTTGTTTTAGATTTAAATTTGTCCTTGAAGTGTCTACATGTTACTATTTCTTGTTTGAAATGAATAAGTTAGCTGTAATAAATGTTCTTAGACTATTATCATACTAGAAACATAAGTTAAATTGACATATGGGCTTATACCAATTTTGTCTTGACATAAACCATATAATTTTGAGCAAAAACAATGTTACCGACCGACCGACCCAATTTTAAATTGTTTTGCACTTGAGGGGAACGCAACAACAACAAAAATGGCCAAATAAACCAAGACCAATTAGAGGTCTTTACTTAGTTGACAGGCAAACAGACTTCATATGGAACTGTATGATATTTTATCGATACACTCTGTAACAAAATCATGATATTATGTTTACACTATTGCATCATCGATGCCTAATACACATCAACTTTTAAATTATGTGTATACTATAAAGCAATGTTTGAATATTAAGCAATTATATATGGAGGTTAGAACCGGGCGGATATGATTGTTGGATTTGATAATTCCCCCGTAAATATATCTGTACTTATTCTCCGTTATAATTAATTACAGGTTGTATCATAAAATCCATCCAGTTATCCATGTATATATATTTATCATGCTGCATGCTTCAGCGTTATTAAGTTATTAGCTTTAATTGAAATTCATGGTGAAATACGATTTTGTCTAGGTTTACAAAATCATTTAAATCATCTTGGGCAAATGTTGTGTCTAAAATTGAAAATAACATTAACCCGAAAGAACAATTCATAAGTGTTGAGCACTTGCTCCATTCATTATATATGCCAAAATGGATTAAAGTGACTTGTTACTAAATGAAACCAAGACCAAGAGGTCTTTACTTAGTTGACGCGCAGAAAAACTTCATATGGAACTGTATAATATTTTATCGATACACTCTGTAACAAAATCTTAATATAATGTTTACACTATTGCATCATCAATGCCTAATACACATCAACTTTTAAATTACGTGTATACTATACAGCAATGTGTGAATATTAAGCAATTATATATAGAGGCTAGAACCGGGCAGATATGATTGTTGGATTTGATAATTTCCCCGTAAATCTATATTCTCCTTTATAAATAATTATTCTTAAAGTACAGGTTGTATCATAAAACTCATCCAGTTATGCATGTATATATTTATCCTGCTGCATGCTTCAGCGTTATTTTAGTTATTAGCTTTAAAGGTAGATGTTCCGATTGCTGACCCGATTTTCAACTTGATATTTTCTATTTTACATGAAAGGTCATCCTTAAAATTGTTGCATTCCAAAGTTTGAGTTGCATAACTCCGATGGTTCTATTTTTAGAAGCCCAATGTCAAAAGACATGTGCCCATTGAGTAGTACACAGACTGGTTGGTGGTTAACCACCTTTGGCAGTAATTCACCACATTTTAGCCTATAATGTCCAAATGAAACATTTCTGGCCGCTAATATTTTACAGACATAATGAGAAAAATATGGGGATTCTTCTGATACCAAAATATATTGATGTGAAAAAAAAAAGTGTAGCCCCAAAAAAGTGATCGGGCCATATACCTTTAATTGAAATTCACGGTAAAATACGATTTTGTCTAGTTATACAAAACATTTCAAATAATCATCTTGAGCAAATGTTGTGTCTAAAAATTGAAAACGACATTTACCCGAAAGAACAATTCATAAGTGTTGAGCACTTGCTCCATGGAAAATATCTGCCAACGTGGGCTACAATGCCTTGTTAATATAGGCCAAAAAAGGTTGTGCTTTCTTTTTCATTTTTCATTTTTGTTTTAGATTTAAATTTGTCCTTGAAGTGTCTACATGTTACTATTTCTTGTTTGAAATGAATAAGTTAGCTGTAATAAATGTTCTTAGACTATTATCATACTAGAAACATAAGTTAAATTGACATATGGGCTTATACCAATTTTGTCTTGACATAAACCATATAATTTTGAGCAAAAACAATGTTACCGACCGACCGACCCAATTTTAAATTGTTTTGCACTTGAGGGGAACGCAACAACAACAAAAATGGCCAAATAAACCAAGACCAATTAGAGGTCTTTACTTAGTTGACAGGCAAACAGACTTCATATGGAACTGTATGATATTTTATCGATACACTCTGTAACAAAATCATGATATTATGTTTACACTATTGCATCATCGATGCCTAATACACATCAACTTTTAAATTATGTGTATACTATAAAGCAATGTTTGAATATTAAGCAATTATATATGGAGGTTAGAACCGGGCGGATATGATTGTTGGATTTGATAATTCCCCCGTAAATATATCTGTACTTATTCTCCGTTATAATTAATTACAGGTTGTATCATAAAATCCATCCAGTTATCCATGTATATATATTTATCATGCTGCATGCTTCAGCGTTATTAAGTTATTAGCTTTAATTGAAATTCATGGTGAAATACGATTTTGTCTAGGTTTACAAAATCATTTAAATCATCTTGGGCAAATGTTGTGTCTAAAATTGAAAATAACATTAACCCGAAAGAACAATTCATAAGTGTTGAGCACTTGCTCCATTCATTATATATGCCAAAATGGATTAAAGTGACTTGTTACTAAATGAAACCAAGACCAAGAGGTCTTTACTTAGTTGACGCGCAGAAAAACTTCATATGGAACTGTATAATATTTTATCGATACACTCTGTAACAAAATCTTAATATAATGTTTACACTATTGCATCATCAATGCCTAATACACATCAACTTTTAAATTACGTGTATACTATACAGCAATGTGTGAATATTAAGCAATTATATATAGAGGCTAGAACCGGGCAGATATGATTGTTGGATTTGATAATTTCCCCGTAAATCTATATTCTCCTTTATAAATAATTATTCTTAAAGTACAGGTTGTATCATAAAACTCATCCAGTTATGCATGTATATATTTATCCTGCTGCATGCTTCAGCGTTATTTTAGTTATTAGCTTTAAAGGTAGATGTTCCGATTGCTGACCCGATTTTCAACTTGATATTTTCTATTTTACATGAAAGGTCATCCTTAAAATTGTTGCATTCCAAAGTTTGAGTTGCATAACTCCGATGGTTCTATTTTTAGAAGCCCAATGTCAAAAGACATGTGCCCATTGAGTAGTACACAGACTGGTTGGTGGTTAACCACCTTTGGCAGTAATTCACCACATTTTAGCCTATAATGTCCAAATGAAACATTTCTGGCCGCTAATATTTTACAGACATAATGAGAAAAATATGGGGATTCTTCTGATACCAAAATATATTGATGTGAAAAAAAAATTGTAGCCCCAAAAAAGTGATCGGGCCATATACCTTTAATTGAAATTCACGGTAAAATACGATTTTGTCTAGTTATACAAAAACATTTAAAATAATCATCTTGAGCAAATGTTGTGTCTAAAAATTGAAAACGACATTTACCCGAAGAACAATTCATAAGTGTTGAGCACTTGTTCCATCCAAAATATCTGCCAACGTAGGTTACAGTGCCTTGTTACTATAGGCAAAAAAAAAAGTTGTGCTTTCTTTTCTTTTTTTCTTTTTTTTAGATTTCAATTTGTCCTTGAAGTGTCTAAATGTTACTATTTCTTGCTTGAAATGAATAGGTTAGCTTTAATAAATATTCTTAGACTATTATCATACTAGAAACATAAGTTAAATTATCATATGGGCTTATACCAATTTTGCCTTGACATAAACCATATCATTTTCAGCAAAAACAATGTTACCGACCGACCGACACAATTCTATTTTTTTGCACTTGAGGGCAACGAAACAACAACAAAAATGGCCAAATGAACCCAGACCAATTAGAGGTCTTTACTTTAGTTAACTGGCAAACAAACTTCATATGGAACTGTATAATATTTTATCGATACACTCTGTAACAAAATCTTGATATTATGTTTACACTATTGCATCATCGATGCCTAATACACATCAACTTTTAAATGATGTGTATACTATAAAGCAATGTCTGAATATTAAGCAATTATATAATGGAGGTTAGAACCGGGCGGATATGATCGTTGGATTTGATAATTCTCCCCGTAAATATATCTGTACGTATTCTCCGTTATAGATAATTACAGGTTGTATCATAATATCCATCCAGTTATCCATGTATATATTTATCATGCTGCATGCTTTAGCGTTATTAGCTTTAAGAAATTCATTGTGAAATACGATTTTATCTAGGATTACAAAAACATTTAAATCATCTTGGGCAAATGTTGTGTCTAAAAATTGAAAATGACATTAACCCGAAAGAACAATGTCTAAGTGTTGAGCACTTGCTTCATTCATAATATATACCAACGTGGGCTAAAGTGACTTGTTACTAAATGAAACCAAGACCAAGAGGTCTTTACTTAGTTGAATATATGATTTATTTTTGGCACTTTTTTGGTAAATAATTCAAAAAATAAATCAGATATTCAAAACAACAACAAAACATCCTAGAGAATGTTATCAAGATTATAATAAATGAAGAGTTTGTTTCCAAAAGGCGCTAACTCACTAAAAAGTGAAATAGGAGAAAAGCATTTTTTTAAATGAGGATGTTGCACTTCTTCGATTATGCTAATTTTCTGCCATATGAAAGATACCATACGCGGAAGCTTAAAAATTGGTTTGATTTCATTTGTTGATGTTCACTGTATTTCCTATGTCTTTCTTTATTTTCGGAAATCAGTGAAATCAGCCAAAGTGCCTTTTGGAACAAAAATGTTTCGACCAATTTTCAAAAACCACTTTACCAAGCAATCTTTATTTCCAAATATAAATGTACACCTGAAAGACAATATCAAATTTTAATTAACAACAATTTTGTTCGTGTGCAATTTTCAAAACAATAATCCCATATATTTTACATTTTCTTCATTGCAATTGATTAGGGACATTCCTATCAATGTTTTACCCTGATAAAAGAACTATATTTTTACCATTTTGGCTTAAAAAATTGTGAATTATATTCAAATTTCCGGGAATTTTCGGAAATTACCGAGGGCCATAACTTTGAACCCAAACATGCTACAGATGTAGAACAAAGTTTAAAAGATGTATTTTGTAACTCTCTTTCATGTTCTGCACCTAACTCAATTTTTTTCAAAAAGTGAGTTAGCGCCTTTTGGAACTAAGCTCTTCAAATATAGAACAACACAATTTGACAAAATATATTTTTAGTTATCTTGACAAAACCTGAAATGGGTAACAAAACGTGTTTCTATAATGGTCAATTTCATGTTCATGGTTGGATTCATTGAACCCTTTTCTTTAAGAAAATGTAGTACTTTTATATAGATTAAATGAATAATGAAGGAGTTACAGCAGTTTTACGGAGGCTATGCTGAGGGTCCACAGCCCCCTTAATGAACATGTTTATAACATTGGCTAAATATGACAATCACATATAAAATAAAAACCTGATAACCTTCAATAAATAATCCGAGATTGCCATCCATGTTATGCAAATTAGGTACCCTTTGACATTGATACCTAACATCTTTAAGCAAATGAAATCAAATTATTTACAAGGGTAACATATTGGGATAACAGTTGAATAACAATAATATGCTATCATTGCAATAATATGTGAACTAGTCCATGTTCCACTTGCCCTATAACGCGGGAAATCAAGCCATGGATTAAAGGCACAACATATATGAATGTTTCATGCAATGATGGCAAACCATCTACCGAAGAGCTCATGAACGAGTTTTACCGGAAATGGTCACGATACCTCAATACTTATTTTTGTTCCCATTTTTACTGTATTGCTCTTCCCATTTTTACTTTATTGCTCTTAATTGGTTAACTCTAAAAATGTTATTAACGTTAGAACACTGAAATATCGCCTGTGTTATGAGCTCTTCGATGATCATGGGAGTCGCCCTACAAGTGTAAAATACGCCATTCCAGAATTGGCAAAATTGTTTACAATTAAATGTAATACTTTTGAAAATATTGATATTTATATACACTATTACATGAACAAAGGGACAATACCTGTAGCATATTCCAAAGGTTATTGATTGTTTGTAGGGAATTACGAATGCCCATCAGAAGGTAAATAAACCGGTTTATATTTTGCGACCGAGTGCACCAATAAGGCTAATGAAAGTTGATTCCATGTTTCCCGTAACCCGCCCGCGTTTGGTTTTTTCGACCGCGTTATGAATGCCAAAATAGCAAAATCATTCATTATTTGATATTTTCCATTTTTTCCGCCGTTTTTTAAATATTGTTGAAGTTTTTCGGTGTTTTCCTTAATTTCCTTCATCGAACATCGCATTTTGTTTACATTCTGAATCAATTGGAACCTAAAAATAGAAATCGACTTCGATGATCATGTTCGTATACATCGCGCAATTTACCTGGTGTGTTGAAGCTGCTGTAAACACGGAACCAGTTCATGTAAAAATGCAACGGTTGGATGGCGTAAATTTCTTATAAAATGTTGCTCTAAAAATATATAATTACAACATTCATTCAATGTTGACGTGATTTTAGGTATGAAACATCATTTTTATAAATTATTATAAATGTTTGCAGTACTAAATCTTGAAATACGAGAATATTTTGACATTAATTCGTTTTTTAACCCGTGCTTTCTACCACGTGTTGTGCATGAACGATACGGTTTTCTATAATAATAATAATAATAATAATAATAATCTGTATTTTATAAAGCGCCTTATCCAAATTGCTCATTTGCTTAAAGCGCTGTAATTTTTGCTGCTGGTGAATCATCAGAATCAGTTCGCATCAACTAGGGTGCAGCCACTTTCTAGCGCAAACCTATCCGCACTTAGATTGTAACATCCACATTCTACCTGCTGAATTCGTCAGACATGGCACTTAGGCCCTATTAAAAATCGTTGCTTGGATCTTCTTGGATGAATAATGAATAATGAATAATGAAAAGTTACCTCATTATGGTTTGAACCAAATGTTACGGGAAACATGGAATCAACTTTCATTAGCCTAAAGGGTAAATCATTATCGAGAGCTGAACTCGAAGTGTACCAGGGAATTAAAATGTGCACGGATTGACATTACGGCTCGTCGTGTAATTAATATGTGACCAGTCACGTAAAAAAGGACGTCCCATACACATCAAGTTCAAGGGGGGTTACATTAATACATTCCACGCACATTATTTCCTTTTGATACCCTGAATGCTATGAGACGTATACAATTGTGTGTGACTGCTTAGCTCACTCGGCTGATTGAGTATTCATTCAATAAGGAATTGACAACACATTTCATCATTCACATTAATAAAATATAGCAATTGATACTTATCAAATTGTGATTGTTACTGTCCAAAAGCAGAGTGCTTTTGATACTTATATACATTATAATAATGACTATTCTACCAAAGAAAAACAATAGTTATATGTATAATGTAAGGGACCGTTCATAAATATATTGGTGGAGGGGCTGGATAATTTCATTTTTGGTATATCAACACTTTGTTGACCCCCCCCCCTCCCCCTCTCGCCATGCCACAACGTTTTTGACCCCCCCCCCCCCCCTTTATTACTGCCTGCACCTGAAACTTTCTTGTCCCCGTTCATTGTTATCAAGTTCAGAGAACATAGATATGATATCTTGTATGGGATTTAAGTACCATGGTCTTTAATCCTCTGAATAACTTCACATATTTATGCACGGATCACTGTTTTTGAAACCAATTACTCCAATTAGGATGCTCCCTCCAATTATATATCCTGGCTTTAAATATGTTTTTGCTAATGACATGAATTTGCCATTCATTCTTTTTTTAGCTGGGCTAGTACATGAAAATAGGGCCGTAGACATCTGCGCGCGTAGCGCGCCAATTTTTTTGTGCTATTTTTACGTTGATTTATGAACGTTCCGTAAATAATGTACATACATGTAAGGCAGGGGTTTAGGGGCGGAGCCCCCAGAAAATTTTGGAAACTAATGAGTGTTTTAAACTTTTTTGACCCCCCCTTCCGTTGGGGTTTTCAAACACTTTTTTGACCCCCCCCCCCTTTGCAGAGTATCAACACTTTTTGGGCCCCCCCCCCTATAATTATCCAGCCCCCCCCCCCCACCAAAGTATTTATGAACACTCCCTAATATAAAAGGAAAGCAGTGACGACGCCATAGAGAGAGAGGGGCCCTCAAAACGTCCTCGATATTTTAAGGCCTATATTTCCGCACTCTACGCACCCACCTCATCTTTATTTTATTGTTCGTGTCCCACATCCCAGATTTGTTCTCGCACACTATATTCCCGTCGCCTTCCACCACTAACAAGTATTTGATGCTAGCGCCGCCATTGTGCAAATATAAAATAGCCTGCGGGTGCCACCATAGCCATGGTTCAAGGAGACTCCTATCATCCCACCACCCATCCCATCCCTCCCCCCACCCCATCCCTCCCACCCCACCCCACCCCATCCCACCACACCTTACTCAACAACAATTATTTCGTGGCCCGGTGGTGGCAACTTTCTCTCACGGTCCGATGATGCAAATAAACATGTGTTTGATGGAGAACTTGAGGTCGTGACCTCGGTCTTCCTCCGTGAATATCGTCTCTGGTGTACCTCAAGTGCTCCATCAAACACATGTTTATTTGCACTTGTTAGAAACACCACTTGAGAATTCATTATCAAGCTAACCCCTTGTTACATTTGTTGTCAAATGTAAGAAACAATTTAGAATCTCCATACCATAGATTATAAGCAAAAATAACATTAACAATGTACACTATGATACACATATTTTGTGTATATTTTCTCACTATTTTGCTTGCACTAAACGGCAGCATACGTATTACAAGACACAATCAATCAATGGAGTATTTAGATTGTCATTGATGAAATACTTCATTATTTAACCACTGACTATATACACATTCATAAATATCAACAATAATTTATAAATATCGACAATATTCCCTTATCGACATGAAACTCATAGTAAAGACTCCTTTTCCGCAAAGTCTATACTCTGATTTTTTTTTAAATATATAAATAAATATATACAAATCATAATGCTTTCACTCAGTACATGCAGTACGGAGACAAGATAACAGTTAAGAGAATACACGTTGCATATTGGCGCAATAATTATGTGTTGTCTGTGTGCCCTTAAAACTGATAAATACAATTTATACAATCAGTTTACAATTCTTCGTAATCTGATCACACGCGTCGCTTTATGATATTAACACATAGCGCCCTATATATCGCTAAATATGTTTAAATACTTTAGTATTATATTTCAATATTATTGCGCTTTATTCCGTTAATAGCATAATATAAAGAATGTGTTAGACCTTAATTTTCCAGCCTAAACCAGGTTCTTTTTTTCTGACAGATTAATGCACACAATATGATGAGGGCGCTATTTACGGACTAAGGCTAATGTATTGTTGTGTGGCATTGCGAATGCCCATGAAGGTAAATGAAACCGGTAAACGGAGGCAGGTTATAATACATTTTAGCTATTACGTTGATATATTTTCATATTATAACAAGCTCGTACTCCATAGACCATTTCAAATTGAGATCGGAAATCTTCGGAAAAACAGGTCAGTGGAGTAGGTGCGTTGCGCGTTCTTCGCAACAGTTGATCGCATTCACAGCATTGTCCTAGTTGGTTGTTCACCTCAGTAATTTACTATGTTCACATACACGCGTGCACACATGAGAAGTAAAACGTGGAACGAGACTATTTTGTTTTTTATCAACAAAGGCGCTGACGGGCAAATTCCAAATGTATCGAGCAGACGGTAAAAAGTGAAAATATTACCCCAAATCTCTTTCATCTCACTCGTTTTGTTACTGAAATGCCGCAACATCAACTTTGTGAAGGATACAATCTATCACCAACACCAGCGCAATCTACCACACGGGCAGACGGGTGAAAAAACGTTTGTTTTTCTCCGGCACATGGCCATGACCTGTCAGGAGCTGACAGGTCATGGAACGAGTGTCAAACACTCGGCTAATCGGAAACATTCGGAACCGATCGTATATTTTCGAATTAGAAATGGTCTATATAATTTGGACCGTATCAATGTGGTGATCGGTTATCGTCACTCTTGAAACTGTCCATTTCCTGCTAGTGTAACATTTCACGAACACAAATTTAGTCTTATTCTTTTTTCGCGAAATCGCGAAAAAAGGAGGCTTTTCATACGGAAAAGTTCGCTAAATTCTAAAAAAACATAATGTACCACAGTCAGCCAAGAGACAAAAACGTGGTATACAATTGTATCAGAGTTATTTTTCATTTAGGATTAGTTTCGCGCAAAAATATTTATTAATAAAAGCGGCTTCCATTTACTATTTTCATAAAATCAATGTAACATATTCGTGATTTGTTTTCAAAAGTTAGAAAATCAAGTAAGGGGCTCTTGCCCTTTTACAAGTAGAGGAAAGCTCGAGGAAAAAGCGGGGAAAGCGCGATCCTTTTTTTCTATATTGTTAGAAGGAGTGACAAAGGATCAGTGATTAACACCTCACTGAATGGGTACTTGAAGTACCCATTCAGTGAGGTGTTAATCACCGATCCTTTGTTAAGAATGTTAAGAGCGACTATTAATTACACACCTAACACTTTAAATACTAAATATATTCAATCGCCATCATGATAAAAGTATAATTAATACACTTTATTGTTTATCCATTTTAAGTTGTATACCACAATGATCATAGAAAAGTAAAAATCGTAGGTCACACATAATATAGTATATCTATTAGTTGTTTTACAACAACGAATTGTATTAACCCTCTGGTAAATAAATTAAGCGGACACGTGTGGTCCAACGGAATCACTCTCGCTCCACAATGCAAAGATTGTGGGTTCGAGCCCCGTTGGTGCCAGCGTGTTGTGTCCTTGGGCAAGGCACTTTACCGCACTTGCCACGCTTCACCCAGGTGTATAATTGGGTACCGGCATTAATTCATGTTGGGAAGTAAAACAGATTCGCTTTGCGGGAGGAGTGGCGAACCCCCCACAGCCATAAAATACATGGGGGTGTCTGGCCCAAACGATAATGAAAGAGAGATGGGCACTCCGCGCGCGAGCGTTAGAAGCTCGGCGCGAGTCTTTACTTTACTTAAATACTTTACTTTACTTAAATAAATTATGAACCATGGATAATATAACACATGGATAGGCATCCCTAATATCCTAAATGGTAACACTGCGAGCAGGGTGATTTCAAATATTAAGGTCCCGATTTCAATGACTGTTTAAACCAATTAAATAATGGAATTACTAGATTTAATAAAAGGCGTTATAAGTATTATTGTTGGCCATTGTTATGACATTTTCTGCAATTTTGAACAAGTATTTACCTTCTTATATTCAATTAAAAACGGCACATTTTAACCACGAAATAATTTTACTGATTGTTTTTGTTTTTTTAAACTAGGCCCCGCAATTTTTATTCACTCTGTATTTTACACTCGCACGTGTTTGACCACGTGTTTAAAATCCGCTGGTGATCAATATGGGCAGTCTGTTCCCACAACAGAATGTGTCTTTTTAGTGACTAATACGATTTAAAAAAAACAATCGCCAGAATATTTACAACAATACTAACTGAATATATATAGATCAAACACTATTAACATAATAATTAACATAATACTTTCTTCAATAAATACATTAATCATTGCCATTATTTTACTAATATTATGTGTAATAATTTGTATAAAACTGCTCAAACTCGGACCCACAGTGACCGTACATTAGATCGATAAAAAGGGAATGAGGAGAAGTTTTATTGGTGGCTTTTGAGAAGTTATTCCATGAAAGCGCGTAAGACTACGCATGTTTCACGGTAGTTCCTGTTAGTGAGTAATTTTGAACTGGGAAACGTATGGCTTCAAGGAATGACCTGGTCTACAAACTTGTTTCATCAATATCTGTGATTAATTAAACCCGTCTATTTCGTTAATCATTAGAACAAGAGCAACGCTAACATATCAGCGTATCATTCGATTTGTTTTTTGTTTTTATTACACGATGTTTAGATCGATAAAAGAGACGCAATCGCCTCTGGGAATGAGCAGAAGTACTATTGGTGACTTTTGAGAAGTTATTCCAT
This sequence comes from Ophiura sarsii, assembly GCA_035610835.1. NCBI lineage: Eukaryota > Metazoa > Echinodermata > Ophiuroidea > Amphilepidida > Ophiuridae > Ophiura > Ophiura sarsii. Next base: position 49,626,613 of record CM069455.1, read on the forward strand.
GATAGCGATTAAGACTACGCATGTTTCACGGTGTTTCCTGTTGAGCAATTTCAAAATGGGGAAACCCATGTATTTGGTTTATCATTAGAACAAGAGCAACGCTGACATATCCGCGTATCATTCGATTGTTTGTGTAATCAAAGTTTACTCACTGATGAATCACCCTTATGTTTATTCCATCTCCAAGTCTTCAACGTGCATTGCCACTCTAACCGTAGGTCTCTGATGATGCAAGAAAAAAAGAATTGGCGACAATGACGTCAATCAGAATTCATATGTTATTGATTTTCAACAATAATTTAAAAGTATTGTTGGGATCCTATCCCGGATCCTATATTTAGATAATACCTTTTCATGGATGCATTGACTATACTGCTGTATGTATACCCGAGCCGCCATTGCTGACTCAATGTCATAGCCCGTGATCGTAAAGGGCAGCACCCGTCTTCGCCCTTGGAGGTCACGGGCGCCCATTTGTTATGCATATTTACAGTATTTACCCATTTTATGTCCAGGCTATTGGTTTGCATATGGGATACCGGTAACTTGCTTGCTTGTATGATGTGTCAAGCAGACTAGCTAGCTACCAACACCACAACACACAATCAGGAAGATTTGGCATAGGAATCATCAGGAAGATATTACACATTGTAAAGAATCCTATATGGGCAAGGGTATTAAGGGTAACCAATTACGGAAATCAGGATAAATGTATTCATTTTAACAAGGAAATATCAATCCCCGGGATCGATCCATTTTCAGGAAGTCTTCTGCGGAATCAGGAAGGGTTGACAACTAAGTACTTAACAGATGTTCCGATTGCTGGCCCGAACTTGATGCTTTTTATTTTACATAAAAGGTCATCCTTAAAATTGTCGCATTCCAAAGTTTGAGTTGCATAACTCCCATGGTTCTTTTTTTAGAAGCACAAGGTCACAAGACTTATGCCCATTGAGTAGTACACAAACTGGTTGGTGGTTAACCACCTTTGGCAATAATTTACCACATTTTAGCTTATAATTTCTAAATGGAACATTTCTGGCCCCTAATATTTTACAGACATAATGAGAAAAATATTGGGATTCTGATATTAAAAATATCTTGATGTGAAAAAAAAATCATAGCCCCCGAAAGGTGATCGGACCATACACCTTTAAGTCATTATAGTGGTACTTCTAATTCCTTTGCGTTATAAAATGTAACCTTGCCGGTGTAGGGCAGGGCACTGGTGTAGTGGTATGTGCAACCCTGGAATTAAAACCCTTATTGTGCTAGAGAGGGTACAGGGGAGACGATTGAACACTTAGCCAAATATGTTGGTGTTGCTCGGCCATTCAGGTCGACAACATCAAATGCAGGAAACGCCAACGGGTAGGGTTAATACTTATTTATAGAAAACAAGTACATCGCCTCCGGGTGAAAGCCTTACTCAGAGAGGGTGACATAGGAATCAATAAATAGGCCTACTTTTAAGATGTACAACAGTATTCCTGTGTTCATGATCGAACCCAATATCAGTCTACATGCTTCTCGGATGCTTCTATGATTATATTAACTGCACATGATGAACGTTACCTCTTTGTTTGCTGCACTAGCCGCAGTACTGGCGGACTTGCTCGACGGTTGCACTGGGTTGCTCGTCATTTTTAGCCACTGTGCGCGCATAGATCGACGTACCTGTCAGAGTTAGAGTATATATGAACACAAAATAGTCATCGGTACACACCTGGATTAGCGTAGCAATGAGATTCACTTTGTGTTACATGTTAAATGTATCATTTAATTTGAAAGTAACAGCAATGACTTGTGTATTTAAACCATGGACTGTATGAAGACCTGAGCGCAAGAAAGACATAAAGACTTTAAATTTAAAAATCAGTAATTTTCCCACATTTTTCATCACTAAAGCTACCCAAAACCAAGCTTAACTCAGTTTGGCCAATAAGGACTTGGATCTTTCTTGCGCTCTGGTCTTTGTATTCTTTATGAAATACAACTCAACTCTGGTACGCTCCTGTAAATAAAAATAATTCACATTTTGCTGATACATCGGATTAAGTGTTTCTGGCTAAAGATTGACTTGAAAGTCATCTTTTCCTAGCCCGGATTTCGTAGTGAAGATGATGCTTTTGAGGAGCAATTTGTTCAATTTGGGGGAAAAGAACAAGATGGAAAGTTTGTCTTCAATGCAAAGTCAAACATACCAATTGTTGGATTCTTTAAAGACATCCCTTCTTATCGAATTATAACGTTTCTTTCCTAAGTTAATGTCCAGTACTTCAATATACATTAGCACCGACGCTATAACAGTCAACGGCACAGCGAGGTCACTGTCTCGAGGAGCCACAAAGACCATTGTACGGCGCTTTGAATAATTGATATGGATTTTGAGCGAGGTTAATTTAGCGCAAATCATGGAGAACGTGATTTGGGTCAAAGATCATTCAAATACTCGATTTATGGATACATACCTCTGAGTTGAAAAAACAACACACACATGTTAACCACACGCCCTGAAACATAACGGAGTGAAAGATATTTCGTAATGTTACATTCATGAAATAATTAATCATTGATGAACATTATATATATTTAACTCCTTCAACAACACGCAGCTTCTTTATCAATCCGAACAACTTGCATTGCTATTACTATTAGTTAAAGCTAAGGGTTTGCCTTGGAATATGGTAATTATTGTAACGAAGTACTTCAGTAGTTTAAGGCCAGAATGTTGTTTCGTATTTTTCTTAGATTTACATTGTTACCCAAATTGTCGAAATAAGACAATTTTCTTATCAAAATAAGACAATTTTTTTTATCAAAATAAGACAATTTTCTTATCAAAATAAGACAATTTTCTTATCAAAATAAGACAATGTTCTTATCAAATTAAAACAATTTTCTTATCAAAATAAACAATTTTCTTATCAAAATGAATAAATGTTCTTGAATAAATAATGTTTAAACTATTATCACCACTAGAAGAAGAAGAAAAAATCAGTATTTCCAAATTTTGTCCAGACATGAACCATGGCAGCCACGATCTGTCATTAATATTTGTCAGCAAAAGAAAAGAAAAGTAGAACAAAATCAACCGACCGACACGACCTCACAATGTTTGGCACTTGAGGGTAACACAACCATTTTTATAATTTGGTAATGACCCACCTGTAAGCTATTGAGAATAGCAAACAAGTAGCTGAAAGCCACGTGGTAACTAGCAAAGAATCCAAATACCCACGTGATGCCTAACACGGGGAACAGCATGAAAGCACTACGAACGCCGATTCTGAAAGAGTAAAAAGCATACAATTTTAGTTTAATTTCTGAATTTTCTGAGTTATCATGGTTATGATGGCACTAAACACCATGACTTCATAGTATATTCATCTTATTAAGTTATGGTTGCGTTGGGTTGCGTACCACACAGCAAATACTGATTTTATGTGGGAACACGGACGGTCATTAAAATGTTGACTTTCATAAATATTGCCCTTTTCAATCGACGGAATGCAACAGATGTTGATGCCAAAACAGACACCACCACAATGCACTGCGTTTTTGCAAAATGCCCTAATTCTGGTTTCTAATTTGTCTCGGTTCCCATAGACATATGCACACAATCATGGCTTCATAGCGCGTTCATCGTTGGATCTCTTAGGTTCTATTTTTCATCAATGCATAAATTAGTTATCGGTGTTCCTTTTTCTCATTTCTAAAACTTAAGAGCTCGACAAATGCATCGTGTGGAAAAAGTTTAAATTTGTTGGCGTTCGCGCAATGCATTATGGGAAGACCTTAAAATCTTCTTTAATGCCAATGCAGTGAATCTGGTATATATTCAAATGATTTAAAGATTACGAGTATAAATGTTGCATTCGTATTGAAAATTAAACTCACTTGATGCTATCGATGGAGGTGTTATCTCTGACGTTAGCAGCCTTCAACGTGGTCTTCATAACTATACACAGCACAACCGTGTTCAACTGTGTAAGAAATCAGACAGAAAACAATGTGTTTATGAGTAAAAATAATAGTACAAATGTGTTTGTTATAATTCAGCATCTGCTCAATAGCAAGTAAACATTTCATATAAAACACATACGAGCATGATAAACTCTTAGAATAAAATATTTATTTCTCATCCGAAAATCGATTGCAAATTGTACATTATTTTGGGATCCCCAAATTCGATCAATCATAACCTCATTTTACACGGTAATGTAAAGAGAGCTTTAGGCTTCGCCAATTCCAGCATTAACACAATTAACATGGTAACTTATTGTTCTTAGTTTTGGGTCCGCAAAGTACACACATATTGCATTGTTCATAGCTTTAGGCGCTGCAAATTCGACCGTAAACACGATTCACATGGTAATATTGCCGTATAGCTTTAGTGTCCCCAAATTCGATTATAAACAAAAGGCTGGCTGGTAGATAAGAAATAAGAATTGGGACAACCAGGCGTGTTCGTATCAAAAGGTTGCAAAAGGGGAAAACACGTTACACAGTTTGTAAAATTAATTAAATGATGTCCCTTGCAGCATAATTTAGTGTCCTCAGTTTGCCCATGGAGAAGACACGTGAACCTGGTGACCTTAACTTGCTGTATGAGCAAGAGCTAAACTAGTGTGTCTCCTATTCCTGGCGATAGCAGTCATACGTGCTTTGTTTGTGTTGTTTTATTTTCAATATGGTATCTTTACCTAGACAGATCTTATAGCGTGTGTCGTGTACTTGCCACCTTTCGGTATTAAACGTAAAACAGAAGTATTGACGATTGATCAATTACTAAAATGTAGTGACAATGGTTTGGAATGAAATGATTTTACCAATGGGCGCGTAAAGTGTTAAAACAGGATTTCCACGCGGCTATTGGTTTATCACTATAGAACAGATTTGTCAGAAACCTTTCCCAAATATCAAGGTCTATCTCAAGGATTACTCAACCAATAACATACATATTTGTACTTAGTTAAATGCATTTCTCATGATGATTCGAAATATGGTGATGAAATTAGACAATTTTGACCTTTTTGGAAAATTTTGTGAAATGTTGGAATGTCATCTGCAGCCGCCTGTCGCGTAACATGGCATATTATTAGTAAACCAATACGAATAACACATGGGGAAATATATCACATGTTGCACTACGCTGATGGTAGAGATAGTAACTATCAATACAACTTACCAACATGATTCCGAGGACCGGACCATTAAACGCCCATATCAGACCATGTTTTACCGAGAGCCAGCATCTAATCGATAATGACAGAAAAAAGTATCAATATATTAAAATAGTAGTTACTACCCTGTTCATTACCTATTCCTAATCCATGCTCTCATTCAATATTTCACATCATTAATGTCAGAAAAATATTAAACATAAACCCAGCAAGAAAATAGCAACCGGTATTGCCTGCGATGGGATGGATTTACGTGTATTTTACCTGACAACAGCCCACATCATCAGCGTCCGGCGAACCAATGATCCGCAGCGTCTGCTTTAAAAAAATCGCTTTACTTAAACCAGTACCAAACTATGGTATGAACGCAACATATCGTGATGTGCGTATAAGTCAGGCATTGCGTATAAGTCAGGCATGTAGGCCCACGCTACTTACATGTTGTCAATTCCGTAAAACCCATGCCTGACACCAACCGAAATACTCACGATAACAGCGGGCAAACCTTGAAAGGAAAGAAGGAAGAGGAATTCATGCTTAAAGTGTATCCCATAAATAAACTGTATTAGTATGCTATCGAATTTATCAAAAATAATTACTTTTAATTTTGGGAGTGTCTCTCATTATTGGTATGACCTTCAAAGAAACAGACAGACACATTGACGAATTAACGAACCATATCCGATAGCATAGTACAGCATCTTCAGATCACGTTCGCTTCCATACACGAGAATGATTAGCCGGAAAAGATGCACAGCCTCAACCAACATCCAGCAGAATACTGATGTAAAGGCAAAGTGAAGAACAATGGCAAATGCTTTGCACAATTCCTGAAATAGCATGAAATAGAAGCATGATAATTATTACACTGAGCAACAAATAGTGCGATATTTCAGGATTACAGCGTATTCAAAACCTCATGAATATACGCGATACGAGCGTCTCAATCAAATGCCATCATTTACTGCTACGCACCAACATGACAAAGTAAGCGCAGCGCAGATCACTAAACCGAGAAACGGTACCACGAATACAATGCATATCAAGTTACATAGTGTAATGTCACGAACGCACGGTGTGTTTGCACAACGCAGTAGTTACGCCCCGAGTTACGCGACATTTAAATATTTTGTTTCCACGAACCCGACTGATCATGCTGATGGCGATTTTTAGTGGGGAAATATTTTTTAAATGCTGTCAAGTAACTTTTATAATTAATAACTGATATTACACGTCACGTCCGTATCATTAAATGACGATTTAAAATCTACGATTTTGATTAAGGATAACGATTATGATAAGTTGCTTTGTCGAAAAGGATGATGTGGTGTTCTCAGCACTAGCGGAGTTCTTTCTAGTGGGATACATGAACACATGGATACATTAAAACAATCACTATCGCCAAATTAAAAGTAAGGGTTGTTGGGAGGTGGCGAGGGGAAAAAACAGGAAAAAGAACTCCCTTTTGAATCTTTACTTGTCTTTGGATAGTGAATTGTGGAGGGCAGTATAATAACACATTAAACGACGGTATAACTGGACAAACATTTTTCACGGACGTAAGCCCGTTTGCATATCAACTCGGACTTGTGCAATAAATTACTGAGGGGGGTGTAAGGGTTTTTCAACAGATTACCCACATTACTAGAAAATACTAAAAAACTACTATACGAGGGGCGGTCAGTAAATAATGAAAGTGATCATGGTATGGGATGCATGAGTGATTCTATTGAGGGGATAATGTGATCAATACAAAGTATGAACCTTTGTCTTTCAAACAATATAGTTTTGGATTTTTAAGTGTGAACTATGACGTCATAGCATTGTCTCAAAGTAAGTACACTTGGGACACTGCTAAATCAGTTATTTGGCGGGAAATTTGAATTGTTTTTATGAAACACGTGGTAAGAAGATTGCATAGCATGACATCAGAAGCAGGTAAATCCCGATTTTTTTTCGCATAAATATGATACAAAAGACAATAACTTTAATCCCTGTGGAATTTGGAATGTGTAGTATAAAAAGAAAAAGTAAGGAGAAGCAATTGAATAAAAGGTATACAAATATCAGTATTTCAAATAGCTAATTTTCATTAAAAAATGCCCAGTCAGTGAATCACTAATATTGCGGAAAATCAAACAATTTAGGAAAAATTCAAGCAATTAACCAGTTTGGAAGATTCCATATGATAGTTAACTAATTATCCGAACTTATTCGCATGAAACCTGCAGAAAAAATGCGCATGCGCAGACGGCAGATAATTTTGAAACGGGCCCAAAATGGCTAAAATCATGAAATTTACCAGATAAAAGCTTACTGTGCCTTCAAATTCTAATCAGAAATAATGGAAAATGCTTAAATCAATGTGTAAACATATTGTGATAGTCAAAATGAAGATATACAGGAATGTATCAATCAAAGATGGCTGCCACAACCTCTCTTATTACTGTTATCTTTAGAGCTACTAGATATGTATTGTGTAAGTAATCGTCATATAATTTCAATGGTTTGAGGAAATTTTATGAACAGCTCCTTTTGAAATCCCCACTATTATTGCTTTACATCCCACAACAATTTATTAAATTATAATCCCTCCATTGTTCTTTATCCTTTGTTGTTTTCTAAGGTATATTATTGCGAATCTTGCTAAATAAAAGCGTATTTGAGATGATCCCTTCTTGTTCGTAGTAAGGCATTCAGATCTAAAAAGCGTGTCAAACAGAGATAAGTGTGTATTCTAACCATGTGCCAAGTGTTATCTGTTTTATGCTTGCATTGCCGAGATATACGCAAATGTATCGATCAACCCATATTGAACATATTACATATCCAGCCAAATAATTGGCAGATTTTAGTCAGTGTCTGAAACCTATTGTGTTTATGTTAATGACGTTACATAACCAAAGGTATCTAACAATCCAAAAGTGTATTGTTTGAAAGACAAAGGTTCATACTTTGTATTGATCACATTATCGCCTCAATAGAATCACTCATGCATCCCATACCATGATCACTTTCATTATTTACTGACCGCCCCTCGTATATTGCCTGTTATAACTCATTTTTTAAATGGAGGCAAGCCCTTTTGCATATCAGCTCTTCATATATTTGATTGTCAACGTGGATATTTACTGAATTTATATGCACTATACACATTCTTATAACTTAATCAAGATTAATACGTATGATTACTTTGATTTACATACCCACTTTGTAATTTCATCGATGAACATAAACAGTGTCATTGCCACAAACAATGATCCCATCAAATTACGATTGATCCGAACTCGATCTGCACTTATCGATTCGTGACTGAAACAATAACACATACCACATCAATTAATGAGATATTTGTTTATACTTATTGGCATGGGACCACACCAACAGGTACGATGGACAGTAAAACATATATCTCGAGAGCAATGATTAATGTTTTTGGTAGACTACTCACCGGAGTAAAGCTGTCACTACCAATGCAAAACCTAAACATAGTATTGACATGGAACATCCTACGTATGTTATCGTTGACAGTATCGCCTCATGGCTTGCAGAATCCTGTGAATTACAAGAAAATACACACTGTGAGATTGAACACACACACGCTGTGTGAAAACTTTGGAATATAGCATTTGAATAATGTGTTGTATTAGTATTAGAGTTCGCATGGTTGTCAAGGGGACAATATTTAGCTTTCTTGTCAAATTCAACATGACTTGTACTCAAAATAATTAACTTTATTTAGGGAGCACATCAAAACTCGACCGCGCGGCAACCGCCGGTTCCGCCCGGTTGGACCGCATATCATTGTTTAGAACAATAGAAACCGGCTGCAACCGCACGGAACCCCACGGAACTTTCAACAGTCTTCTCAAGATCCACATTTCAGCAGCCATTATTCTGTTCTCATCTGCTTTGATTAGAGTCCATCCCTCCATACCATATCGGAGTACGCTCCATACCAGTGCCTTAACAAATGACCTCTGGCAAAATCTGAGACAATTGAAAATCGCTAATGTTACAAGTAGAGGTTTTCGCGGAGGAAGACTAAGAAATCGGGCCCACCAGAGTGAGACTAAGTTGCATTCAATATCTGTCAGAATTTCACAACGTCAACAATCACCGACATCGATTGCTCAGTTTAATCATGGACACTTGTTTAATCATGACAATAATAATTTTAATGTTAAAGTACTGTTCTCAAATCAAGAAAACCTTCTTCAAATACCCCGGAACTGCGCCCAGCAAAATCCCCTAAATCGTATTAATGGCGTCAAAGCTGCCCTCGGGGTATGGAACGCCCGGTCATTAAAAAACAAAACTATCTCCTTATGTGACTATGTAATTGAAAAAGATCTTGACATAGTAGCAGTTACTGGAGTCATGGTAAAACGGAGATGACCGCGATAGTCCCATCCTCGCAGATATCACTAATACCTTCCCCACTACAACATCTTCCAGGTCCCACGTATTGGGAAAAAAGGAGGGGGTGTATTCGTTTTGGCCCGCAAAGGTTTCGTTGTGAAACAGAAAGAATCTCTAACTTTTAGGACGTTTGAGGTAATGCACCTTAGTGTTTCTTCAGGATCTTCATCAACAAGGATTTTCACCATCTATCGTCCGCCATACAGCAAGAAGAATCGTGCCACGCCGAAAGCATTCTTTGAAGAGTTCGCAAGTCTCATGGAATCCGCGATCATCATTCCTGGACACATAATGCTCGTTGGTGACTTTAATCTCCACGTTAAAAAGTCTTCCGACACTGATGCCAGGATATTCCTTGACTTGCTAAACTCCATTGGCTTAGAACAGCACGTGATAGGTCCCACACATCGCGGCGATCATACGCTGGATCTCATCATCACTCGCAATTCAGACTCCTTCATTAGCAATGTCAACATTCTTCATGACTCACCATCTGATTTGTAATGTGAATCTCGTCCGCCCTCCATTGTCCAAGAAAGTTGTGAACCTTCGTAAATGGAAAGATCTAAACATCACTGATTTCAAGAAGGATATTCTGGGCTCTGAGTTAGTTGTTTCACCTGCTGATGATCTAGAAACGCTTACTGCACAATACGATCGTGTTCTTCGCGATGTGCTGGACAAACATGTACCTATTAAGAGCCAAATAATAACCCTCCGCCCCCATGCCCCATGGTACAATGACACCGTACGGGAAGCTAAGCGTGAAAAACGTCGATGTGAGAGAAGGTGGCTATCATCAAAGTTGGCAGTGGACAGGCAGATATATCGCAAACAGTGTGCTAGATATGCTTCGATTCTGAAGTTTGCCAAATGTAATCATCACAAGTCACAAATTGAGAGCTGCGATAATCGTGAACTTTTTCGCCTTGTGAACCGCATGTCTTCAGTCAGATCTGAAAACAACCTTCCCGATCGCGAATCGTCAGACGCCCTAGCATCAGATTTCAATGAATACTTTGATAATAATAATAATAATAATAATAACCATATTTGTATAGCGCCTAACATCGAGATCCCTAAGCGCTTTAACATAAAAAAACATAATAACAAACAAATACATGGATATGGACTACAATTAAAAAGCCTTTGTGAACAAATGAGTCTTTAAGGATTTCTTAAACTGAAATATAGTCTCTGCATTTTTCACATGAAGTGGAATATTATTCCAGAGTTCTGCAGCTGACACAGAGAAGGAACGTTGACCATACTGAGTGGACGTTGAAGAGCAGACAAGATGCGATAGAGATGAAGAACGAAGATTGCGTGAAGGTGTATATTGTTTGATTAGATCTTGAAGATAGATTGGCGCAGTACCATGAAGACATTTATAAGTCAGAAGTAATATTTTATACACAATACGATACTTGATAGGCAGCCAATGCAGATCACGGAGAGTTGGAGTTATGTGATCATGTTTGCGTGAAAGAGTGATTAATCTTGCAGCAGAGTTCTGAATTCTTTGAAGCTTGTTTATCTGCGAATTTGGAAGGCCGTGTAAAAGACTGTTACATTGATCTAAGCGACATGTAATAAATGCATGTACCAGCATTTCAGTTGATTTTCTGTCGAGAAACTTTCTAATCTGTCCAATACGATACAGAGCAAATGAAGCAGAACGGCATATGTTTTTGACAAAGACATCCATTTTCAAATCATTCTGAACAATGACTCCCAAATTGCGAGCACTCTTTACTGGTTCAATCAAAGAGTCACAGATTTGAACATGTTTCAAAGGAGATGAATTTCTGAATCGGGATGAAATATGGAGAAACTCAGTTTTATCATCATTAAGTTTCAAATCATTGGCAGTTGACCACAGTTTAATAGCATTGATGCATGTTTCAAGTTTTGGGATGAGGGATGAGTGGTCATCCTTGTCAAAAATGATATAAACTTGTGTGTCATCGGCATAAATCATTTTGTCAAGATCATGTAAATCAATGACGTCTTCCAGCGGTGCTGTGTACATGGTAAATGACAGTGGTCCAATAACTGATCCTTGTGGGACGCCTTCAAGAGGAGTATGAGGATTCGAAATTTTGTCATTTACAGAGATAAATTGAGACCTATTTTGAAAATAGGAGGAAAACCAGCTTAGCACACGTCCTCTAATACCATATCTGTGAACAAGTCGGTTAAGGAACACATCATGGTTGATGGTGTCAAATGCTGCAGAGTAATCAAGAAGTATTAGGGCAGATCCAGTAAAATCAAGACAGCTTCATTATGCGCGTCGATTCCGATGGCAAGATCATTGAAAACTCTAAGCAGTGCGGTTTCTATACTATGATGTTGGCAAGATATCAAAAATCCGCGTGGAACTAGATAGGTCTGTCAGCCCACCCATATCGGTCAACATACAGGAAAACTGTCTTAGTGAATTCACAAACTTCACTGAAGTTCCTACGGAGAGTATAAAAAAGTTCATCTTAGATTCACCCAGCAAATCATGCGCCCAAGATCCTATACCAACATGGCTTCTAAAGCGCTGTATTGACGAACTTCTACCTTCAATCTCCAAAATAGTCAATATGTCGTTGATCACTGGTGAATTTCCATCAACTTTCAAAGTTGCTCATATTACACCCATACTGAAGAAGCCTAAGCTGGACTGTCAAGACTTGAAGAACTTTAGACCAATATCTAACTTAAAGTTCTTGTCCAAGGTCACTGAACGTGTCGCAGCATCGCAAATGAATCAATACCTCCAGCAGCACAAACTTCAATCCAAATTCCAGTCTGCGTATCGGAAACATCATAGTATAGAAACCGCACTGCTTAGAGTTTTCAATGATCTTGCCATCGGAATCGACGCGCATAATGAAGCTGTCTTGATTTTACTGGATCTATCCGCAGCGTTTGATACGCTTGACCATGCTGTGCTCCTAAATCGTATGAAAGCTCGGTATGGTTTTACTGGAAATGCACTTTCCTGGTTTAGATCGTACCTTCACGGACGTACTCAAGCGGTGACCATTGGGTCAGCTCAGTCACCGTATTCTGTGCTCGATTGGAGTGTGCCCCAGGGCTCGGTACTCGGACCACTACTTTTCACCTTATACACCGGCCCTCTCGGAGACATTATTAGTGCACATGGATTTCAGCACATGAAATACGCGGACGACACGCAGATCTACCTCCTGTTAAAACCTAGTGATCGCGATACTCAGCTTCCACTCTTGGAGAAGTGTGTTATAGACATAAAGGCGTGGATGGTTTCTAACAAATTAAAGTTAAATGATTCCAAGACCGAATTACTGCATATTAGCAATCGATACCTGTGCGAGAATCAGTGTCCACCAGTGGCTATCGGTGAAGCTATCATTGAACTATCTCCTACTGCCAGAAACCTTGGTGTTTCTATTGACAGTAAACTGCTTCTGACCGGTCACGTGTCAAATGTCTGTAGAAGTGCATCCTATGGAATCTATAAAATCGGCAGGCTTCGTGCTTACTTAGATCGCAAAACAACTGAAAGGCTTGTTCATGCCTACATCACATCTCGCATTGATGGATGTAACAGTCTTTTATACGGTCTGCCCGACAACGTCATTGCCAAGCTCCAACTGATCCAGAACGCTGCCGCCAGACTGGTGACTCGTGCTAAGGGACGACGTGATCACATTACACCTATTCTCAAAGAACTTCACTGGCTCCCTGTCCGAAAACGCATTGCCTTTAAAATCGCTCTCCTCACCTTCAAAGCGCTTCATAATCAAGCTCCGCAATACATCACAGAACTTATTGAACCATATTCTCCCTCCCGAACCCTCCGTTCGTCGTCTCAGATCATGCTCCGTCATCCACCGCTATCTAAGTCATCTTATGGACAAAGATCTTTCGCCTCCGCTGCACCAAGAGTTTGGAACCACCTACCAGTTCATGTTCGCGCCGCCACTTCTGTTTCGCAGTTTAAATCAACTCTCAAGACCTACCTCTTCCGATCGGACTGTAATAAGTTTTAGACACGGGTGGCATGGACATTTTTATCTTTGTTTTGATTGTGTAATATTTGCATGCAGTGTGTACATACGCGAACTTTTTATAGATTTATGTGTCTACACCAGCTGGACTGGAACACTACATTTTGATGTTTTATATTACTGCGTGCTTTTATAATGTGTATTATTTATTGCATACTTGTTGTTTTTGTATAGTATTTTCCATTTGTATCCCCCCCCCCCCTACTGTTGTTTTATGTATTTTTGTAAAGCGCTTTGAGGACAGTTTACTGTCATAGGGCGCTTAACAAACACCTTATTATTATTATATTATTATTATTATTGACAAACTTTATTTTAAGATTTCCTGTGAGATTGCGGTCGTTCCACAGGTCCTGGAGTTCTATCATCCTTCCCTGGGTCATTCCGATTATACCTCTTGAGGTTTAGCTTTTTGCCTGCAGCATTCACGGCTGATGTTAGTCTCTCGATGTCTTTTTCAGATGTTTCAAATAGTGCAGTGTCATCAGCATATCAGAGGTTTGAGATTGGTGTTTCTACATTTATACTATATTGGTCTACATTGGCATCTCTCTTGACGTTTTCTGTGTAGGAGATGAACATGTATCGTGAACCAATACACCCTACCTCATACCTTTACCTAGGTTGAAATAATATGTGTGCTTCACCATTCCATCTGATCCTTGCCTTCTGATTGACATAGCGAGATTGGAGCAGTGCTACAAGATGTGCAGGGAATCCCATCTCTACCATTTCAGAAAAATGCTTGACGTGGCTTACAGAGTCAAATGCTTTGGAGGAGTCGATGAACATGATGAAAGCGTCCTGACCTATAATTGCAATGAATTTCTCCATCAAGTTCTATAGACTAACCAACATGTACTACTGAATGCATTATGAATATTTACCGGTGGTGGCGTAATCTGCATCAACACAGCGTAATTTGTAGTATGGTTGCAACTACAGGTTATAGATGATGCACCTTCAGCGTTCATTACGTCACACCCATAATCAGACCATGCCCTGCCACGCATGTTTAGATAATAAAAGATAAAAATGAAATGCAGATTATGTAGGCTATTAAAACAAGAATATACCGGATTGATCTTATATTTTCAGGATATCCTAATAATTAATTGGGCTTTACATTGAGACTAAATTGGTCATGGTCCAATGATTATAATAAGAATTACACCGTCATGAAACAGAGTCCTAATTTTTTTGAGACACCCTGTATACTTATCACTTCAAAAGTGAAATCATTCAGCATCACCTGTATGAAGATCTTACTGTACTCTACCGGAGGATGTCAAATACAAGTTCTACCAAGAGCTAGACTCGCTCATTACAGGGGTTCCAAAGGGAGACAGACTCTTCATTCTTGGTGATTTCAATGCCAGACTTGGAGAAGACTCCCAAACCTAGGAGGGAGCAAATGGTAGGAATGGTGTCGGCAAATAGTCTGCTGCTCCTCAGGACCTGTATCACACTTGATCTCTTGACTTAAAACAGTATTTCGTCATTCAAACCGGAACAAAACCACCTGGATGCACCCAAGAACCAAACATTGGCACTTGATCGATCATGTCATCACCAGGAAGGCTAACAGACGGGATGAATGATTACAAAGGCCATGTGTGGTGCTGATTGTTGGACGGATCACAGACTTGTCATTTCAAAGCTATAACTCTACATCCAAGCTAAACGACGGCCTCAAGATATAAAGACCATGACACGTATTGACGTCTCCAAGCTGAAGATAGACAAGTATGCCACTCTTCTCACAACGACCTCAACAACAAACTTGCTGACATACCCTGTGGCTGTGCAAATGCTGAGAAAGAGTGGAAAGTATTAAAAAACGGTTCACGCTTCTGCGCTAGAGATCCCTACTTCACGGAAGCATCAGGACTGGTTTGATAATAATGACAACCTTATAAATGACCTACTCTCTGAAAGACACAATAGCCACCTCGCTTACCAACAGGATCCTGACTCTCTCTAAAAAAAGCATCATTTGCAAGCATCCGCCAAAAGGTTCAGACTAAACTACGCAACATGCAAGACACCTGGCTCAGTAATAAATCTATGGAGATCCAGAAATTCGCTGACATGCATGACTCTAAAAGATGTTATGATGCTTTGAAAGCTGCTTTTGGACCTCAATCTTCTGGTACATCCCCACTTGTTGATGGATCCCCCTATATCACTGAGCGTGCCATGATCCTGGACAGGTATCTACAATGATTCATGGGAATCCCTAGCTCAAGATCGCCTTTCTTTGCGTGCTACACTCACCTATCGGTTTCGTTCCAGAATACACATCGCGGTGTCAAACTACTTCCACTTTCTATGGCAATGGTGCGCTGTCGATGTTTAAATAATACAGGATAATTACATGACATAGTTAACCAAAATGGTTCATGAGGATTATTGAATAGAATCACATGTGAAAGATCGTGATTCCAAAATGGGGTTTCATAAATGTAAGTACTTTATTATACTACATGTAGTAGATTAATAAATAGCCTGTTTATCTCTTAAGAGGTGAGGGTTGCTAATAACCCAAAATATATGACATTTTTTCAAGCACTGTAACGTTTGAACTAGTAATGTGTTTAGTATACTTTTCTGTGCGCGTTCAATTATTCAAACGCCGATGATTGGTTGACAGATATGTTCCCTTGCAGACTGTTCGATTCGAGGAAAAATACAATTAAGTTCCTTACTCGAAAAAAGAAATCGATACGCAATATTTACCCTCAAAACATCTCACCTTTATTAACGGTCTTTGATACGCCGAAGGCACACTGATCTCTTCACCATTGCAAAGTACTGATGCAGACACTACATCCGCAGCAACATAACTAGGTAACCCCGAAAAGTTACTTGTCTTATTTGACATTGAAGCAGCAATACCTTTGTAAGATATCCCCAGAATTGTACAGGATGCGTTTTTGTCACCTGCATTGGAAACATGAGACGTACACGTAGCAGTTTCATATAAAATGTAGGGGACAAGTATAACAATATAAACGTTAAACAGAAGCTAAATGATCTACAGCTGCAATACCCAATTGCCAACCCTTCCCCAAAACGACCATTCTAGGTATTTCCCTTAGGCTTGTAAAACCCAGGATCTTCTTTTGTCAGTCTACTTATATCATCAACTCCATATGCCGCCGTATTATCTAAACTATGTTTAAAAAACGCTCTCAAATCACATCTTTCAAGATGTATAAACACTCTGCATGGCATATCTGTATAAGTAAAATATACACAACCAGCATAGATCAAACGTTCTAATTTAGTCTGCGAGATCACATACGAGGACAAAGAGCAGACGCGAAGGTGACGGACCGAAGGGCCTTCATGCAACAGAAAGGTGAACGGTTATACCAACACACGACCACGACGTATCGCGAGAGTAGCATAAAAACGATCTGGTAAAGGATTAAACATAACTGAAAAAGAAAGGAGGACTCCACATTCATCTGTTACGAGAGTGGGACTTGACAATTCGAGTGATTCCGAGACGTCAGCCCCTACGTGATCGATTAAAGCCTTTAGACCAATGTTCACTTGATAAACCATTCTGCTTTATATATGTTTAATGATTACTGTTATGTCCAGTTGTAATTGAATTAAGATGCCCAATTAATATGTAATTATTACCATACCTGATGTAGCAATTCTTCCGAAACCTTCAGGATTTATAGCAATATATTCATTCTGAGAAGCACTCTCTGCTTGATACTTCCATCCCTGTTTCTGCAAATCATCTGTCGATTTTCGCTCTACCTTTGCATCTGTTGTTTAAACAATCAAGAATAGAAATGCTAGTTCGGTACTCTGCTTTAGTTTTATTAGACTGTACTAAATCACAATCATTTTGGCAAACCAATTAGATACATGTGGGAACTGCGTGCATAGATGGAGACGGAAAAGATCAAGTGCATACCAGTGTAAATCTGAACGGTTTTTTTTGTGGTGTGTTTGTATTTGTGTTTGTTTTTGTTTACTTTCGGGGTGTAAGATCTGCGTTGATCATAGTTGTCCAGTCCTATCTGAACGATGCAGTTGGTTTAAACACCTTACCAGCAATTCCATACACATAAAGTGATAGTGTAAAATCACTGCCTTACTGCTACGAAATGAATTTAAGCTATTTTACGAGCGTGATTTGTTGCTTGTAGTTCCAGCCCATTTCCAGATGCACAATACGCGCCTACAATACGTGAATGAGTGTAGCTATTTAACAATTGACTATTATAAGGAGACGCACTCATTTTTGAATGTATCCGGTACGCTTACGCACTTCAGGGTTTACGCACAAACGCACGCATTGGTGGTATGTTGTCCATGGCATTGCGACGCTGACAATAACAGATGGAAACAAGGGCGTCCGGGCAATAGAACCTTTTAAACAAATGCCATGCAGCTTAAAGACAATGGTAGACACATGTGAACTTACCCATTGCTTGTGTGCTAATTATCAGAGGTTTAATTAATGGCAAATCAGCAGATATGGCTGTCAATGTATCAGCCATTTGCTGTTGAAGATCTTCAACGGCTGCCGATGTAGCATTTTGTTTATTTCTGACAGGATCCTGTATGCAAGGTTGAAACAATGGCGAAAATAAATAGCTCGAAATAACATCATATACACCAAAGCCCTAGGTGTCGAAACAGCTTTTATCAAATAATCAACTTATAAAGCTATATATATTAACCTTGAAAGTTGTTAGGTTTATTAACGCATACGTACATCTGCTGAGGGGAAATCGAGAACTGACGCTATAGCCTTACTGACTTGTTTCGCAATAACCTGGAATAAATGATGCAGGGTATCTGTTAATATTAAGTAAATTCGAAATCATAATACTATTGATACAATTGGAAACTAATTAATAATAAACACAGCAAAAACAGAACGTCTTCGCTCATTTAATAAAGTCCATGACTTTGAATCTGCAGCCATGTTATGATAACATAATTGATATACACACCTATGACACAATTGGCTATATGTTAACCGAAAAAGGTTTTGGGTTTTCCGAATAATTTTAGAAGGACGGTAATTTGGATATCGGGAACAAAGGTTGGAGAATTGTAATGATGTTGTCCTAAACTCGGATTTGGAAATTTTGAGAGACTCACACCAATTAATCGTTACTTTTACGAAGACATGCACATAAACGCGAGAAAATAAGCAGGTCTTGCTTTCCTAGGTTGCTCTAAGATTGTTATCATTTTTCATTGAGAACATTTGGGATATTGATTTCTTGATCCCTTAATAATATGCTCTTATCAAATGCATCCCCGGTCTTGGTGTATAGAAGGGGGTTAGGGCCGGGACGCAATTATTTGTTTTGTACATCAGTTTAACCAAATGTATGTATTCCGTTTTTATACGAAATAAAGCAAAATTCACTGAATAAAATGATTTGTTTACATTTTTAAACAAATGAACTGATTTTGATTAAACTGATGTACGAAAAAAATAATGTCCCGGGATGCAATTGATAAGCGCATTAGTCTTCCATAAATTGGCATATATCAACCAACATGTATGGTTACAGTGTAGTTTTAACGATGGGATGTATGTGTTAGACCACTTGAAACTCATATCCAGTATTTTTGCTCTGTTAACATACTTTAAATCAAAAATGGCCGCTAATATTATGGCCAAAATGGCCGCCAAAATATTTTTGTTTGACAAGAATCTGGAGTTGTTTCCGTTAATACCAACTAATTGTGTGTAAGAATCTCTAAAATTGCCCAACATGAAATAGAATCATGATACAATAACTATAAATAGAAACAATCAATTTCAATGCAGTTAACGACATTTGGTAGATAATTAATACGTTCAATATTTGATATACAAAACTTCATGTAGAAGCATGTAACCTTGGTATATTTTTAAATAAGAAGGTGAGTTCATAATATGTGGGTTTTTTTTACTGTATATCGATTTATTCCCCATTTATTCTAATATCAAATGAATAAATGCGCCAAATGACGCATTGAGTCAAATCTCTGAAATCTACCTTTATTTCGATAGTTCTTACCTCTATAATTTGTTCCCGTGCTTCGCCTTCTCCGGCAAGATCGGGTCTGCATTCGAGGATGCGAAGGGTCTCTTCTAGAGAATCGCTTTTTGCGCTTTCCACAGAATCATACTTGATACAGTCTAGACGAAGTTCTGTTGATAGTTACCAGATCAAAAACACGAAGAAAACTATCAGGGCATTTGTGATTCAATGTAAGCCAGGACTTCTTGTTCCACATGAATTGTTTAACAATAATAATAGTGTTAAATACCCGAATCATTTTATAAAGAAAAGAAATGGTCTTACCTTTACAGCTTATTCCGTCACCACCATAGCCATCATTACAGTCACATGTGTAGTTACCAATAATATTAATGCACGATGCATTGAGGTGGCAGTTATAGAAGCCTAACATGCATTCGTTGATGTCTATAAAACAAACGATACAATACTAGTACACGAAATGAAACGAGACATAGTATAACAATATTGACTGCAATGACAGCGAATGAGGGGCATGGTTTTAAGTATAGGCCCATGGTTATCTCAAAAACCAGGCTATGCCCCGAGGCAATGAAAGCAGTCAATATTCAATTAAATATGTTAAATAGGGCGTAGCCCTATATTTACTCAGGCCAACCAAGTTCCATGAAATGAAGCCTATTCAAAGCGGGTGGCGGATTGCTTGACTCGTCAACCGTGGGGTGTGACGTCATTAGATAACATTGTGCTCGGGATGTAGTCGTGACTGTGACCCGGGTATAGTTGTTTTCATGACGTCATATTGATATTGAAGACATAGCTTGATTATTCCCCCCCCCCCCCCGCTTTTTTTAACCAATCAAATGACAGGAATCTATGTAAGGGGTATGTAATAGTATACAAATATTTAATGCCTGAGCGTGTAATAGTCAAAACTATATCACAAGGTCAAATTTGGATTTTTCCATTGCACGAGGCGAAGCCGAGTGTAATGGAATAATCCAAATTGGACCGAGTGATATAGTTTTACTATTTCACAAACAAAAGGCATTCAATATGTGTTTTATATCATGATATCACATCATTCTTGTCCAGCCATAATGATAGTAAAAACTATCACATGGTTGAAATTAGGCCTATCATGATATAATTAGTTATAGACCACTATAATCTAAGTAGACTTGAGTTAACCTTACAGAAAGGACGTGATTAAATGGACATGGAGATGAGTAATGCAATATAGCTATTTTGACTTTAAAACACGTTCTCTTTTTACCCCTTCCTGACCTTTATCCAGAGGTCATTATTGACATATTTTTCTCGTCTCATCAAAGGACATAATGCATGCAATCATTGTGCGTAATCATGACACAATATAACATTTTTCGTAAATTGTTTTCGTCTTAACATTATTTTATTTGGCATAATACGAGGTATCAAATTGTAGAAAACGAATTTCTTAAAAAAAACAATATAAATTATAATATCATATATAATAATCTAATTACCTCTCGAATGAGCTTTTCTTTCTTGCGGTGTTTATTTACATTTTCAATACAAACATCAAACAAACGATATATGATGAGATATGCATGGATTACGATTGATGTAATAAGTAGATGTTGGGACAATATTACATTCTGGAGACGATTTCCGAGTTTTTGAGCAACTCTGGAACCGCATTCAGGGTTTCGTATAACTGGTATAACGAATTATAGAATCTTGATATCTAGCAGTCAAGTCTTCTATATAATCGATGGAGATAAAGAAACTCTTTGACATGTATTTTTATCGGTAGTCCGGTGTAAGAATGATCTCAGGGCTCGTGGTAGGGGTATTCAAAATATTGGAACGGGAAGGATGATGACTAGAACCACAACGGCTCATCATTTCTTGATATATTTTGCGGTACGTGCTTTGTAACACAATGTATGCACTTAACATTGTTCTTCTGCTATCATTCATTACGCGCGTACAATACATTTTCTGTCAAAGGCGAAATAAACTATCATAGTCTGTACAAGCAACAATTACGTGAAATGACATGATTAAGTATGAACCTTTAATTTCAAATGGACATTAAACACTATTCAATTTCATTTCAATACACCGTATGCAAGAATCGACACGAATTTGCTATTATCATGGCGTCGGTGGCGCTATAACGCATAATGATTGCTAACATGACCTGATTCATCTAGTGATGATGTGTCAAAGGTCAAAAGGTCATGTGTCACAGAAGAAGTTTCAACTTTACAATGACGTCGACGCTGTGTAGGTTCATGTTAACAAATGTATCGCCTTGCTATTACATGCATATAACGTTCTCTACCAAATGTTAACAAATGTTATCAACCCACCTAAGCAGTTACTTCGACCATTCCCATCGTATCCTGGGTTGCAAGTACACGTGAAGAATCCAAGGGTATTGTTACATGCTGCATTGCTGTGGCAGTCATCAGAACCTGTCGCACATTCGTCAATATCTATAATATAAAACACGGAATCATTGTATTAACAATCGCGGATTACATGAAGCCTTTAACCATATGTGTAAAATGACTTCAGTCACATTTTTGCTAAATTGGCACTATGGACGAATAGAGATCTTTGACCAAAAAACATGACGCCTCAATGGTCGTCCCAACCCCATACTTGACAACGTTGAGTCCTACCATCATCACCTGGATTCAAACATTATTTTCCAGCATTAATCCAATAGGAGATGGGTGAATTTAATGACAGTCATGACAATATTAGATGGAATAGTCGGCATGCTACACATTTGAATTAATTATTCAAAAAGTGATTGAATTGTACTGAATATTTTATTCATTGAAGTAAATACAATGTTTGTGTGAGCATGGTGAATGGGCAAGGGCTTTAGCAGAATGTGCTAGTGTAGTGTTAAGACTTCTACTCATAAGTGAGATCTACATCCTTTTGTATTTGTAAGCTGTCGAGATTCATAATATAATGGCTGCGAGTGGGCATGGAATAAACTTGACGCTTTCATTGCGCTCCAATGTTCAATAGGCTATGCTCCATAACATATTTTGGAAGCTACCCACGGAGCCCATCCAGATAAAAAAAAGGCATGCTTAGCAACGTAATAGCTACAACATGCCATAACAAGAATAGTTTACCATATCTACAAGTTAAGCATCTATCAGTTTCATTAAGTCAAGGGTCATGAAGCTATACCGTTAATGTGTGCCGACCTTTGACCTAATGAAACCAATAGATGCTTAACTTGTAGATATGGCGTATCCCTCCGAACAATTTGAGATTATTCGGATCAAAATCGGAGCATTTTGAGAATTTGACCCCTGTACAAAGAAATATAAGAAAATATTGACCTTTGACCTTTTTGCCCTATATCTTGGAAACTAATCATCTGGTGGAAATACAACCGTTTACTTTTTTGCTCCTTATGATCTCTGCAATTTGATCCCTGTAATACTTTCAGGGGGTTCTAGGGCCTAGATCCAGCTGAGGGGGTCATTCTAACAACAACTTTAGTGGGTCAAATCTGCTGTACTTTATGGGTTGAAACCATATGTGACAGGCTCTGGACCTATACAGATTTCGACCATGTATCATTTTTACCGTGGTAGCAGTCCCCATATCTTGTATATTTCCCACATATAGAAAACACCAAACGCACCTGTGCAGTTAGCACGACCATCTCCAGCATATCCCCGATTACAAACACACACGAATGAACCATCAATGTTGGTGCATGTTGCATCCATGTGGCAGTCGTCAACACCTGTCGCACATTCGTCAATATCTAGAATGTAACAACATATCAATATCGTTAGTTGGTTTGCTTTCAATTCATTCACTCTGAGTAGTATCGAATCGAACCAATCACAAAGTAGGAGACTAAAGTACGCAGAATGCATTGAAAATGTCTAATTGCACTCCGTGTGTGTGCCGTACAATTCGCGTACAATTCACTTGTTCATAGAACACGGGTTTACCGATTTTCTTTTGGGTTGCGGGTGTTAGCTAACTTGTAACCGGTTTTATATTCGTTATAAAATAAAGGAGGATCAATTCACTTGCCCAAATGTTGGTATGCTCACAATGGCACTCTCTCCAAACAACGCATACGCATTTATTGACCTACACTCTTAGAAGGTCAGGATCAAATACATGAGTAGATTTCCGGCTCACTTTGTTTTGATCCTTTAAGGATCATTTTCGGATCGTTTTGATCCGTTTTCGGATCGTTTTGATCCGTTTCCAGATAGATATCAACAAACGGATCAAATTCACCTTGATCAACTTTGATCTGATTTCCGGATCAATTCGATGAAACAGTTCATTGGTCAATGAGTGACTGACGTCACTCTTTCGCAAACCGATAGACGACAAGCAGACGATCTTTTGAATTCGGTCGCCACAGTTGAAACAAGGGTGAAATACCGCGGTAAGTTATCCAGTCTAATCTGTAAAATGTTACATGATTTTGTCGGTAAAGTAGTTTTATTTTTTATGTTTGAACATGCTCTATTCTTGTGAACAAATTTCTTGTACCTGACCAGTGCCATCAGTACGATTTTCGGTCAAAATGCTCCACACAAAATGTCACGATCACTGCGATGTACTAGGCCTACACGATGTAGTAAGCTTACTGCACTCGATATATAGTCTGCAGTGTGCACCCGGGGGTGGGGGTACTCAATCAATATTAGGTTTCACACCAGGCTCCATCAAAAATACCCCTTTTTTTGGCCCGGTGTCACCGAAAGACCCTTGCATGCATGCTTGTTTTTACAATCTGTCACCCGATGACCCCCTATGTTTTCACTTTTTCTTTGATTCAGTTTGATCCGGGAGTAGGATCATAAGCTACAGGTACATCCGATTAAGGATCATTATTTTGATCTGTTTCAGTATCATTTGACAGAAATATTTGATCCCATTTCGGATCAAACTTTTTGATCCTGCTTGTCGGATCACTTTGATCCGGAAAGGGTAAGCTCATATGTGATACCGCTTCTGGATCAAAATTGATCCTTTTCGTCTCATATTTGATCCTGACCTTCTAAGAGTGTATATAAATAAATAGCGCACCAACAACGCACTTGTTCATGGAACACGGGTTACCGATTTTCATTTTGGCTTCGGGTTCGAGCTAACTTGTTAACGGGTTTTTTTATCGAAGGATCAATTCACTTGCCCAAATGTTGATATGCTCACGATAGCACTCTCTCCAAAGAACCCATACGCATTTATTGACCTATATAAATAAATAGCGCACCAACCCCAGGACACTTTCAATGTTCTTCTCGGTTCATATGCGTAGACCAAAAGAGCTCCTTGGTATACAGGAATTGATCGCAGAAATAAACCAGTTATGGATGATTCCATGACGTCATCGGACATGTAATCTTGTCATTCGCATGATTAGTACATTGGTGGCACTTATGTTGATTAAAAAAGTTTGATTTTGCCAAAGTGTCCTTTTCACGTTTTAATTCAAATTGGTATAATTTGAACGCACCTGTGCAGTTATCATGACCATCTCCAAAATATCCTTGATTACAAGTACACGCAAAGGACCCAACAGTATTAGTACATGTAGCATTGATGTGACAGTCGTCAGTACCTTTCGCACACTCGTCGAGATCTAAAATTCGAATTCAAAAACATATTTCAATGAAAAAGTTAATATACCTATGAATAACCTGCTCAAGCAGATTAATTGCAACACTTCCGCACACACACCCCTGACGTGAAATCCCTTCAATCAAGAATATGGCTTAGATTTTTCAACCTAGGACGATGTGTGTCGACAGTTATTCGCCATACCACGGACGTGTTATTTATTCATGTGTATACAAAATCTGATTCTCCACGCTCCAAACTGAAGACGTGTTCAAATTTTCTTCCACGGGAACGCATCTGAAACTAGATATTGCACGCAATTCTGTTCACAGGCCAGTCATTGGAACATAACTAACAACCGGGGACCTTTGGACGATGTAAATACGCACAGTTATCTACATACCGGGACGTTTATTATCCATTCATGTGTATTCAAAATCTGATCCATCACACTTCAAACTAAAGACAGTTTATGTTTTTTTTCTCCATGTGGTGGTATCTAACCAAATTAAATGATCACCTTAATAGTATACTTGGTGTACCAAATAACGCAATATATGAATGTGGCGCTGGAAATACAATCCTAATTAAGATTAGGTAGCTAATTAAGTAAATTATTAGCCCAAAACCAAAACAAAGTGCAGTTTACATTTTCACACTTTGGTTTTGAATACGCAGGACCGTGTGACAGGTATGCGTATTGGTTGCATTTATCAATTGAAGCATCCCCAATCCTTATCTTACTATCGACCCGTGAGTAGTCGCCAGTTTATCAATAACCTGCCTGTTGGTAGTCCAAGGCTGCGTGTAGACGAACAAAAAGTTAAAATGAAAAACGGACTTTGTTTTGGTTTTGGGCATATAGCTGACTTAATATTGATTCAATCTTCACGTGTAATATCTCAAATTAAAGAAAAGGGATTTGTTACAACTTTAATTTAATACTAGCGGGCACCAGCGCTTCGCGCTGGACCCGCTAGAAGATTTCACGGGGAATAAGTAAACAAAGCGTAAGAAAAATTGATACAATAATATCAATAACATGTCCTATACATGTATACATAATCCAGACGGGGCCCTAAATAATCCGAATATCGCAGGTGCTTTTGATAATCCAGGTTATACATTGCCTTAATCTAGGTAGGCCTACGTTTGTGTTTCCAGATACCTATGTAGGCCTCCCATGAGACCTGAAATGCAGGTACCCGTTGTCCCATTATATCCAGGGACCCCATAGGCCTAAGCCCTACCCCCTAATCCAGTTACCCCAGGTGCCCTTAATAATGCACTGGATACCACATAATCAAGGTAGGCCCACTGCAGTGTGCCGTTATCTCGAGATACCCAGGTGCCCTTACTTTATCATAGTCAAGTAAATTAAACGCGGGTGCCGAAGATAGCGGACAGTAAAAGTCATATCACAATATATAGGCAGAGGTCAGTAATATCAAAGAGTTATAAATGTTTATATAAATATCAATCAAGAGTATGTCCTTAAATAATTCAGGTACCTAAGGTGCCCTTGATATAATGTAAGTAACATGGTGCCCTTAATACACCATGTGCCTAGGCCCAATGTGCTCTTAATTAATACAGATACCCATGTTCCTAATCCAAGTAGACCTACTCCATCAACGTGTTCTTAATACCCCCAGTTATACTCCTGTCAGCGCATGTCTCTACCTATTTTGTACCCCATATAATAAAAAGTTGAATTTTAATGTCAAAATTGAAAGTTACTTAAAATTAGCTTTTAAATGTCTCCCCCGATTCTTTTATTGCCCTGCCACCCCGTTTTCCTCCTTTAAAGGTATATTATGTGATCTTTCCATGGAACGCCCTCAACATCGAAAAAAAATTGAAA
Organism: Ophiura sarsii; assembly: GCA_035610835.1. Classification (NCBI taxonomy): domain Eukaryota; kingdom Metazoa; phylum Echinodermata; class Ophiuroidea; order Amphilepidida; family Ophiuridae; genus Ophiura; species Ophiura sarsii. The sequence continues at coordinate 49,653,767 of CM069455.1, forward strand.
GCAGATTTTCTTGCAGATTTACATTTCTGATCATAAATCGTACATACATTCCAAGTGACAGGGCGATACGATTCTTAATTACTTCAAAATCATGGTTTTAGAGTGAAAATAAACTGTCGGATATCCGACAACTTATTTTATTCTAGACTAAATTCACTCTAAAACCATGATTTTGAGGTAATTAGGAATCGTATCGCTCTGTAACTTGGAATATATGTACGATTTATGATCAGAAATGTAAATCTGCAAGAAAATCTACTTTCTAAAAGAAATCACGAATAGAGGGAGCTCTCTGGAAAAGATCACATAATATGCCTTTAACATATGGTGCTGGTGCAAGTGTCGCCACTGCCCATATGCACATACTGTATCCAGGTAATTCAGTAGGCCTACGTTCTGAGCGTTATAGTTTTATAGTCGGTCGTTTAGTTTTATGGTCGGCGGAGTCTATCATCAAGATCACTTGTACCATTCCACGCTTGTACTTGAGCACAATGTGTGCCATCCGGGTTTTGTTTGGCCTATTTACATCAAATACATTATTCCTCCAATAGGCATGTGGGGCCTTAACGTAATATGTAGTCTCTTTATCATGTTTGCTGTGTTCTATAAAGCCTCCCGAGATACTACCTGAGCGTACACCCTTAAAATCCAGTTATCACAGGTGGCCCACCTGCGCATAGTATATCCAGGTAATTTGAGACTCGTTTTATAGTGAACCCCGTAATCCAGATACCACGGATGCCCTGAATAATCCAGACACTCTATAATAATCATGATAATGTACCACACGTTCCGTTTATCCAGATGCCCCATGTGCCCTTATAATTATATCCAGATTATCAAGTAAGGGAACAGGCGCGTACCGCGGCATGTGAGCCAGGGGGGGGGGGGGGGGGGGGGGGGGGGGCAGAAGTATGTCGTCCCGGTAGTGGCGTATCGTCCCTGTAGTGGCGTTTCCCAGTCAGTCACCTCGTGAATTTCACGTAAGTGGGGGGGGGGGGGGGTCAAAAACTTTCGCACGGTCAAAACATTTCGCACGGTCAAAACATTTCGCACAGTCACAAAATTTCGCACAGTCACAAAATTTCGCACAGTCACAAAATTTCACACAGTCACACATTTTTGCACGGTCAAAAATTTTCGCACGGGCACAAAATTTCAAACGGTCACAAATTTTCGCAGTCCAAAAAGCACAACAGTCAACAAATAATGCCAAGTCCTCAGTGTGTTAGGTCATTTTTTTTCCTTAAGCAAATTTAGCGTCCCGGTATTGGGAATTTAGCGTCCCGGTAATTGGAGCCAGGGGGGGGGGGGGGGGCAACTTGCCCCCCCCCCCCCCTGCCCCCCGGTCGGTACGCCACTGTAAGGATGCCTGAAGCATCCTTTTTCTAAGAGCATGAAGAGTGTACGGACTGCCTGCTTTCACTCTGCTCCGTTACAATGTGCACGGTTGTGTACAATGCGTACACTTTTTGTCTGCGTCATTACGTGTGCGCCGAACCGCGTTCGCCATGTTAAACGCGGTCGCGCAGCACAACATAGAAACGGTTGACATGGTACTGCCAGTTTCTTTATCGTTAGCAAACGTCGCATTCATCTATGTTACTAATGTGAAAGTGTCACTTTAAGATCTGTGTAAGAGTTTTTGTTTACATTTAGAAAATGCCGTGAAATATTTTTATTTGTCGGACGTATAAATGCTTGTTACTATGCGATCTTTAAGAATAACAAACAGCCGCATATACAGAAATGTAGCTATATCCCTGAAGAAAATATTTTGGGTGAAGACCATATGTCATCACTCACTCCGAAAACCACAATTTGTGTCCGAACAGTAGCTACCCGAGTAAAATAAATTCAACATTTTGGATTTTCACATGTGATCCTTTCTGCGCATGTCTGAAAACGGGAAAAAACGGGTATTGAACTATCTAATTAGCTCGTGTATTAGAGGCGCAATTACCACGCTTTTTCAGTTGAAGAGGGACGCGAGTGCAAAATTATTATTGAACTATCTAATCAGGCGAGGGACCGAAAATTAGTATATAGATGTTTACGTAAGAGCTATAATAGTTTTGGAGTTGAGAGCATATTATTTACCTGGTCAGTTACTTATTTTTAGGGTTGTAGAAGCTATATCTTTCTCCAACAATAAATTTACTCTAGATTAATCTAATATTACCGAAGTAGCTCCACTCTTGTTTAAAATGTTAAAACTAAACACACCTTTGCAGTTATCACGACCATCTCCATCATATCCTTGGTTGCATTTACACGACATGAATGATCTATACATTTCATTGGTACATGCAGCATCGGTGTGACAGTCGTCGGTATTTGTCTCACATTCTTCAGTATCTAGAATAGTAAAACATCGAGGTTTTAAACGGGCACATATACAAGTGCATGCTAATTTAGTCGGATATTATCCTAGGTTTTACCTCGAAAATTATGCCATTAAATTAAAACGTTTGATATTTCTCTCCGACGATGTGGTTCTAAAAAGTATTTTTACCTATTCGAGAATTGAATACGATCTTGTATTTGGTCGTTTTCTTTCATCTTTCTTTAACCGTTGTTCTTAGAATAGCATACTTTGAAATCGAAAATGTCGTAATTTGCAACTTTAATTTTCGAAATATCATAATCCGTGTGCTTTCAACTAACTGAAAATAGCTAATTATCTTGAATGTCAATGTGCTATGTATTGAATATAGCAAACTATTTCGAGAGTCAAAATGTTATCCACTGAATATCGAAAACAGTCCCGAAAGTCAATGTGCTATCTACTGAAAATAACGAACTATTTCGCGAGTCAATGTGCTATCTACCGAAGATAGTAAACTATCTCGAGAGGCAATGTGCTATCTACTGAAAAAAGTAAACAATCTTGATCGATATGGTATCTTCTGAAGATATCAAATCTTCTTGATAATCAACACGATATCTACTGAAGATAGCATACTATCTTGAGTCAATTGCTATCTAATCAAAATCAATTGCTATCTAATCAAAATCAATTAATATCTAATCAAAATCAATTAATATCTAATCAAAATGTTTGATTTGAGATCATCAATATGACGTACACAAATATGGCAACACAAATTAAGGCCATACTTGTTACATTTAAAGGTACACGACACTTACACTTTTGAAGATATGATTACTACAACCCAGTCTCCTTGAGAATGGCAAGTCAGCCTATAGACTGAAACCATATCTGTATTAAGTCATTTATTTCTAGAACGAAATATCCCACTCTTTAATCAGTAATCGGTCAATACAAAACTAAATATGAAAGAGACTAAGTTGGACGATAAAAGTATCAAATATTTTTATTTCTTATTCATTTTATTTTTATTTTTGAGAAATTTTGTTTGCTAATATCAAAATGGATTGTTTGTCTGTTGCATAGAACTCTTCACATTATCTTGATGTGCAAAGGCGGCGCAAGAGCCCAACAATTACAGTTGACGTGTTTCTAACTTCAAAATGGATCAAGGATAGCAAATTGAGAGCCAATGTGATGTCTATTGAAGGTTAAATTATCTTAGTTGCCAATATGCTATCTGCTAAAAATAGAGCACGATACTCCACGTACTCCATGTGATTTAAACGAACAGACCACTACGTAAAAGTACTTCCTAACGAATCAACAGCGGTTGAACGCGAAATGGCAACACGCAAGTGACTGGTGCGCTTGGTCATTCGGACACAACACGCCCGACGCGGAATTCTTTGTCATTGATGCACTTAATTTTGACCACTTGCGCGTACAGATGCGAATAGGGTTCTCGTGCCGGAAATACTGTTGTTTTCTTATTACCGGCGCCCGCGCACTGCTTTGATTGAGGCATATCTGACATACATATTCTTGAGGTCATGAATATGAGTCATTGACATAAAAGGGGTCAAATTTAAAACATGCTCCGAATTTGATCGGACTTGTTGCTTCTTACGTCTTTTGATGAGGCAATCATATCATCGGGTCTTTAAAAAAACTAACTCGAATGTGTCTATGTGTAATATGAATTATTTCATTTATTTTATTCAGAAATTTGGTAAGGACTGAGATGAACCAAGGTCATTGTTTCATATCACTTATCTTATATACACTACCGCCCAGAACTGTTCGCGCACACCATCGAGAAAACTTATTCTCCAAACTGTCTTGTAATTTTACCCATATCAAGGTCCAATCCTATTTATATAAACACAACACCAAAAGTAAGTCCCCCCTAAACAATTCGTCATAACATCGTAAGATAAAACATTTTACCAATAAAACTTAGTTAGAAATAATCCTATGACTGTTTCCTAAGTGATGGTTGAAAATTAAAGATTTCCATTACTTCATGGCTGAAAGAGCTCAAATGGAAGACAAAAACTGCCCTTCTCAAAAATCACAAAAGTGTATGAATTGCTTCTCACTAATGGAAAAGTACCCGTGGCTGAGCAAAATTTACTGTAATGTGTAATCAATTCATGATCATTCAGCCATGTAAATCCCATTCTTGGCTCAGATATTAGCATAGTGAGTTGTGACTTTTGAGAAGGGCAGTTTTTGTCTTATTTTTGAGCTTATTCAGCCATGAAGTCATGGACATCTTTCATTTTCAAACACCACTTAGGAAACAGTGATAGGATTATTTCTAACTAAGTTTTATTGGTAAAATGTTTTATCTTACGATGTTATGACGAATTGTTTAGGGGGGGGACTTACTTTTGGTGTTGTGTTTAGGTGCCTGGATATCTTCTCATTCATAACTTCATCGACCTTGTAGCCTACAAATCTTTCAAAATAAATATCTTGCCGAGGTCGCTATTTTCTCTATGGAGAAATCCAATGCAATTCTCGCCTCATTAATATTCATGAGCTCATTATCGCTGTTACAGCGCTATGGGGTATCCGTGCTTGCGAAAATCTTCTCCGACAAATCAATATTTTTACATTATTTTACAAAATGCAACCACGTAATTAATCAGCATTACAGATCCCTGTCATTAGACAGGGATCTGTAATGCTCATTAATACCTAAAACATGGTTCGTGTTTTGACAAGGTTACTGTAATTTCCCAAAAAGCTGATTTTCGAGACAAAACTTTATTAAAGTTTTGGTTTTAGAATGATACCTGTTGCGTACTGGGAACCAGCAAAATGCTCGGACTAAAAAGTGGCAGCAGCAATTACAATTTTGCATACAGAGGTATTCTGTCATATTGCAATGTGTGCATAGAACATGGATTATAAACACATTAAACCGGTGGACATGAAGTGAACACAAAGCACACCATACATTTTGTATACACAATTGAGCTCATCTTGGTGAAAATGGCTGGTTAAATTGTAATCTTCCCATTTTTGAGTTAGAAAAATGCTCAAAGTTGTGACATCTCCTATAGCGAGACGGCTTGTCAGGTCCGTTTAGAGAGTTTCGAGACTAACAAAGCCTGACCTACGCTATTAAAAAATATTAATCACACAATAAGTTTAGTTACCGCGTGATCCAACATACATTATTTTGAATGGACTTGTTCAAATCCTTTGTTAGACTAGAATTGATCACCCTTTTAGCGCATTCTTTTATGAATGGGAGTTGACCATTGCAATCATGTGAAAGTAGGAGATATCGCCCAATTAAAACACATCTGGCAGTAAGTTCGGTTTGCATAGCACTTATCAAACTGCATAATACATTTCACGGACATAAATTATGCTAATGAGCTAATTCGTGAAGAGCGCCGCTCATTAAATGACGTCACTTACATCATCGATATTTTCGGAACGCCAAATTTGTAGATTTGAAATTCTAGGTCGAGTAAAATGATGTGCTTATTTGTTGTCTGTGAGCTTTTGTGATGTTTTTCCCGTATTGGAGTATTTTTTAATTGAAAATAGACAGTTCAAATTAAACGTTGGTTCCAAGTTCAACAGACAGCACATGGATTTAAGTACACAGCAACAACAATATTCAGGCAACATTTGAGAAAAAACGATGCCCGGCATTGCAAGGGAGTGTACGGGGAAGTGTACGGGTGAACATGACAAACCAAAACAGCCTAATAAATAACAGCTAATAACCGCCTCCGTGGCGCAATTAGTTAGCGCGTTCGGCTGTTAACCGAAAGGTTGGTGGTTCGAGTCCACCCGGGGGCGTTGTTTCTTTTTGCATTTAATGCAGATCGACAAATCACAGTAAAAATCTAATATTGACAAAATCACAGACCACTTACACAAAAATCGCATCTGCGCATGTTCCTGTCGTGATCGAAATCCAACATACAAGCAATGGGCGAGTTTTATAAGTGCATAGTATGGTGGTATAGGCTGTCGGGCAATGTTGCTCGAATAACATAGCACAACTGATGGAAAAGATATCGACTGACCTTCGCAAAATTGTACATTATATCAAGGAGTATAAACACTTCAAAAGAAGGAAGTTCCCCTTTAGGGGTTCCCTTATATTTCCAAAACAATACATTGGAATGGAATGGGGTTTTCAGTCAAATGATTATGGGCTTCCTACCAATACTTGACCACAATTTCAAATCAACAGGTTCTGTCATGCTCGAGTGAGCACGTATTGAATGACGGAATGTCCCATTTCAAAAGTTGCTAAAATTCTGGTACAACAAGAGTTGGACTTCCATATCGAGTAGCGCGCCTCATCAACACTATGCATGCTATGAGAAATCGATGTCGTCAATTGATACACCAACGTGGTGGATACACACACTACTAAACATTCTTGTAACAACTTTTGAAATGGGACATTCTGTCATTCAATACAAGCTCACTCCAGCATGACAGAACCTGTTGATTCGAAATGTGGGTCAAGTATTGGTATGAACCTCATAACAATTTGACAAAAAACCCATTTCAACCAAATGTATATTTTTGAAAATATAAGGGAAACCCTAAAGGGTTTATATTCATTGTATTTATTATTTACAGATAACAAACCCAAGAGAAACAAAATTGGAGGTATTGCTCCTCGGCTTCATCGATTTATTAAACTTCACTGAGCACCCAAACATGGCACTCTTAATCATTATCAACTATGTAGGTTCACTACAATTTATAATGGTAATTTTAATTACCTCATTCATTTGTAGAATTAAATTTAACATAGTTTTAATCTATTGATGATAAGTCACCTGTAGATTCACACCAATTAATACTGGTAGTTTTAATTACGTCATTCAACTGTATAATTAAATTAAGCATAGTTTTAATTTATTCATGATATGTCACTACATAATATATTGGGTAGTAAATTTATCATACATACAATTTTTTGTATAAACAGATTGAACTGACTGTAGATTCACTACAATTAATACTGGCAATTTTCATTACAACATTCAATTGTAGAATTAAATTAACATAGTGTTAATTTATTCATGATATGTCACTAAATGATATAGTAGTACCTTAATAATACATTGGAGAGTAAATTTATCATACATACAATATTTGTATAAATAGATTGATCTGATCGTCCATTTGACGATGCTAATTGTATAATCAAATAATAGTAGGTCATGGAAATATAATTGTATAAATTGATAACAGACGTGTTTGCATCATCAACAACCATCACATTTTTTGGAAAAGTAAAAATACCTAAACCTAATGTATAAACACCTAAGAGAGTTATGCTACGGAGATGACACAATGATGGTTGAACTAATGAATTGACTAAGGACCAATATTATATTAGATGAGTCATTTATAACTTTTGTCAGCACATGATTCCAGGGATCTGTAGATTAGCAACCCCTACCCTTAGAGAATAGCTCAGAGAAGTAACATCTGCTAATTTCACATTGTATACTGACTCAAATTTATGGTATTTAACATATGAATATGTAAATATTGTAATGTCCAATAGTCTAATCTGCATAATTTATTGTATCAATTTAATGAATGAATGGCAATAATAGAGCGAGCACATAAATTGCTGACTCTAAAATTATACCAAAGTAATTGGTGGGTGGGAGTGGAATTTCAAGGAAAGCGACCCGTCACGATGAAGCCAAAGAGAAATGTGATCAAAACAATGGAAAGGTAAAAGCACGGAACCTCGTCTAGAACCAAAACAAAGAGCAAAACTCGCGGGCATGAAAGCAAGGAAGCTGATTGGCCCGATGTACGGTAACCAAGGCACATAGACGCACACTGCAAAAGGGATAGCCCAGGGGGTATCTGCTCCCGTAAATAAATTGGTTTATGTAAGTAGGCCTTCCATAAACCTTATTATTTACAGATAACAAACCCAAGAGAAACAAAATTGGAGGTATTGCTCCTCGGCTTCATCGATTTATTAAACTTCACTGAGCACCCAAACATGGCACTCTTAATAATTATCAACTATGTAGGTTCACTACAATTTATAATGGTAATTTTAATTACCTCATTCATTTGTAGAATTAAATTTAACATAGTTTTAATCTATTGATGATAAGTCACCTGTAGATTCACACCAATTAATACTGGTAGTTTTAATTACGTCATTCAACTGTATAATTAAATTAAGCATAGTTTTAATTTATTCATGATATGTCACTACATAATATATTGGGTAGTAAATTTATCATACATACAATTTTTTGTATAAACAGATTGAACTGACTGTAGATTCACTACAATTAATACTGGCAATTTTCATTACAACATGCAATTGTAGAATTAAATTAACATAGTGTTAATTTATTCATGATATGTCACTAAATGATATAGTAGTACCTTAATAATACATTGGAGAGTAAATTTATCATACATACAATATTTGTATAAATAGATTGATCTGATCGTCCATTTGACGATGCTAATTGTATAATCAAATAATAGTAAGTCATGGAAATATAATTGTATAAATTGATAACAGACGTGTTTGCATCATCAACAACCATCACATTTTTTGGAAAAGTAAAAATACCTAAACCTAATGTATAAACACCTAAGAGAGTTATGCTACGGAGATGACACAATGATGGTTGAACTAATGAATTGACTAAGGACCAATATTATATATATTAGATGAGTCATTTATAACTTTTGTCAGCACATGATTCCAGGGATCTGTAGATTAGCAACCCCTACCCTTAGAGAATAGCTCAGAGAAGTAACATCTGCTAATTTCACATTGTATACTGACTCAAATTTATGGTATTTAACATATGAATATGTAAATATTTTAATGTCCAATAGTCTAATCTGCATAATTTATTGTATCAATTTAATGAATGAATGGCAATAATAGAGCGAGCACATAAATTGCTGACTCTAAAATTACACCATTCAAGTTTTCATATGAACACTTGCCCAAACAACGCCCCCGCCCCCCCCCCCCCTACCCCCCCCCCCCCCCCCCCCCCCCCCCCCCCCCATATATTGTAAGAGCAAGTAGAACAATAAATGTCAACTGGAGAAAAATACAAAATGGAAGTCTGTTATGTACTATCCCTTCTTGGGATACTCAAACTCCTCTGGGTACTCGTTGAAAAAACGCAGTGCTTTCTCCAGGTGTTGTCTGAAGACGTTGGTTCCTTCTGTAGACAAGTGCAAGTCATCAAACCTAAACAGGTGGCCAAACTTTACGGGAAGTACATGTGCATGTCCTATAACATGAGTATTCGGCATTGGCCTGCAGATGCGTATAGCATGATTATTAATGTTGCGCGCGCAACCATTACCTGCACCTCCTTTCCGTTCATTATGATAATAGGAGCGAGGCAGAATGAGCGACCATATGATGCGCGTGTGAGGAAACATATTGCGCACGCCAGACAGGGTGAGCTCGATGCGCTGCCGAATCACATGTATAGAAGTTGCAAATATATCATTTGTACCTAAGTGAATTATAAGAGTAGTGGGGAATGGTCTTCTAATGCCTCTTAGCCAACCGGCTACGCCCGTTATCCTCGCACCAGGGACACCATTCCAGAAGACCCTTCCTCCGCCACGTAGTTGAGTCTGTTTAAAACCAGCATATTTAATGATTGAGTCGCCAATGATCCAGGTTCTCAAATTTTGTCCTGTATTAAAATTAACCAAAATAAAAACAAAGCAGAAAAGGAAAGCAAAGCAAAATCAAGATAATAGCAAAGCAAAAGCAAGCAATGATAGATTATTCAATGGACAGCAACCTGTGAGGTCTGATATAAAGTTTGACGGCAGATGATTGCCAACGACCCATACTTTTGATTATGTCCATTGGGATGCCACTGATTGCTGCGGAGGTTGCTGCACCAATTCTAAAGCTATGTGGACTAAAAAATGTAGGACACAGTCCCATTGCTTTAATGCCCCTTTTCAACATAGAATCAAATTGATATCGGGTCAGTGGGTCTTTACCAAAATGAATGAACAGAGGTCTCAAATAATTGATCATAGCACTGACAGGACACAAGAGGGCATCAGTCCCTCTTGCAAAGTTTAGAGTTGTTGACTCCCCATACTGGTCAGTTTTTGAGAACCTGATGGTCACCTCCATAAATTCAGGGAGACCATTGTTTATAACTATGTCCCTTATTGAAAGGATATTACTAACATCACCATTTTTAGATGCGACAGTAAACTCCCCCACCCTCAAAAATCCAAAAAAGGCGAGTAAAAAAGCTGCCCTAAAAAGGTAAGCCTCAAACGTAGACTGACATAAGCCATTCAATAAATGTGATAACTGACGGAGGATAGGTAATGAGATAGGGCGTCTACAATCTGAGCGTTTTCCCTGTCTCCTACATCCCTCTTTAAGTTTTTTGATAATAAAATTATCAGCGGGATCCTGCCAACCATTCAATTTATGGATATATGCAAGGGCAGAGATATAAGTGTTAATAGTTGAAGGTGACTTGCCTTCAATTGATAAGCCCGCAATATAGGAAACAATGTGATCCATGGGGGCAGGCCATAGGTTATTAAGGCCCAACTTTGAGCGAAATAATTCAAAAGACTCAACCCCCCTTTCATAAGTCACACGAGTATTTGAAGCAAGTGACGCTGTCAGTAGGCGCTGAGTTTCCAACTTTAAAGCTCCCAGAGAGTGGCAGGAACTGGAGTTCCGTGAACGTCTGCATCCGGCGCTGCTTCCCGAAAACGCGGCATCTGGAAGCGGGATAAAGCATCCGCTATATCGTTAGATTTACCAGCAATGTGGCGAGCAGAAAATACCACGTTGCATTTCAGACATTGTAAGATAAAGAACCTGACTAGGCTCATAATTCTAGGACATTTTGAAGACTGCTTGTTAATGATAGCAATCACAGCGGCATTATCTGAACGAATAATTATGCGCTTGGCTCGTAACAAATTGCCCCACAAGGATACGGCGACCACAATTGGAAAAAATTCCAGCCACGCAATTGAAGGTTTTTTGCGCAACACATTTTGCGGCCAATGACCTTGGAACCATTTTCCGCAAAAGAAACCCCCGAATCCTATACCGCCACTAGCATCAGTAAAGAGTTGCAAGTCCCCGTCATCCCTCCAAAATTGCTCGGGTATTATAGCGCATCCATTAAAATCCCGTAAAAACAATGACCACATTCCCAAATCGCATTTGGAACCCTTTGTTAGTCTAATTCTATGCCAAGGTTTCTTGAGGCCACACGTTAGGTCGATTAGACGGCGCAAAAATGCCCTACCTGGAGATATTGCCCTACACACAAAAGAAAGGGAGCCAATAAGGGATTGTAATTCTTTGAGTGTAATTGAATTGCAATTCATTGCATAATTGACTTTGTCAGTGATCTTGTGTAATTTCTCATCCGGTATTGACACTACCTGACGAATCGAATCAATCTCTAAGCCCAAATAAACGAGATTAGTTGTTGGTCCTACTGATTTATCAGCGGCCAACGGAACGCCAAGCTTTTTGCACACATTCTCAAAACATGCAACAAGTCTGTGACATGTATGCCTATTTGATGTATCTGCACTGCTAATGAAGCAGAAATCATCGACGAAATGTACCACCATATCAGACCCCGCTTTCCTTATTACAGCCCATTCTAAAAAAGATGAAAAAAGCTCAAAATAGGCAGGGGAACATGATGCGCCCATTAGGAGGGCCTTGTCAACATAAAACATATCATTAAATGTAATGCCTAACAAGCTGAAGTCATCGGGGTGTATTGGTAATAGTCTAAATGCGGATTCAATATCGGCCTTTGCCATGAGAGCCCCTTTACCCGCCCTTACCACTAAATTAACTGCGTCATCAAAGCTAGAGTAGCGCACCGTACAAACATCCCTATTGATGCCATCATTAACGGAATCCCCATCAGGGTGTGACAAATGGTGAATTAATCGAAATTTACCAGGGACTGATTTCGGAACAAGACCAATCGGTGAAACAATAAGGTCAGGAAGTGGTGCCTGATTAAATGGTCCCGCTATACGTCCCAAATCAATTTCTTTCTTCAACTTAGTTTGAACAGTTGAAGGATCATTATGTACCGAAACTAAGTTTTTAGCGATCCTCGATTCCCGTTTACCTTCAAAACCAAGTTTAAAACCATATGAAAACCCCTCTTTTAAAGTGAGAGCAGCTGGCCTGAGTGGGTAGACATCCAGTAAAGGGATTAACTCTGAAACAATAATGGGTGATGGGTATGGGCAGCAAGTGCAATTTTGAATGTTACCAACTGATTTGCAAATAGAAGGCTTAAAAACCTGAACATTGGTATTAGGGTTCATGCAATTATTTATTGGTGCAAGAACTTGCGCCATGTCCTTCTTGTTTACAAGATGAACATGCGTGCTTGAACCTGCAATCTGAACGTGCGCAGGAGCCTTTGTTATTGTAATGATAGCAGAATCTTTTGGCAAACTTACTGCCTGAGCCTCTTTGTCTTTGTGGTGCTCGATAGGAGGACTGTTGAGCACCCTCTGTGTGTGACCCTTGGGTTGACTTGGGCTGGACTCTCTTCTGGTTTGAGCCACGAAAAGAGTTTTGTTGGGGTTGTGGAGGTACAAAATTGAACGATGAAGGGATTGCTACGTGAAGTGTCCATAACTCCCCATCGATAATGGGCCAAGATATTTGTGGTTCTGATCTTTGCCTCAATCTGAACTGACGATCATAAGATCTCCATCCCCACCCTTGAAAACGGGAGGAAGCCATTCTAATAATATGGCCATATTTCAGGAGCTCTTGCGTTCTATTTGGATGCGCACGCAGATATATAGCAGTGAAAACAAGGAATGCACTAGTCCACGCATTGATTGTAGTAATTTGACGCTGAGGTCTAGATTGATTTAAAACAATTTGGCCTGTACTATTGACGCCAAAACTGACATTATCAGGGGCATTATCGGAATTGCTTGTATTGATGTCGAGCAAGCTGCTAAACTCAACGAAATCACCCTTGATTATTTTGTCTTGAATGGACGGTGATATATCACAACCAAGGGGATTACAAATGGCAGTAAGTGCACGTTCCGGCTGACGGTTAAATAATGCAAATGAATCGTTTTGATCCACAGATGGGGCAGAAATGAAAAAAGGATTCTCACCATCTATCATCCTGTCGTTCTGCTGTTGTTGCTGTCCACGGAACAAATCATTCGTCACTACCCGACGACGAAAGTTGGCTGCCGGAACGTCAATACTCCTTCCCGCGCCAGTATCTCTGCTAGTTGATGCCACGGCTCCCGCAAAACTCCGATTTCCTCCTTGAGGCAAGTTTTCGTCAGCTCCATCCTGCTCCAGCTCACGGAGTTCTTCGTTCGAAACGTTGATTGATAATTCGTCGCCACTTTGTACAGGAATGTTATTGAAATCGCTGGTTGTTGGTATACCGCTCAGGTTCATTTCTTGAGAAACTTGAGATCGACTTCTTTGTATGCGAGTCGGGTTTTGAGCGATTTGTTGTTGTGATCGCCCAGACCCGGATGCTGTTGTTTGGCCGAAAGCGTTGCGAATTGGTTCATCAACATTGCGTGTATTTGTTGATGATGAAGTATTGCCCTCGTTACGGCTAGATTGCAGTAAATCAATTATGGCTCTTGCCTGAGATCTAGTCTGACGAACAGCCGTATCATTTGTCGTTAGACCGGAATTAATATTAACCGGCTGGCCCGCTGGTTGGGGTGGATTTCTCGCCGCCGCGACTGTTGTAGTCGCTTTCCTTTTGGTGCCCTGGGCCTTAGCCTTCTTAGGACGACCCATGTTGATAAAATGTTATAGATCGGCGATTGAATTTTAATATAAATAACTCACTGTTTACCGATCGTATAAAAGGTATAGTTACAATACTAGTCCGTCATCATGATGCAAAATCCAAGAATAAAACCACGTAAACTTCCGAGATTTGATTGCTGGTCCAATAACAGTTATTATTAGTTAATAATAATCAAAAGTAGAACGTAGCAGGAAAAACCAAGGCAAAAAACCTTGTAATGTACCAAGGAGAATTTCAAGGAAAGCGACCCGTCACGATGAAGCCAAAGAGAAATGTGATCAAAACAATGGAAAGGTAAAAGCACGGAACCTCGTCTAGAACCAAAACAAAGAGCAAAACTCGCGGGCATGAAAGCAAGGAAGCTGATTGGCCCGATGTACGGTAACCAAGGCACATAGACGCACACTGCAAAAGGGATAGCCCAGGGGGTATCTGCTCCCGTAAATAAATTGGTTTATGTAAGTAGGCCTTCCATAAACCTTATTATGGAATGCAAATCATTGTCGCGGTAATTTTAAAACCTGCCAGGGCCCTGTGCTGCCTCGTGCGCAATACAGACAAACTTCGAGGTTCTCTGTCGTGTATTTGATCACTGATTTTTAAACCAAAATATTAAATTGTCTTTTAAATCTCAGGGTTTTTTTGAAAATTCAAATTACCTCATCAGAAAATTTCCATATTTTAGGCTTTTATAAGGACTGCGCATCCTTAAATCATTGTATATAGGATATTGTATTTGTAAATATAACAATTAATTTTTAAAAAAAATGTAAATTTTCAGAGAAGGTGTAGATGAGAGAGAATTTTTCCATAGCGTAACAATTGCGGTAATAAGCTCATGATTATTGATGAGGCAAATGTCTACGGGATTTTACGGTGTAGATTTTGACTTGTCTCGATTTATTGCGTTTTGTATGAAATGTGATGATCGTAACACGCAACAAACATGAATTTATTAAGAAGAACTATATAATGAACACATGCAACATCGTTACTACAGTGAAACTTACCATAACTGCCCTTTATTTCATTGTGTCATGCATATAGACCTATATTGGATGTAAACAAGCATAGTATAGGGGACTGGTATAGAAATCCACACACAGCCCTCCTGTGTATAACCATGCTTCACTGCACATATTTGATGTTGATGTACTGCTAACGCAGCCAGTACGCAACAGTCGCTTTTAAAGCGTGACCTTGCCGATTTCTAACCCGCAGAATGATCGATTTCAGGATGTCTCCCTTTAGCTAAATACCATATGTCAGCCTTACGACAAGTTAGTTTTACCAGCATACACTGCGATAGGATCAGTTTGCAGTCAAATAGCTAGATAGGTATAATCACCGTAATTTTCTTAATAATATGGGACCAAATTGACCATTTTTGGTCCACAAACAGTGATTTTATCGCTTATTTTAGAATCTAACAACTTTTGTGACTTTGCTTCTTGTATCTATTCACTTGACTGGACTAAGAATCGTACGATATTTTAAGAGCAATTTTCATACTAACGGAAGTTCAAGCTTTAATTTCATATCAAAATCATTGATGCCCGAGTTCTTTTTTGATGAGAAAATCGAGTCTTAATTTTCAGCGATTTTCGGTCAGAAAACGAAACTTACGATCCCCCGTTAGGCCTCGCCAACTTGATTTTTAGTCTCCTATAACCCGCCCGCGCTTCATTTTCATGCCCGCGTTTGAATTCATTAGAAATTTTGGGAAAAAATACCGTTTTTGCAATGAAAACGTCCGAATTTATGTATTTTGTGTGATGAAATTGTGAAAAATGATTTTGACGAGAAAAAAAAAATCATACGAAATTGTGCAGAGCAGAAGGATCGATTTCGAACCCCGGACCTCTCGCTCTTCAGTCTAGCGCTCTACCATCTGAGCTATCAAGCGAAACTAATTCTATTCGTGAGATTTAAACACTTCATCAACAACCCAACGACGGTACGAAATGAATATAGCTCGAACCAGATTCGGACACCCATTTTATTATCCATTCACTTGACTGGACTAAGTAATGTCATACTATTTTAAGCATGTTTCTAGTTACAAAAGACTATGAATATTATGATACCATCGATACAATTGATGCCTAATTCTTCAAAAAGGGACTATTTAGCGTGAATTTGGCTTTAGTTTCGTCAAGTTTTTCTCGAATTCGGATGTGTGTGATGACAATAATTTGCACCGAAAATGCAACATGTCATGAAGTCACAGCTAATATTAGATAATATTATTCGCATAATATGCCTTTTTATTTTACAATTTCATGGCAAATGTGTTTGAAATGTGTGATTATAATCATGAAAAGAGCTCATTTACATCGTGCTATTACGAGGTCAACTATGACTGCAAAGCCGTATCGCTACGGATGAGTACTTCCGGGTCGCTTTGCTGGGTTAGAAAAGGAACGACTTTTCGTGTGCTTGCATACTGGCTGTAACGCGGTAAATTCAAATGCATGTTCCGTGACTGGTGAATCATTTGTTTGCATACACTAAAGCTAAGAGTGTGCACAAAATGTATACACACTGCTTAAATACTTAAAAAAAACACTGAAAACAAAATCATAAAAAGTGCTCATACCATTTTGTTGTTCAGGTCTTTAGCTCTAATTTGATAGGTCACACGCCAATATTAAAGTTATGGTTATCTTTAAATTAAGTCTTAAAAATTGGTTCTTAGATATGCAAATTAATCAAATAAAGAAAAAAATACAACGATTTTTCTTATTTTGCTCATACAAAAATATCAGAATTAGGTATATGCACAACATATCTGATTTCCAGTCTACCAGCGTACACACATCTCTAGATAAAAAGTCAAATGTGTTTTGGACTTGATGCTAATTAAATATGCAAATAATACGCAAATGATGTCATTTTATAAAATCGCTCTAATGAATATTTACGTTAAGACTTCTTTAATATGTGTCACCAAACTTGACTTTATTGGAGGAAAATTGGTGTTGTTATTGTCATTTAAGTGAATTTGGTGAAACGGGCATTTATGGTAAGTTGCACTGTAGTGAAAGTGTTCAATAGTATGTTCATAGAAGATGGATTTTCTAGTATATAATCACTGCTGCGCAGTCAGTTCCGGGCGGAAGTGTATAACAGCTAGGTGCCACTTAGCGGTGAACAATAGCGTACATTGTAGGTCAATTTATTAACAAAACGAACCGCGCAATTTTGAACCGCGAACTTTGGGTACTAACACCGTTAGTTAGGATTTACCATGACGTCAGAAAATAGCATCTATCGATGAACTATCTCAATTTTATGTGCGACAGAAAATGATCGATTTCAAATTTAAAAATGTAAGTGAATGGTAAAATAATTATGAAAACCTAAAGATACATAGGAAGAAAAAATAATACACTAAGCGTTTTCGAGTAGGCCTAAGTCAAAAATAGGCTGGTATGAACACGTTGAGTGAGTGAGGATCGTATGCGGAAGTAAAAGTCGGCTTGTCACGTGTCTTTTACGGAAATGTTGATCTGTCCGTAAATTAGACAAATTTTACCGTATCATTTGAGCTTAACCACAGTTATATTAAAACCAACAGATCAAAAATAAATAAAATACAAGACAAAAAGCTTAAGAAAGCAAATAGATTAGGTATGACAAAAGTCGGTGATCATCAGGGTAGAACCCGGGTCCTCTTGATATCAAAGCGAGCGCTCTAACGCTGAGCTACCGAGTACAATGGCTATCGTAGCTCAATAAAATAAACAGATAAACGCATGTAATTAAAATACTTATGCTTTTGATCACCATTTTTCAGTTCCTGGGTTGATTTAATGAAATGTCAATATAGATAACCATGATCGCGGAATGCCATTTTAATTAGTATTAAGTACAATGTCATATACCTAGATTGTTCGTCAGACGCCCCCCCCCCCCCCCCCCCCCCCCCCCCTGTACTATTTTGGACTGGGGTGTTTTGATTTGTATTTTGGTTTGAATTATGGAAAATACACCATTTCCTGGTATTTTGGTTTGCAACAGATACTTCAGAAAATGGTTACAAAACATGCTTCTTTCTTTTGGATCGCCCCCATTCCATTTCAATGGAATTTTTATTCAGCTATAATTCGTTGTTTCAAGAGAAATTAAATGGCACGACACCGAAATGGTAGTATCGTGATTTCATGCATAATATTAGTGTTGATTTTGCTCATTTCTTAAACAAAAAGCTAGGAGATCGTACACGACAATTTTTCCAAATTTATTATTTATCCCAAATTCATACCTTTGTTCATATTTTTTTACAATGTTTAACTGTGATTTAAAATGATTAAAGCACTGACAAGTTTGAACATTATAGTAGTTACAATTAACGAAACAATGCAGCTTGAAATTGAATAACAATTCAAAACATATTACGCATGCGCGCGAATTAAAATAAGACAATATCAAAGCACTCTTGCTTATATTTAAGACATTATCAAAGCGCTTTCTTACGTTTATATTCAATGGACGCTATATGATTTGTATAATTGAACACAATCCGATGTCAATGTTTATCTGTTTATTAGCATTAAAAATACATTAGTTTCTTTTATGTCATACTTACTTGGTATTATATTGAATCCTACAGGGTAGGAAAAAGCGTGAAAAAAACTAAGAAAGTTAATTCCATACACGGTAACAGAGAACGTTGCCTCTATATCAGGATGTCCTACACTATGTGTACCAGGCGTCACCTCAGCGCGGGAAACACACATGTCACCCTGAGAGAGTCTTTCCCAATTAGCAACATGGATGGTGTCGTCGTACGTCATGTCGGGTATATATGAACAGATTGCTATGATGTTGATGTAATAGGTGTACCCGGAGGTTCGGGTTATATCATACACGGGGAAAGTGACATTGCCAGCAAACATCTCTGTTGGGGGTACGATTACCATCGATGTGTCACCTTTACCATCACTGTATCCTTTCATATACTGCATTACCATTACAGGGTTAGATGACTTGATCAGCGTTACTCTGTCATCATTTACAATGTTTTCGAAGAATTCACCATTATCAATATTAATCGTTCCATTATATTGTGATATCTCGACAGTGGTATCTTCAGCTGCCATTATTCGGTAAACGTACCCATTTGAGCGGCCCATAAATGGACCGAGGGTAAAACTATACCAATAGAAACTCACAGAAGGCAACGCTTCTAATAGTCTATCACATCCATCACCAGCCGGTACACCGGTTAATTCTGATCCAGCCATTACAGTTATGGGTTTATTGGATGTAATCATACTACCGGTTAGGTCATTGCATGCGTCATGTATTTGATACGATTCATAGGCATCCATTGTAATATCTATATTTTGTCCTGTGGTGGTGTTTATTTGGATATCAGTCTGATCTTCAACTGCAGACAAAGTAAACTGTGTTGGATGATTACTACCCCCGGCATTAATACAAGATGGACCGTAGGTAGCCACGAGATATTCCGTTCCTAATCCATGGACAGGTATTGCCAGAAAGCCATCCGGAATATGCCCTTCAGTCGTCATTCCATACACAGAAACTCCAGCGTTTGCACGTACAATCACCGTCTTGTCCTGCGCTTTAGTGTCCTGCAGTAGGTATGTCAATGGCGGTAACATAATCTCAGCATGCTGCTGTCGATTCGTCGCGGTTTCCTCATAGAAACCAATGCCTGGTACACTGATGTTGACGTTTACATCTGTATCTGATGGAGTGGATACCATCAGAATAGGAACGCGTGATGGGTCAAAAGGAGTCGGGAAATTGAAAATAAACTCTTTTCCAACTGTTCCAGGGGTAGAATCTTCCATACCTAGAATGAAATGAAATGTTAAGAACACAATAAAGTACTATGGGTATTAGTTATTACATGGGTTTAAATACTTGTTGGGCTATGAGGGCTATTTTGAGCAAAATGTGATTTTTGAAAATTGACCAATGTTCTTTTACCTTTACCTAGGCTTTTTCAGCCTCTGTAGGCTGAAGCCCTCTTTCAGCATCTTCCATCTGTGTCTGTCTTGTGCTTCTCTTGTCCATGTCGTTCCTCTGTATTCTGTTAACTCGTCTCTCCATCTTTGTTTCTGCCTGCCTCTTCTCCTTTTGCCTGTACGGGGTTGCCACTCGGTTGTTCTTATCGTCCACCGATTATCGTTTTGTCTCGCGATGTGTCCTGCCCATCTCCATTTCATTTCCTTGATTTTTTCAATGATGTCTTTTACTTTAGTTTTATTACGAATGGTAGTGTTCTTTTGTTTTTCTCGTATTGTTATGTTTAACATCCTCCTTTCCATGGCTCGCTGCGCTACTAGAAGTTTCTGTTCAGTTTCTTTGGTTGTTGACCAAGTTTCGGCACCGTATGTCATGGTAGGTAGCACACATTGATTGAAAACCCTTGTCCTTAATGTTATTGGTATGGTTTTATCACAGAGAATGGTTTTGTTTCTGCCGAAGCAGCTCCAGCCTGCCTTGATTTTTATCAAGACTTCCTCACTCGTATTGTTCTCCATTTTTATTTCCTTGCCAAGATATTTGTAACTTTCTACCTTTTCTATCGGTTCCTTGTCAATTTCGATGGACTCCTTTGTTTGGTAATTTGTCATGAATTTTGTTTTTCCTTTGTGCATTTTCAGACCAACTTTTCTGCTTTCCGTATTCAGACAGTTTAGTTGGGCCTCCAATTCCTTCACTGAGTTAGCTAGCAAAGCCACATCATCTGCAAACCTGAGGTCTGTTAGCCGCTCTCCATCGATGAGTATCCCTCTTTCTTTCATGTCTACCTTCTTGAACACCTCTTCCATTGCAGCAGTGAAAATCTTTGGAGAGATTGTGTCGCCTTGTCGCACACCTCTGTTGATTTTGATAGGTTTTGAGATGTCCTCGTCGATATGGATCCTCGCTGTAGCGTCAGTGTATATATCCTCTAGGATTTGAACATATCCTTCATTTATTCCTAATTTCCTTAATGCTAGGAAGAGGTCACTATGTTCAACTGAGTCAAACGCCTTTTCATAGTCGATGAATCCGACGCAGAGCTTTATTTGGTACTCATTGGCCTTTTCAATTAGCTGGCTTAAAGCCTGAAGATGGTCAGTGGTTGAGAAGCCTTGCCTGAATCCTGCTTGTTCCCTTGGTTGGTTTTCATCAAGCACTCTCTTCATTCTGGTTTGAAGGATTCTTGTAAATATTTTGTATGGGTGGGAGAGCAGACTTATTGGCCTGTAGTTGTTGATGTCCTCTTTGTCTCCCTTCTTGTGTAGAAGTATGACCTTTGCTTCCTTCCATTCCTTGGGGATTTTCCTTTCAGTAAGTATCTGATTGTATAGACTTGCCAGCTGGGTGTATATTTGCTCACCTCCGATCTTGATGATATCACTGGTTATCTCGTCTAAACCGGGTGCTTTGTTTTTCTTCATCTGCTTTACTGCAAGTTCAATTTCTTCAACTGTGATGGTAGGTATGTCCATTTGGTCGGGTGACAAGAAGTTTTCTTTAACTTGATTAGACCTGGAGCTGTACAGACCAATGTTCTTTAAATGGCGCTAATCATGGTTTATCTTTGTTGTGAGGTATTATGTTTGGTATCAAAATGTGCCGACAAGAATCATCCAAATGTCTATCTAGCCTGTTTGGTAAAAAAAATAATCGAAAGTTACTTTAAATGACCTAAACAAAGTGTATGACTTTCTTTTGTCTAAAGCGGGTTATTGTAAAGTTAGGCATTTGTAGATAGTCCACATACAGTCAATAGGGGTTTATTGCAAAGTTAGACATGTGTAGGTATTGCAAGTGACAGTCTAAAGCGGGATTTTGCAGATATTCCAAGTACAGTCAATAGGGGTTATTTACAAAGTTAGGCATTTGCCCCAAGAAAGCTTAACATTTACGATCTATAGAACCAAAATAAACACACTTTACAGAAAAACACATCATTTTTAGGTTTTATTACGTATTATTTTTTTAATATTTATATTGTTTTATTCAAGACTATTTATAAATGTTGTTGTTTGGACATTTTTTGTGCATTTTTTCCCCTTCTTTTCATCAAATTGTCGTTTTCCGCGTTTAACATCAATTCCGCGATAACTTTGGCCCTTATAGTACACGGACAGTATATAGGAATTTATTGAAAAGTTAGGCATGTGTAAGTATTGCAGTGACAGTCTAAAGCGGGTTATTGTAAAGTTAGGCATTTGTAGATATTCCACGTACAGTCAATATGGGTTTATTGCAAAGTTAGGCATATGTAGGTATTGCAATTGACAGTCTAAAGCGGGTTATTGTAAAGTTAGGCATTTGTAGATAGTCAACGGACAGTCAATAGGGGATTATTGAAAAGTTAGGCATGTGTAGGTATTGCAAGTGACAGTCTCAAGCGTATTATTGTAAAGTTAGGCACCTGTAGATATTCCACGTAATTACAGTCAATAGTGGTTTGTTACAAAGATAGGCATGTGTAGATATAATCTACTGAAGTTAGACCCTTTTATGTACCGATAGAGGGCTCACTCACTGTGACTGCTGCCCATCAGACTGCTCCCCATCCTCTGATCTTACCCCAAGAAAAAAAGGATCTACTTCAGGCTTTCTCAAATATATTTACTGATGTTGCAACATTTAGTAACAGGGCATTTTATATCCTGTAAACAACGGATAGATGTTATACCACAACGCACATCTCGTTCCACAAATTATGTGTTTAAAACCCGCACCAGACGCCGTGCTGACATTTGAAATATGTAGGTGCAAAAAAGGATGTACGACAAGGATGTAAGAAGAAAGCGCTACCCTGTAGCTTGGATAAGGGGAGGGGTCGCGATGTTGGGTCGCCAAACTGGGATGGAATAAACGAGCTCGATAACCAACCAACAGTAATACTAAACCCACCAGACTGAAATTGTTGCCCTCGCACTCACCCTTACCATTACCCTGTAATGACGATTGCAGATGTGATGAGGAGAGTTGGCGACAAACGAATAGTTCATCTAGCAGATACAGACAGTGATAGCGAGTAAACACCTTTCTTCGAGCCTTACAGGATACCTTTATCAGCCATCTAGTCCTTCATCAAGTCAAGCTTCGTCTTTAGAAAGGATCCCTTTTTTAAGGCCATTCTTTTCTCATCCTATTTCTCATGAACCTCAAACATACAGGTGGTCTCTATTTCTATTTCTTAGAGATCTCCATATCACTCCAATCTCACTAGTGATTTAAGTTAAGTGTCGTTATTGAGAAGATCATTACGTGTCTTTCACTTTAGCTGATCTCCACGTTAGTAGTTTAAGAATGTGTTTGGCGTGATCTTCTTGCGCACTGACCTACAGGCTCAGCCTTTAGTATAAACTGCTTCAAAGTTCAAGATCTCAACCTGCCCATTTCATATTTTTGACCTTCCAATTGAATGTTTGCAGCACGATGGTTTAAAGAGATATTGTAAAGTAAAATCCCAATCCCTGTTTATTATATATATCTAACATGACAATAACATAAATGACAATGTGTGTTTATTAAGTCCTTAGTTTGAAAAAAAAGAGAATTGTACGTATTGCTTCAATAGCAGTATGCATGTACCACATACCCAGTATTAAAGTACGATGTTTTCATCGATTTTGAATGATTTGGCTATAGGTTTATGTATATATATTGACTACGTAATTTCCGTTTGATGCTCTAATAAAGAATGTCCAACGTATACAAGTTCGTAATTTCTTAATTTCAGTGATTCAATGGAATCATGATGTAGGGGAGGATGGGGCAACTGGTCCGGTTAAGCATATTTCTTGAAATAAAAGATTAAAGCTCGTGTAAATATTTATGGAATTGCTATGAAAATATCACCCATGTAAATGTTTACATATTACATATAATCAATGTTAAAAAAATATCTAAAGAAAAGGCCGATTACCACTAACGGAAAACTTTACTTGGCCCAGACCAGTTACCCCATCATCGGGGCAACTGGTCCTATATATATGTTCCAACGGGTAGAATACACAGAAATCAATGAACGACAACACGGAAACTAGGCAGTATTTTCTTTACAAACACATTTCCATATTATTAACATGTAAAAAGGATACATGTCTTATGAAACCCATGTTTTATACAGTTTTCGTGGTTAACATGTAAATAGCAGTATACTAATGGTGTACAAAGCAAGCGATATTTTCGACAGCAAATTTATTAGATCAAATGGTATGAACCTAGTTAAATGGTTACATGGTTGTGATATTCAGACGCCCCATACATTTGTCTATATATACCCCTTTCTTTAATGATTTTATTTACTCCATATAATCATCATTTAGTACTTATTATAAACCATCTTGATATTTAGCCAGCTTTTCATGTTACAGGGAAGTTAGTCAATATGACAATGATGACCCAACGGTTAATATACACAAAAAGCAGTGAATAAAATACATAAATCATGATATTTTGTCATTGCAAATACCTTTACAGACACCATTCAAAATATAATAAATATGTAATTCATAATTAATCATCAGGTTTTAAACCATTCTAAAGCAATTTCATGTCATATTGTAATCCTTCAATAGCAGAAATAGTAATAATAGACCCAAAATGCCCCAAAATGTCTCAGAACCAGAAAGAATGTGAATTATTTCATATTCTATTCACATTTCAATACCGAGTCATGTTTTATTGACAATATCAACTAATTTTTAAAATGAATTTTACAATTTTGATTAAGTGTTTGCAGGCGGACCAGTTGCCCCATACCCCTTCGGACCACTTGCCCCAACAAATGACTTAGCACTTTGTCGAGATGAAACATTATTCAAACACGCCTGTGACGTAATACATTTTACGCCAAAATCTTTTAAAACATACCACCATTTGTCACAATAATCAATAACTCCAATACATTTAAGAAAAAAGGCAAAACTGCATTTTTGTTTTTAGCCATTACAAAGATTTCTGTAGCCAGCGAGTCTCTTTGATTTCGCAAATATTACGGCGTTCGGATCCTACAAGTAGACGAGTGTCTTTAAATAAAATAAGAAATGGTGTACTTTGTTATTTGCAAATTCATAAACTAATAGCTCTACCAAATGAATTCCCGTGATAATTATTTAAGTTGAAGCATTCTTTAAATGGTAATATTGATCGCAAATCCAACCCACCAATGTCCTAAGTTAGCAATATGCGCTATTTTACGGTCATTTCAACCACAACATATGGTTTTAATCAAATTTCGGAAAGTCCCTAAGCACACTAACATATAGAACCCATCAAATGCAATATGCAACTAGCATCTTAAGACGACTGTACTGCATGTATATATTTACTGTTGTATATCTGTCAATCTCATAAAGTACATTAAACATGATCTAAACCCATCTTCATCATGTTCATATATCGCCCATACTATCTGTGAATTTTCAATCAGTCACTGAAGGAGGTGGCTTCAAAGATCTGGAGAATATCACATGTGTAAATACCCTAAAGTTCCAAATGTTTTGGATTGTAGGAGGTAAGAATATATGTCAAGTTTCAACAAAAGTCGTAGTGTTCAAAATAATGCAGTATGCCCATACAATTACAAAATCCTTCATTTCAGACCACTTGCCCCACGGACCAGTTGCCCCATATTCCCCATTTTTTTTTTTTTTTTTTTTTTTTAAATTATTATTATTTATTTTATTTTATTTTATTTTTTTTATTTTTTTTTTTTTTCTTTTCATTTTTCATTTTTCATTTTTTTTATTTATTTATATATATATATATTTACGGTATTGAGCACTTTGTTCAATGGCTAGTCTAACCAGAAACGGTTGTCAATACATATTACGCTCCTGATTTATCAGTCGAGCACTTTTTGATTATCTTTTGATATCTTAATGTGTATAGATCTCCTTTGGAATATATTGTTGCTCTGATCGCTAGTTTTAACACCATTGATTGTCTTTTCTCATTTTCAATTTGTAGAGCTCAAATAAGAATTCCCTTTTAAAATGGTTGACATCGATACAACATAATTATATGGATGATGTCCCACAATGATTTATACCTGGGAAGATGCATTTTTTAGCTATGCTAGTATTGTTTCTGGTCAGATCGTGTATGTTCTTAACATCTCCATACTTAGTTTTCTAAGGAATTTCGAATTTAAAAAATCGGACCTTTCTGACAGAAACTATGGACTATGCAGGCAATTTGTGTCACACCATTCAAAAATTGCTTTGTAAAAGCTTCTATTATTGTTTTTATATTGTTAATATTGTTTTTTCAAATATGGTATAAATCAGTCTGGGATACCCTTACATAAACTTAACTGTTTACAGAACTCATTATTTAATTTTCTTACTTTGACATTCAGCTGGTGTAATGATCATCGACATGTAACAGTAGCATGTAAGCAGTATGCCTATCAAATCCATGGTATCCACAGCGAGCGGGACAATACAATTACATCAGAGTGTATGCAGAGGAATAAGTTCCATTGATGAGGAGGTAAACTGGACTAATACGCGCATCAGTTGAGCATCATATGTATACATATTGGTTGCTATAGTATTTGAATATTTAAATTAATCAGACTGGTGGCATGCGATCGGTATACGCTTGTTTTCTCAGTTATATCACAAGGTTTTGCATGATCTGCTCATTTTGTTCAAGGTATTAATAGCGGATCCCAATTATGATACTGGATACCGATAGACTGCTTATAGTTATCTATTATTCTAATTAATCATTTTGATCTTTTGTTTTGACATTCTACGTAAAAGACATTCTAACAAAGAACAAAAATCAACATAATATCTAATTAAAGAAGTAGTTTTACAACTATGGGTTATGTTAAAGCAGGTCTTTGATACCTCTCATGTACCAAAGCTGTAATTTGTATTACCTGCTTTTTTAAACATTGGATAATGACTTTTAACTTCTTACTCAAATCACTAATATCATAACTATACCCTATTCCTTTTTATGTTTTCATAAACCATTGTTTTCTTTGGTTAAACAAGGGTTAAATAATTCAAAATGTCTTGAACTGAATCATTAAGAATAATAATACATTACTCGGAATTAGCTCCATTTTATCCAATTTAGCATTGTCAAAGCATCAGTTCAATTGTTCTGATTTATATTTAGAATATTGTTAAACTGTAACTGTTCTTTGAAGTTGGTAGAATTAAAATCTGAGAGGACATCCTTGCCAGCTTGGCTGGCTGATTAACCTTCGACCTTCATTTAGGGTAGAAGATCACATGTGTTTCAATGTGTTTCAAAACCATGTGTGCTCCCCAGCTATAAAGCTCTCTAAATATTCACAATATAAATATGCTGGGCATAAATGCTGCGTTCGTGATTTCGTGAGTGGTTACAGCTAAAATGACCATTATTGATATTCATAAGTGTGTTTTTTAAATCTTCAACACTACTGCGTAAAATGTTAAGACAAAGGTTGCCACATCATTTTGAGCGTCATTCAACGATCAAAATTCAGAACCTTTGACAAATCCACTTCTGCTACATATAAATAACATGTACCAAATGGCTCCATTACGTTCCAGTTACCTGTAAAGTTTGAGCCCAAGTTTGAGATATTTTCTGACAAGTTGAACTGGCCATGACGCTAGTATTTACGTGTGAACATGGTGTGAATGGTGTGAACACCCTGGTCCAACTGTCTGGGACCCGACCCAAAAGGCAGTCAACACTCCTGCGATGTGCCTTGCCACATGTGTCGACCTTTAGCCTAATGTGGGCCAATTTTTAAACTAAAATCTGCTCTATATCGTAACTTCTCTCGAAATTTGAACTTTTGATTTGACAAAACCTGAAATAGCACTAGTTTTTTAAACAAATTGAATTTTAAACATTACATTTCTTAACACAATAACTTTGAGAAGTCTCGTGCTGGGCTCTAAGTTCCACCCAATAATTGGTCAATCTAACACTATTGACCGCATGCTGGAAGACCTTGAGAATGGCCAAAGCGCTGCATTCTACAATCTTGCCACTTGAATTGGCATTTGGGCTAGTTTTAAAACTAAAATCTGCTCTATGGATAATATTTTTTTTCTCGAAGTTTGAACTTTTGATTTTACAAAATATGAAATAGCACCAGTTTCTTTAACAAATTGAAGTTCAAAGTTGGAATTTCTTCCTCCCAGAAAAGTATCCAATTTTAACTGAATCTAATTAAAGGAGTGTATGGGTGAAATGTTAACATTTTCTTTCAGTTAATTTAGCTAACTTCGTTAATATCCAATGGTTTTCACTCGTTCGACCAGCAAATAATATGAACATTGACATTATGTGATGCGATATGTGAAAACCCGTCGGATGTCGCAAAATATGAATTAGGGATTAGGGGTATTTTTTTTGGTTTTTGGGGTTTTTTTAGATTTTGTTAGAACATTAATTTCCAATACTTTCTGTCATCATCTTTTATGAACTTTCCCCTTCAAAAACTTACTTAAGTTACTATTCTAATTAACCATATAATGTTATTCTATTGAACTATGTATTTTGGGGGTCTGTTTTCATGATTTCTTGTTTGTAGCTTTTTATGACATCACAATCATCGTTCACTCATATCTTTTGTTGTAGTGATCGTAGAAAAATTAACGAAACAGTTCTGTAATCAACACAGTTTCAGCTTTTTCATGATTTGAGAAATCTCACCATGTGGCGGGTTTTCACAGATCACATCACATATTTCCATCATTTAACACTGTTATCTACACAAAAAACCAAAATAAAAAGTCCCATAGACAACACTTGAAGTACGCCGGCCGAAACAAGAGGCCGAAACAGACCTCCCCAAGCGCCTAGAGCCTTGAGCCATGTTTGGGATAGCGATGAAAATGGTAGCAAGCACGCTGGCAAGACACAGATGGTGTGAAATAAATCAGATAAATGGTGTAGGAGGGGATTATTTATTACCCTGGATAAAGCATCAATGCCGTGGTCAAGAAAGTTGGATAACATACAGGGAACGGAACCGTAATGAGAATATTATTATCAATTGCAACCCGGCCCCTGGGGACCCGGGATAATGGCAGGGACAATGCGGAGACTAATATGAAAGAGAGTTATTAGAAAATAGACACAGCAGCGACACACGAGGGATTCATGAGCCAACATTTAAATAACCTCATCGTGATATCGCCAGTTGACTCACGTCATCTCCTATACAACAGAAGCATGATTATTGTCCAATAAGAGAGCAACACCTGCGTAGCCATGGCTGGTAGAAATAGATGAAAGCCTTATAACCAGTATCCTGACAAATTGATCAGATAATTGGTCATCTGTTAATGCAATTGGCCTTATGATCAAAAGCCTACATGAATAAAATATCAGATATCGATAAAAACGTAATCCAATTAGCGAATTAAGTTCCGATCGAATGATTTCATGGCCATGATCAATACAATTTAATTTTAATACAATTGAGTGTGTGTGTTTTCTTCAATAGCAACATCTATCGGACTAAATATTGGACTAACACGTAATCGCAAATACCCATCGAAAAAACCAATGTTGCGTGGCCGACATTGTTTGAGATTATTGTAACTGAAAAACATTTTTCAACCAACTTCAGCACTTTTTTATTTTATTATTTTTGTAAAATTAATTCTTTACTATACAATAACATCAATATTTACAAAAATGTAGGTAACAGTAATAGTAATAATAACAAGTAGGTACAATGTGACAATCGATTAAAACACTATAGTTATAATATTTAAGATTGTTTTTAGGTCAAATGTCATTTAATATCACGACATACATGTAAATTGATATGTATGACAGATTTCTGTTTCAAGTAGGAATAACAGATGTGGGTGGTTGCCATATCTAAACTTGCTTATGCACAGTTTGCCAACGGCGATGATGTAATTAAAACATTTTGAATCATTATTGTCATACATGTTATTGTGATAGTTGAATATAACAATTTCAGTGGTTAATGAAAAAAACACGTAGACAGTTTCGCGAAATGACTTGACTAGCGTAAGACCATAGCTGCTTAACTCTATTACATTTGAAAAAGAAATTGTCGATATAATCAATTACACTGCATGTGTGACAAATATTATTATCTACTTTACCCACATAAAAGTACTTTGGTGGGATAAATGTTGTGAAGGATTTTCCAATTTATTGAGATCAACCTTGCTTCATCGGTGCACTGTGGAGTGGCGTGCCAAATATTGGTCCAATGGAAAAAGTAATTGGGAAACCTGAGTGGCCAGAAGTTTGTACACAGAGGAGGAACATACGAATTGTTAATCATGGCCCATCTACAACTTTTGTTTGTACAAGTATCAATACAGACTAAATTAAAACAAACATCTTCTCCGTTGTGTTAATTTCCAAACAATGGGGAGCGTAATACTGTAACATTACGGCACCCTTATGATTTAGACGATTACGGAAGTGGTTCATGGAATAGAATGAACCATCATCGTCGAATAGGTCACCAACAAAAATAATTCCAGACTTTAATCCAGTTTATGAAGAATAGTGTATTGTTTTTTCAGTTGGATAACATCATTATTCCGCACTTGGATACACCAAGTTCATTCCATTAATATACTGATATACGTTAAAACTGGTTTACATTTAAATATAGATATCTCACATTATAAGAGCCTTATTATATACTCGACCCGGTATAACGACCTGGTATTTCGAGCCAGGGGGGGGGGGGGCACCTCGCCCCGGTCGGTACTACCCTGCCCTCGGTCGTTTGACGATTTATTTAAGCATTAGCCGAAACCAAATATCAGGGGGAGGGTAACAATAATCCCCTATACAGAAAATGATTGATGGTAAAACGACTAAGAATAAATGATTTCTATATTTGATACTTCATGTAGACGGATTTGTGTAATTGTGGATTCTGTTTAATCTTTATAAATCGGGTGAAAATTAATCCTTTATTTGTTCAAGTTTCGAATGAACCTGGTCAGGAACGTTTTTGTCTCAGTTCGATCGGTCCATACTCAAACGTTTTGTATGAGTATTGCTCGATATTGGAAACATTATTAACAAAATAACAAAGGCTGATGGCACAATCGGTGCAAGAACACCTAGGGTCACGCGTTATGAACTCGCCTCAAAACCACAAAAGCTATCTCAACAAATTTGGTATCATTCAAAGCCCTAATTTAAACAAGCTATCAGCCTGCAAAATGGCATTGGTATAGCTAATACAGAAAGGGAGATACAGCTGTTTGATGTTTGGGGACCAAGGGTAGTGCTGGAAGGGGTGCCGCCTGTACAAACTCAATGGGGATAATCCCATGCTTTGTTCTTTTTACAATAACTAGTCATCCCCTAATGTTACAAACACCATTTTGATCACATTTTAAAGGATATTTAGTAGTCTTTATGTATGTGGTTCAACAGACTTGTCAACTATTTGTAACAACTAATTCATTATGGATAAGACCATGATCATCAGCTTTCTTCCTATTCGCTACACAGTCAACATGGATAATCAGCCTCACTTTACCGGATTTATAAAAATGACTATAACAGAAAAAGTTTTCAACCTATGATAGCAAAAGTATACATTTTTGGAATGCTTGTAACTAGAGGAATTCGGAAATGCAGTTTATATCAGGGAAGGGTTCATCCTTAAACAAATATTTCTGAAAATTCTGAAAATACATAAAATAAAAATTGGAGATATTCACTAGCCGGTATAATTGCCATATCGACGTAGTAACTTTGACAATTATATATCATCTAATGGGTAATTTTATGAGAAATTCAAATATGTAAAGTAAATAATGATAGGGTAGGTATAAAAAATATATGAATCTCAAATTGAAAATAAGCAACTCTGATATTTTTCCGAACATTTCCGATCATACCATTTTAGTTCTTGGTCGTACTATAATTTTAATGGCATATTTGGTTTCCTCATGCAATTTTCCTTCAGAAAATGTATACTTTTACTCCTCAGGGGGTATACAAGCAAATATAAATGTGTAAAGTTAAAATCATGTCGCGAAAGCCAAAATCCGTGTGTAACGCGAAAGGAGGCGAGCTTAAAACACATGACCTTAGTTATTTAACGATTTGTCCGCGCGTTTTAGCACGACAGAAACACATTTAAGGTGGAGGTCAACAACAACATCCCTGATGAGAGAAGGATTGATGGTAACATGAATAAGTTATTTCTACATTTGGTACATAATTTAAGAAAATATATAGGAGTTGAGGCTTCAATAAGTTTTCGATATGCTTTCTAGAGATCTAATGGAAAATCGGAATGAAGCTACGAATATTATGTAATAAGTTATCATTATTTTATAGCAATATTGTGTAATTAAACAAAAGACGCATATTTGTCTCTCTTTCTTATAATGATGTTTGACTATCAGGATAGACTCCTGGATTCATAAAACTACTTTGACTGTTTTTTCCGTTAAAAAAGTCACATTCCGCGTATATATTGTATGTATACGCCCATATTCCCATATTGGGGGGTCTATTTTTGGTCAGATATTAAAAGGCAGTGCTTCGGACAAAAATGAGATATTAGCACAGTAGAAAACTGCTACGTCTCTGCTTTAAAATGCTTTTTGTTTGTCGTAAAATTGGATTTTCGGTTCTGACGTTATGGTCAATGGAGTTTCGGGTGTCTCAAAATATCGTTGGTGTTTTGTATACATTTGTATGTAGAAAACGCTCACCCTGCGATTTTAAGCATTTTCAGTTTTAATTATTTTTTGATCAAATAGTTGTAACATTTGATCAAATTTATTTATTAAAATATTTAAATAATTAATTGCACATCATAAATCATCAAAATATCAAAGTCAACGTAATTTCTTATGTATTTCTTTATTTTCTCACCCGGCTATTTTTAAGCCATTTATCTTTAAAAATCAATAAAAATGCTAATATAATTGCTATATTCACCCATAATGGCTCAACATGTGTCTAAATTCATGCTCTTCCATAATTGAACAACTATTTTTATCCAAAATGTCAACTTATTTCTTTCTCGCCAATTTGATTAATTTCCATACATTTTGCACGATATCTCAAAACTATAAAACACGCAAACTTGCAGTATGAGAACAGTTCACGGTCGGTTCACGGTTGCCATGGCAACCGTATAAAAAAATCCGGATCCGCACTATACCGATACATCATCTACCCAAGTATGGTGTATATGCAACATTTCGTTTTCTAGTTAAGTTTGTTCCCGTGTTTAGCCAATCAGAGGCCATGCATGGTAACCATGGCCACCAGATAAAATAACACGCATTTTCTGAAAAGTCTTGACCTAAGCTTTAATTTGATATATAACACTAAGCGGTCGGTTTACGGTAACATTGAGAAAATGTGTTTCCAAAGTTGGTGCAAATCAACCTAGACCACCAGCTTCGAAATACGAACTTCAAGGGAGATACTGACATTGGTCCAGTCCGAGAACAATAACTACCAGTACAGTCTAGCTTCGAACTTCAAGGGTGATAGTCATGAATCGTAATAAAACTAGATTCTCGGATAATAGACGCTTGACATTCCATTTTGATTCTTTGAGGAAAATACAAGTAATAAATGAGACTATTTATACATCCGATAAATTGACTCTTGGGGAAAAAAACGATTAATATAACACACGTAATTTATGGGAAGTGAATAATTATGATTTTTCAAAATTCCATGTGTGGAATTGCAACAAATTTGCATGAACAGAGTGTGGTTTTTAAAGATGTTAAAGTGTGTACTTTTGACAAATTTGCGGAAAAGGTGGTCTGCTAATCATGAAGTTATGCACACATGTTTAAGTTATGCAACAAGTATCTAAAACATTGAGACTTATTGTGTTGCTTTGTCAAGTTTATTGGCAATAAGTATGCAATACTTTGTATATATACACGTTTAACAACGTGGTTACGCGTAGAACGTGTAAAGTTAGACGTCTAAGATGTATCTTAGACGCCTAAGATAACATTCTCTCTCTATTTCGTTAACAATTGTGTGACACTTTGGATTTCATATTTGCGTTTCAAATATCAATCAAACAAACCTGGGAGAGTGGAGGATGGGGGAGGATGGAAACACAAGGACAAACCCATGCCATATTGAATATCCTACATGCTTATGCTCATTCCGGAATAAATCCTACTTGTAAACTGTATGTGCTCATCTTCGACGTGTAAGATGTTATCTTAGGGATCACGTCAAAACTCGACCGCCCGTTGACCGCCGGTTACGGCCGGTTCCGCCCGGTTCTCACAAAACGTGTCGTCTGTTATAATATACACACATAATGAGGTCAAATAGTTACACTCTGGTGAACACGACCGGTTGAAAGTGCCTCGTCACACGCGTGAGCAATAAAATCTTGAAGTAATGGGATCTCAAGTCTCAATTGACAACTAGTACAATGCAGCTATTGATTTTCGCTGGGTTCGCTTTTTCAATCTGTTTATAGCTCATTTAACGTTTTAAAATCAATACCGAAAGTCTATGAATAGGTTTTTTTATAGAACGATTATAGAGAGAGCTATTATGACCGCAAAGTAACAGATTGATAGTGTAAATTGGTCCAGTTACAGCATTAAGTCAACCGGTGGTTGTTCAGTGTTGCATGCGTGAATATTCATATACCAGTAAAACATTTGACCTGAAAGAACCGGGCGGAACCGTACGTAACAGGCGGTCAACGGGCGGTCGAGTTTTGACGTCTTCCCTTAGAAGTCTACACGTTTTGCTTATACACTGCAAAAAGGTTGCTTAAATATTTACTCAACATTTTACACAACGTTGTTGAAGTATGCAATCGCTTAAAGGCCTGCCTAAAAATCTGGAACATATCAACTTGAGTGGTACACATGTGTAGGATTTTATGGTTTTATAATTGGCTAAGTTGGCTAACATAAATATTTGAGGACAAAATAAGGTCAAAACTTGTAAACACATACTTGCTACTGCATGCACACTGACTATGCAGACAACCTTGTGGTTGTCAACACTCATCAATGCACTAGTCCCTGCAACTTGCCTGAAGCATATTTGGCCTGGCCTACTAAGCGGGTCTTTAAAGGTAGATGACCCGATCACATTTTCGTAACACAGAATTATTTCAAACATACGGAGATTTTCATATCATATGAAAGCTCGTATTTTTCTCATCATCATACTGAAATTTGACGGCCTAAATCGGTATAATTACGGAGAAATCGATGAAATAACGTCGAATTACCGCAAATGGTGGTAACCACCGATATAGTTTGTGTACTACTCAATGGGTACAGTTCACAGCATCTTGTGCGTCTAAAATAAGAACCGTTAGAGCTATGCAACTCAAACTTTGGAACACGACTTTTTTAAGGATGACCTTTCATGTATATAGAATAGAAAACTTCAAGTTGAAAATCGGAACATCTACCTTTAAGAGTTGCGTAAAATTTACCCAACACCGTTGGATAACATGTTTTCACCAACAGTTGAACAATTCCAGTTACTCAGCAGTTGCACAATTTTAATTACACAACAGTTGGGTATTATTAATTAACCATTTGTTGGGCATGTTGTGACTGTTGCTTAATTTGTGAATTGTTTTCATTATATATTGAGCATTTTTGGATAGCAACTGTTGCTTAATTTATCAAATATAGCCATATGTTGGGTATTTTATTTGTGACAAGTTTTTATTATATATTGAGCATTTTTGTATAGCAACACGGGGTAGGCAAAATAATGTGACTTCTGGGCGATGCAGTAGAGCTACATACATCACTTCCTCCCGGTAGTGAACCGGTAACTTGTAATGGGAATTCTAGGCGATGCAGCAGAGCTACATACACTATTCCCTCTCGGTAGTGAATCTGTAATTTATTTTAACATGTTATTAAACTATAGGCCTTTACATGATATCTGACATCTCTTATCATTGGTGTTTTTACTGTGAACGTTTGCAAAACGTAGTCTTGCTATCTGGGTAAGAAGGTATAAATAGTCCATATTATAAAATACATAAACATATTTATGTGATTCTTTAGGTGGAAAATAGATCACATGACATGAACTATTCAGTATATGTCCATGTCGTGTATTTTTGGCTATAAAAATCGACTATTCAATATTCATCGCTAGTGACGTCGCTATAACACCGTTGAAATGATATTCATGAACAAATATATGTTAAACAAGGATGGCAATTTTAAACTATTTTGTCAGTGTATTCCGTTTTGGATGCCAAGACAGAATAAATCTAATTGTGGTCCTGCGCTGCAAAAAGGTTGCTTAAATATTTACTCAACATTTTACAAAACGTTGTTCAAGTATGCAACCGCTCAACTGTTAAGTAAAATTTGCCCAACACTTGGATAACATGTTTTCACCAACAGTTGAACAATTCTTGTTACTCAAAAGTTAGGCAATTATATTCACTCAACAGTTCTTCAAGTATGCAACAGCTCACGAAATTGGCTTTTTTGGACAACAGTTGCCTAAAATTCACATGTGCGTAACTTGCATCAACTGTTGCGTGATTGTCCTCAATGCTCATGCTAATGCTCATATTTTAGCAGCAGAAACAGTTTCCACCAACATTTTAAGGACATTGTTTTCGACGAATTGCTCAACGCTGGGGATTTTTTACTTTTATACAACGCCTAACTTTCTACATATATTGAATGAATTTTAATCAACACGTCAACCAACGGATGATAAAAGTACTTTTAGCAACGTATTTTAAGCAACCTTTTTGCAGTGTACTATTGCCACTCATATTTAAAGGGACATTAAGTGGTGTTGAAAAGTTTAAATGTTTAAAAATTTACTTCAGAATTCAAGATGAACATTAAAAATCGCCATTATTGTTGTTTCTACTAACAAAAAACACAGCAAAACTAGATTAAAACAATATCATCGCTATTTATTGAAAAACGCCCTCTATGCAAAATATGGTTCGCGTTATGTATCACGCGTACTGCACGGGGATACTGTCGGACGTAAAATGCTGGTCCCGCGGGATAAGCATTTTTTGAATCGACGTTTTCTGGTACAAAGAGAGCTGATTTTTCTTAATCCTTATAGGTGTAAGTTCGTACAAGTTCAATTATAAAAATAAACTAATCTCAGTTTTTATCATAATTGAGGGCGCTGCCTCCAACACATCTCTTAGTGTCCCTTTAACAACTATCGTATAGTGTGCGTTTTATTGTGAATTATTTCAGAGTCGCTTGTTCAAAATCATATCATACATAGGAGTTGCTTTGGTTATGGATAACACTACACGGTCTGTAGCACAAACTAGTGATTATACAATACAATTTCATATAATATATCAATCATCAAACTGCATTACATTTATCGAAAGCCCATTACCGTACCTCGATTTTAATTAGTGTCGGTACCAAACGTGAATTGATACTGAATAATTTACACTAGCTATTATAGTGCGGCCTACCTATAAATCATTCCTGGGTTTGATTGTTAACTTGTCACTAGTGTTAATGTTGGAACCGTAAAATATCATTTATATTGGAGTATCCGATAGCCAAACATTCAATATTGAAAAATATTTGGGGAAAATTACCCATATAACGAGGAAGGAAAAAAAACTGTTTTCCGTGCCCGACCCACCCACTGTTTGCGTTTTTCAAGAAATTTGTTTAGCATTTTTGTTTAATTGTTTTTCTCAAATCATGTTAAATCAGTCGTTTTTTGGCCGAAAATGTGTGGAAATATTTTTTTTCACAAGGTTTTCAGAAAGATCCCGATTTTTGCAGCTTTTAGTGACATTTTAGGTTAAAAAAAATAAAAATAAAAATAAAATAAAAAACGACTGACCGACCCTACTTGACAGGTCCGTCCGCCCGTAAAACATGGTTTTTTCGTCGCCTGCGATAACTAATGAGATAACTAATGTAACATTGTACATGTTATAAGGAAAGCAATACAAAAAGTACACGGCTATTTAGTATCAATTGAAACATGTTAATAATGAACATGTTGGCAAGATTGGTTAAAAATGACACTCATGTATATAGAAAATAAATGCCGTAACCGGAACTATAGCCGGGGGGTACACTTTGTCCTGGCTAAGACGTGCTCAAAATGGTGCCCCGCCCTGCGGGGACCGTACACTACTATACCGGGGACGTCACATTGGCAATGTGTAGGCCTACGTCCCGGCCCAAATCCCCGCGAGTCCCGGGGCCCCCAGGGCCGGGGTTGCAATTGATAAATGCATATGGGGAGGGGCGCGAAAAAAAGTGAACCTTCAAGGACTTTACCAGGCTGTCAATTGTGAAGTATTGCCACCGAGAGTCAGACACTTCAGCGTGGGGGGGGGGGGGACTGTGACGTGACGTCCCCCAAACCAGCGCGAAAAATCGAGCCCGATAAACCGACAGGGCCAATTCTCAATTTACAACTCGCATTTTTTTTTGGGGGGGGGGGGGGTTGGGTTGATCGCCCTCCCCCCCCCCCCCCCCCCCCCCCCCCCGGTTACGCCACTGATATTGATGTGTATATAATGGAACGACCCCGTATAGGGAGTGGGGAGTGCTGTTGTTAGTACATTGTATATCAACATTTACGCAATTGCATTGGTATTCTCTAATTTTTTCGAGAAACTAAACATACGCATGTATTGACCTAATTCATACAAGGAGATGGTCAGAAGTCACAAACTGGTCCAAAAAAATGTTTCACTTCTAATAATGTTGAGAAATGCACCAAAATCTGATTAAACGGGACAAAAGTTTAAGTTTTACATACTTAATGACCCACAAACTATATATTGTTGGAAAGCTTATGATTAAAGGTTTTTCATTTTTGCAAAAAAGAATCAAATTATACAGGGTGTGTAAATTTGTATAGGGTGGAACATAAAAAAGTTGATCGTTTTTGCTCCTCACAAAATATTTTGATAGTTTGTACAATTAGGGTTTAGCTGAAGATAGTCACCAAAATCAGAACACCCGCAGAAGGTGCTACCAAATTTGCTAAGAATCACTTGCCCAAAATGTTCACAGGAAAAGTACAGGTGTAAAATTATGATGAAATAATGCATAAAATGAAGGTTTGTATATAATGTTCTATGAAATTAAGTTAGCATGGACTATTTAATTTAAAAGAAAATGGTTATCAAATGAACTACACAGATATCGTTAAAGTTCCTTTTATTTTAAATACAGGGTGGTCCAAAATAGGTCTAAATAGCAAATTTTTCATAAATCTATGAACAATTCTGTGAAGAAACACTTCTGGCTTTTTTAGTTAAATGTTTTACTACCCAGGGTAGAAAAGGACCGAAGAGTCACACAAATGAAATAGAGAGACTGCGATTTGGCCATTGTTTAATCAATAAAATGAATAAAACTGTGTATTTTTTACATTAAAACACTCCCTGAATTGAACATCATATTCTAGTAGAGAATGTCTAGATAACAATTGAATATTATTATTCATAGTAGCAGGCACATGTTATTAACACATATGAGAAGTTTGAAAACTTTCCTATGTATAATCTTAAAATGGCATCAATTTCAAAAGTTCTAGTTTTCCACTATTTGTGTAGAAACCTATGGGCGCCTCATCCACCGGCGCCTCATCCACCGATCCCACCCTTGACTCACTCGACGTTTAGATTGATAACTTCACTGTTGCTAAACATGTGGCTTTAATTCTTTTTTTTATTCGGTAGCTGGATAAATTGTCTTTAATATGATACCAAAATTTGTATGTTTTTTGACAACTTCTATTTAAAATAGAGACACGTATCACGAGTTTAAGGATTTTTTGAAACGATCCCACCTTATTTGATATACCTATTGCTATTAGTGACCTGTGACCAGATAAAAATCAAAATATGTGCATACTTTTAGTCTCTTAAATAACGAATTAAACATACTAACAAGTTTCAAAACGAGTGCTGTGTTAACAACGAATTTAAACAAATCGTGTGGTATTAAGCGCATAATTATACGGCACACATATACTAATTGCAATTATACACTTTCAAGCCGCGTACGCGGCATGCAATTAGAAACAATCAATGCGCTCTTCGTATTCCAGTTTCCAGCTGTTTGATTGGCGCGTAACTACTAATAGCGTATGGATTACTATAAACTTGATACCAACAATATAAGGTTTAGAGTAGAAATTGCAAAGTAACTAGGCTTTGCAGAAGACCAACAAGAATGGTATACGATACGTATCCGTCTTCAGATTAAAAAATATCGTTATCGTCGTGTCGTGTCGTGTCGTGTCGTGCCGTTTGTTGTCTCGTCTTGTCTTGTCTTGTCTTGTCTTGTCTTGTCTTGTCTTGTCTTGTCTTGTCTTGTCTTGTCTTGTCTTGTCTTGTCTTGTCTTGTCTTGTCTTGTCTTGTCTTGTCTTGTCTTGTCTTGTCTTGTCTTGTCTTGTCTTGTCTTGTCTTGTCTTGTCTTGTCTTGTCTTGTCTTGTCATGTCATGTCATGTCATGTCATGTCTTGTTTTGTTTTGTTTTGTTTTGTTTTGTTTTGTTTTGTTTTGTTTTGTTTTGTTTTGTTTTGTTATGTTATGTTTTGTTTTGTTTTATAGAAAGAGGTTTGAAAATCACGAATCTGATCATTCTAAACAGTAATGCAAACCTCTTTCTATAAGATGATTGTCACTTTTGAAACTGGACCCACGACCATTGAAATGACAATAACTCCGCTCCGCAACATCGTATGTCATCGATCGAGGTGTCAAAATACGCAAAACAAAATTATGCACTTGGTTATTTGCTTCGATTAATTCATACCCTTTCGAGCCGTTATATATTGGATTATTTCTAAGTGTTTCGATACTTTTTGTGAGCAGTTTATTACAATCAACGATCCTTATGAACCTTTTTGGTAACAAACTATGTTAGTTCTCCGTATAGAGGAGTGAATCAATTAATCACACATGTACGTGTCAAACAACAATCAAATGCAAACCGATACTGTCTGTATATTCCAACATCAACAGTTGTGATGTTCCAACTTGTGAATATCAATGAGCGTTTTTCCACACTATTGTTTGCCTCGTTAGTCTATCTGTACATATTTTCCTTTATAAATAATTATTCTTAAAGTACAGGTTGTATCATCAAAAAATCATCCAGTTATATGTAGGCATGCTACAGCGTTATTAAGTTATTAATACACATCAACTTCGATTTCTTATTGTTGTTTACCGTGTATATAATATGCATTTAAATTACGTGTATATAGTCAGGACCACTATACTTTGCTAATTTTTGCATTTTTATGAAGGTTAAGGTCTACAGAAAGTGAAAACCAATGTTTACACATTTTTAAAATCCGTTATAGCAGCCATTTTGGAATTTCAAAATGCCCGCCAATCTTCATCTCATTAAATGACGTATAGCAATCAAAATGTATGGTGAAAACCATGAAACTATAATTTTAATAGTGGGATGTATGTATTAGACCACAAGACACTCATATCCAGAACTTTTGCTTTATTAACACACCGAAAACCAAGATGGCCGCCAAAAATGGTTAAATTCCATAAATTGGCATATATGAACCAACATGTATGTTCAGAGTATAGCTTTACCACGGGATGTATGAATTAGACCACTAGAACCTCATATCTATTCTTGTTCTGTTAACAAACTTTAAAACCAAAATGGTCGCCAAATTGATGGCCAAAAATGGTCAAATATTATAAAAAGTCAATAGAATAGCATACTATCAACTGAAATGTATAATGAAAATATGATTTAAGCGATGGGATGTATGTGTCAGACCACTAGTAACTCATATCAAGTATTGTTGCTTTGTTGACATAGTTAAAAATCCAAAATGGCTGCCAAAATGGCCCCAAAATGGGTCTCAAAATGGCTGCAAAAATTGTCAAATTCCATAAAATGGGATAATATCAACCAAAATGTATGATAAAAATATAGTTTTAATGATAGGATGTATGTACTAGACCACATGTAACTCATAACCGAGTGTTTTAGCTTTGTTAACATACTTAAAAATCTGGATATGAATTACTAGTGGACGTCGACCATATTAGCGACGCGGGCTGCGAATGGCCGCATTCAGCCTGGTAACCGCGGAACGGACTCTCAGCAGGCATGTTGCAACTCTCTAAATGTAAAAGAGCTAAAACTCACTCTTTCGAGAGCTTTAGGAGGGACAGCTCTTTTTTTGGAGTGAAGTTCACTCTTAAAAGAGCGATCACTCTAAAAAGAGTTAAAATCACTTTGAAAAGAGTGGAAATCACTCTGAAAAGAGTGGAAATCACTCTGAAAAGAGTGAAAAATCAATCTGAAAAGAGTGAAAAATCAATCTGAAAAGACTTCCTAGAAGAGCCGTCCTCCTAGAGCTCTCGAAAGAGTGAGGTTTAGTTCTTTTACATTTAGAGAGTATTATAGATTTGGTCGTACGAATTCCGGAATGCAAATGAAGCGGCGAGTTTGAGCGCTCAGCTTAAAAAGGGCGGTTTGATGATATAATCAAGACGTTTCGGCCGGTACCAGGCGTTCCGACCGGTTAGGAGCCAGTATGGAGGTGGTATGCACACGGTTAGGACAGTAAGCTAGACCTGTATGAGGCCGGTGAGCCCGGTACCAGGCCGGTGAGAACCCGGTACAGACCCAGTATAGAGCGGTATGGACCGAGGACCGGTGAGGAGGTGTTATGCACCCGGCGAGAACGGTAAGCTAGCCACGTATGAGGACGGTGAGCCCGGTACCAGGCCGGTGAGGACCCCACATAGACCCGGTATATAACTGTATGGACCCGGTGACCACCAACAAAAATCAATGAGCCCGTTGGCATTTTTTACTGATTGTTTGGACTCTGTTGTTTTTCTATTAGACGGTAAGGTGACCGCCTACCATTACCGCCCTGCGAACGGGCGCGAAACGGGTGCGCCGTCTGTATACCGTCCTCAAACCGGGCTCTCACCGTTTGCCGCCGCTTTTACTCACCCGGCAAGAGTTTTGAGAATGGTCAAACTTCCTGCCGGGCGCGGATGGCCGGCAATGTTCCCGGCAACGTGTTCAACGGACGGGAAACGGCCCACCGTGTGACATCACCGTGTGACACCATCTGCACCAATTTGTCACACGGTAATGGACTGGCCAGCTCACACGAATACATGTGAGTACAAATGTATTTTACAGAGATTCCCGGAATGAGCGCTCAGCTTATACACAGCTTATACAGGGCAGTTTGATGACGTTATCAAGGCGGTTCGATCGGTACCCAAGCGTTTCGGCCGGTGAGGACCTGGTGAGGAGGTGGTATGAGTCCAGTTCCAGGCTGATAAGGACCCGGTATGAACCCGGTGACAAAAAAAAATCAATGCGGCAGTTGAAACCGGGTTGGACTCTGTTGTTTTTCTATAAGACGGTAAGGGGCCGCCCAGCTCACACGGATACATGTGATTGCCCCATAAGACTAGCGCCATCTATTAATGTCTTCAAAACCTTATTTGATCATTAATTTTTTTCACGTGCAATATCATATGGTGCATTATGACTGAATAATGACATTTCATAAGATCCTTGTAACTTTGCTTTATCTGAGCAATCGTAGTATGTTGTTCTGGTTCGACACAACAGTTTGAATTTGGCATACCTCTATCAAATTTTTTTTATTGTTATATTTACTGTTTTGCATACTTATAATATTGTACTTATTACCCTTTTAGTATTTCACACAGTTTTATTAGGTTTTATTGTATCTTTAGATTTTAACGTTGCAATTTAATCAAAATTGTGTTCTATCATACTATGTTCAGTTGTCCATCCATGCATTTGCGTGTTTATCCTCTTCCTTTGTTGTTTGGTCACCCCCTGTCTTTTCTCTCTCACGCATGTGCATGTATGGACGACCTGATTATTAGGTTGCGGGAGGGTGAGTCGAAATCTAAGAGAACTGTGTCTTGAGGTTCAATCCACTATTTTATGCGACCTTTTATACATTTGGTCGTGTTCGTCTTTCTCACTGTGTCTTGAGGTTCAATCCACTATTTTATGCGACCTTTTATATATTGTTTGTGTTCATTTTTTATGATATCATATGTTGTTAAGCGCCTTGAGGCCCCATAGTACTATATAAGCGCTTGTTATTATTATACTCCACTATTAACTCAAAGTTAATACAGGAGTATATTGTTTTTGTTTTTTGGCGGGGCGAGTATCATTTTCGAATAGCTCGAAAACTGATCGACCTATTCAAACCAGAATCGGCACACAGTTTTGTTTTATCTCAGCTTAGAGATAATATCTGAGTATTATCTCCCTCATTGAAAACAATGGGAAAATACTCCAGATGCGATATTTCAAAAACAAATTGAGCTATTGCACTGATATTTGGCATACAGGTTGATGATAACAGTTCCCTGATTTAATGTGCCACCCGAACAATTTTGACCGTTTCCATGGCAACGGGAGTCATTTTTATCAAAAAAGACACAATTTCACTGGTTTCCATGGAAACCATGCACAGACAAAATGTGTTGAATTCATAAAGATATGCA
The DNA here is from genome assembly GCA_035610835.1 of Ophiura sarsii. NCBI lineage: Eukaryota > Metazoa > Echinodermata > Ophiuroidea > Amphilepidida > Ophiuridae > Ophiura > Ophiura sarsii. The sequence goes on from CM069455.1 coordinate 49,698,475, forward strand.
CATATATATATCGCATCATGCTGCCAGGATTGGGAATCACACATGCAAAAATGAGTGCTTTAGAGCTCATTCTGTCATTTTTTCACTTTTGGTCGTCACGGTAACCCGAAAAGCGACGTCACACATTTTCAGCAAACCGACCTGAATCGACAATTTGTGGAATCGACCCGACGCTGAAAATGTCGTTCCAATCGCTCAATTAGTTCCGAAGATATTGCCCCGACAAGGTTTTGGCCCTATCTGGGCTGGCTGATAGTCTGCTTGTGGCAATTTTCATGGTACCGTAATTTTCGCGCTTATAGCGTACCATAACATTGGTGCAAAAATAAACATGCTCAAGCTTATTTTCTTGGCGCGTGCAAGCTTATATGTGGGAGCACAGAATACCAAACGCTCAAAACCATGTAAATCTTGCCCAAAGTGCACGGAATGAAGTACGCGAAAATTAAAGAACATTGAAAATTATTATACTGAAAGTTAATACAGGAGTATATTGTTTTTGTTTTTGGCGGGGCAAGTATCATTTTCGAATAGCTCAAAAACTGATCGATCTATTCAAACCAGAATCGGCACACAGTTTTGTTTTATCGACATGCGTCTTGACTCCACTTTTCAGAACAAAAATACGCGCTGGATTTTTGTTACCGTGGAAATGGCTGTTTTCAGCTTATCTCAGTTTCGAGATAATATCTGAATATTATCTCCCCCTTTGAAAACAATGGGAAAATACTCCCGATGCGATAGCTCAAAAACAAATTGAGCTTTTGTACTGATATTTGGCACACAGGTTGATGATAACAGTACCCTGATTTAAAACGCCACGAAAATTGACCGTTTCCATGGCAACGGGAGCCACTTTTATCAAAAAATACAAAATTTCACTGGTTTCCATGGGAACCATGCACAAACAAAATTATGCATATATATATATATATATATATATATATATATATATATATATATATATATCGCATCATGCTGCCAGGTTTGGGAATCACACATGCAAAAATTAGTGCTTTAGAGCTCATTTTTTTCATTTTTTTCACTATTGGTGGTCATGGTAACCCGAAAAGCGACGTCTCACATTTTCAGCAAACCGACCTGAATCGATAATTTGTGGAATCGACCTGACGCTGAAAATGTCGTTCCAATCGCTCAATTAGTTCCGAAGATATTGTGCCCGACATTATATTGCTTGCCATTATTGGCCCTGTTTTTATAATAAAAACTTGTGGCGACTGTACTGAGGTACAGGGGAATGCACCATCAGCCTATAAACCATTAAATTGGAAGAATGTGATAGTATGACATGGCCGATGATGACAGCATCCATCTATATAGTCTAGTCATAAATAAGGATGCTTCAGGCCGGGGTTTCAGGCATGCCCACCAACAAATACTATTGGCCCTTTTTGGCTCTTTTAGTCTTCGGAACAAAAATAACCAATTAAGATACACACTCTCAAGTCGTGCAAGTAAGTCTCATCAATGATGAATAAATTCTATCATCAAATTGCTCATTTTACTTCAAATTCCGAACTGTACTCGTCGTTTGATACATTGAATTACTGACACATTTATTATTCAGTCTCAAAGAGATGATATCAGTCACTATCAGAATTCAGATCCGATTATGAATCGAATCAATACAATGGATTCCGATAAGCTTATTATAAATTTGTTTCAATTAATGTACCCTAAAGTCTCTCGTATTCTATCGAAAGCTTCATTTCATGCTTCGGATGGGCTTCTGTAAAAGTGTGACACTGGTAGTAGTAGTAGGTCTATGTATAAGCAAGGAGTTATAACAAAATGTTGTCAAATTCTAGACAAAACTTTAATTACCGTATATTATATTGGCATAATTATTTGTCCCGCTCCGGGATTGATTGTTTGCTATTTGTTATAGCATGTATAGGGAGCACGAAACTAATTCGCCCCCATAGGCTTTACACACAAATGTCGGCCTATTAAAACCGCTCTATTTCAAAAATCCTTCGATCAATTTTTATGTGAATTTGCAATCTTATGCCTTAAAGGCTTATTTATAACATATATGAATATCAAGGCAAGTTAGCTGATTACATTTTTCTAGTAAATGCCGCTAAATCGGGAAGTATTAACCCTAACCAGTAAAGCTATGTTTTTGTGCGTGATCGGGGGAGGGGGGAAAAGTACTATTTTTTTACCCGTAAAAATCACCCAGCACACCCCGAGATTCGATCGCGGACCATCCGCAACCCAGTCTGTCCCTCTACCAACTGAGCTAAACTGCCAGCGCATATGCGGGCTAAAACTTCCCGCCCACATATGCCTGCGGTAGGTGACGTCATCGAGGCAATGCAGCAGCACGTGCGTGGAGTTTCTGGCAGTGAGATTTAGTGAGATTCAGCTGGGTTAGGGTTAATTTCATCACCTAATTATCAGTGTATTGAAAATGTGACTTTTGAAAAGTAACTAATTTACTATAAATGGTGCTAATCATGGTTTATCTTTGTTGTTAGGTGTTATGTTTGGTATTAAAATGTGCCGAAAAGATTCATCCAAATGTCTATCTAGCCTGCTTGGTAAAATAATAATTGAAAGTTACTGTAAATGACCTAAACAAAGTGTACGACTTGCTTTTGTTGAACACTTTAGTAGATCCCGCCTAACTCAAATTGTTCACGTTGCGTAGCAGTACTTGGTTTCGCCACGGGTGATTGCTCTGCTGTCTGTTCAATAGCTCTCGTATTGACCATTAGCGTTCGAGATGCCCGCGCTACCGTCGTTCTTTACAGTTAGTTTTTTCCTACTCCGAGTCGTTATTCCACACAAAATGTAGCGTAAAATAGTCTACAGATGTTGGCAAACACTATGATGTACACAATATAACCACACAATGAAATAACTACGGCAATTTACGACTGGATTGGCAAGCAAAACCGGACCGGCGATAAAGTACGTCTTATCTGCATGCCGCCATTGATATTTTATCCCAGTGCCTTGACAAACCTAAAGCTAGTCAAGTCAGCTTGTCTAATAAGCTAGTACAGCCACAGACTAGTCCAGCAGAACAAATCAAGATAGTCAGGCTGAGCCGGACTAATCTTAAGCTAGTGAAGTTGGTCATAACCTATCCAGCAGGCTTGACTAACCTGCTTTACTAGTTTAAGCTAGTCCAGCAGGCTTGACTAACCTGCTCGACTAGTTTAAAGTTAGTCCTGCCTGTGTCTGACTAGTTTAAGTTTTCAGTGTACTACGAATTACTACGATGCGTGTGCTTGTGTCACCCGGTTCGGCTGTTTTTCAATGAAATAATGGCCCCAGGGTATATACATGGCGAAGTATACTGAGCCAAGTATGGTTGACCCCCGTGGCCTAGTGGTAGGGGTTCGAGCTCCGGGCGTGGGGCTCTTTTCCCCCTCGCTGATATACCCGCATATACCCGCTGATGAGGAAAAGGAATATTTTTCTAAAAAACAAACTCCGTGCTTGTTACAATCATCTCAAAATGTCATATAAATCCATGAAGTAATAGGGTAGATTTATTATTTTAAAGATGAAATATGTCAAAATGAGATAAATGCATTTATATGTTGCATTACTGATACAGTATGACCAACAAAAAGTATTTTGACGGCGAATTTGAGATATATTTACCTTACTACATATATAGGTAAACACATAAAAGTGGCACTATCTCAAATAATTTCAAAATGGTAAAAAATCACCCATTTTTCGATTCACTACATTGTTTTTCAATATTTATCATTGTTTATATATGTATTTTTAAATAAATTATCCAACAACTTGTTGTTTAAATGTCTTACCTTGACATTCATCGGGTGAAATGAGCATCGACATGTACCAGTAGCATATGAGCAGTATGTCAATCCAATCCATGGTGTTTACAGCGAGCGATTTAAAGACAAAATCTGCTTGAGCGCGTATGTGCGAGTGCAATTAATGAAGAGAAGTGATAAACTTGACTTATCCCCGCAACAGTTTGGCATCATATATGAATACAAATTGGTTGCTATAGTATTTGAATACTAAATTAAGTGATGGCATGCTCTCGGTATAGGCTTGTTTTCTCCGAGCAGTTATATCATATGGTTTGGCACGATCTGCTTTTTTTACCAAGGCATTATTAACGCATCCTAATTATGATTATGGGTATTGGTAGAAGGCTTTATGGTAATTAAGTCACCTAAAAAAAAGGTGATCTGCTTCTATTTTAGGATATTGTATGTATATGACATATATAAAAATTCAGGTATAGACCTTCCGGAATATATCGCTACTATGGAGTTTCATGGACAATCCCATACGGTCATTTTGTCCAATCAATAGGCGAATAGATATGCTTTTTTTTTATTTCTGGTTAATATTTAATAATGTCGCGCTGTGTCCTTTAATTAAAGAAAGGTCAATAAAAGCAATCTTTAAATACTGCCCTCCTTTTGATGGACTTTAGAGGAATTACCCTTTTTTTCCCCTTAAATTCGGCAGAAGATGACATTGCCATCCAATAGACCATTCTTGCACAGCTAAGACGGTTTAAACAATCCTCGTTGGTTCTCATAGAAATCGGCGACATGTTGAGACAATGTAAAATCGGGTAGGCGATGCTTGAATTTACTAGCGGGTCCCCCTCATGTAGTGCGTGTTTTATACTACAGTTTTGTTTTAGGTAACGCGCACTTCTGCAGTTCGTCACGCCGACAAATGGCGTACATGGGATTGGATAAAATGTTCGTGGGTTATTCGATACTACCAGGGTCAAAATTGACAATTATGGGCAATTGCATGTACTAATCTTAGTAAAGGAATGTTTAAAAAGAATAAGAAAAAATGATTTGTTTTCAGACCGTAGTATTTATAAACCTGATGTGCCTTAGTGTATAATAGTAAACACCAACAAAAATATAATGGGCGGTAAGGGATCATTCAACTTTAAAATACACCATTTTTTAAAATACGCTTATAGACAAAAGTGGTGCGCGGATACATGAATCCCGGAGGGTTTTCTCAAATTATTTTGATAGGGGTGTGCCGCTGGAGGTTTGAAATCTTGGCACATATTTGGCGCTAAATGAAAGGCTGATTTGACCGGGGGTTTTCAATTTTTGCGAAAAGTGATTCAAGTTTAAGGATTCTCCAGCACAAATCATATCCGATTTTTTAAGGGGGGGGGGGGTTCAAAAGAGAAACTTCATGTCTATCCAAGAAATTTAACTAATTATAAATTAATTGCAGAAGAACCAACGCGTCATTTGGTATGATTCTAAGTAATAATAATTCAGTATACAATCGACCGGTGAATATAAAGTATTACCACTACCAGTAATCAATAATTTGCCCGTACGTCTGAGTCCGCGCGTGTAGAAAAGCAAAATGCGAAAATGAAAATCAGACTTTGTCCTTACATTTGGGATTGTATTGTAACTTCCTCGATAATCATTCCTAGCGTGCAATATCTCAAATTACATAGGAGAAATGTCTCAACAACTTTATAATTTAATATGTTCATGTAGGAGTTATCAGCATATTTATTACCTGGTCAGTTACTTATTGTGTTGACTGTATAATATTGGTATGCATGTTACGGCTACCATTGGTTATGCCGGTAATCTTCCGCCTACATGTACACTTATGGCTAGTCTATCTAGTCAGTAATGATATATCTACATCTGAGGAGTGAGGAGCGAGGTGGCGCAGTCGGTTAGAGCGTCGTACACTGCTGTGCACCGTAGTTCTGTTGGTGGATCGTTTATGAGTGAGAGTTCAAAAACGATACACCAACACAGCCTCGTCCCCCATGCCTCCTTCAGACCGTGCAGACTGAAGTTGGCATGTTCATGGCGCATCGTGCTTCGGAAGGTACGTAGAAATGTTGGTCCCGTGTATCGGAAGAGCTATCCCCGAGCACGTTAAAAGGTCACAGACTCCTTCGTAAAGAGTAGGGGATCATCCCGGTCTGTGTCTGTACACACACATATAATATGTATTCATATACATACCTCCACTAGGCGTGGCGCACCAATGGAGTAAACAAATAGCCAAGAAAGAATGATGGAGGCAACTAAGCTGCTTCCATCGTTCCGTCCAAGGACGACCGATGATGATGATATCTACATCTATTTGAATGATTATATTTTGATACAAACTAACAACAATATTTAAACTATAGCTCCTGTATTGAGAATGTTAAAGGTTGAATTTTTAAGAATGTATAATATGCTGTAAAGAAAAGTTACTGTGCTAATAAATAAAACTCTTGCTTGGAGGCTGAGAAAGAAAAACCTTCTGTGATATCCTTATCTGAAATTTGTGTGAGACAGTGTCAAACTCATTCTGAGCGGAAATGATCAGTAACCTTGGTGGAGTCAAAACAAGTCTCACCTTCAATATCCAAAACAATATTGCACTGTTCTTTAGTTTTGGTGCTGTAGCCAAGGGTTTTTATTGATGCCAAAGTTTCTTGGGATTGTTTTTATGCTCATCATAAAGGCGTTGCTTTCCTTTGAATAACCATATTTTGATAAAGGTATTCTGGTTTGAAATGGTTGAATTGCATTTTGGTAGTTCAGTTAAGGTGGGTCTATTGGCCGATGAAAAACTTAGATTTCCTTTACAATCTTATATGTTCTAGCCCTTGGTCTAACAATTCTGGAACTGAAAATTTTATTTCAATCGGACAATCGGTTGCCGAGATATGGTAGGTCAAAGAGGCATAATACCAACATCTTTGGCAACAACTTTCTTTTTATTTTCTTTATTTTTTCCAATTCCAGTTGCCATGTAATGTCCTAATTATGGCTAATTATGTATGCATGAAATATGCAAAGTAAAGTTTGTGGACTAATGAGATGAGCTATGATGATGAAACTTGGTACATGGGTAGAACACTTGAAGATCTAAAAACGTATGTTAGCTTTTGTCTAATTTCCATTTGCATACTAGTAATTAATTAGGCCCTAATTAAGAAATGTTTAAACATTTTAATTACCATAGACGAACTAGTCATATACCTGTTTACTTGATGATAGACAGCACATAGTTGACATGGAGAAAAATAGTAACCTTGTCAAATTCCCAAGACAACTGGATGTGCCTAGTAACCCAGAGTGGTAGCTCGCCTTTCAGCACATGATGTACAGACATTTTTCAGAAGAGAGTTTTGTGGATAGAGATAGCTTTTAATGGTTTAAAGGACATTTTGCAACATTCAAGTTCTCTACATATGACATTCACGTTTTTGTACAGCTCAACAAGTAATAAAGGCTTCATACTTTCCACTTTTAATAGTCTCAATTCACATGTTCAAAGTCCCAAATCATTAGACTTGACATCAAGTCTCAGGCTCATTGCAAAGTTTATTGCAAAGTTAGGCATATTATGTAGGTATTGCATGCGATAGTCTAAAGCGGGTTATTGTAAAGTCGGGCATTTGTAGATATTACACGTGCAGTCAATAGAGGTTTATTGCAAAGATAGGCATGTGTGTAGGTATTGCATGTGATAGTCTAAAGCGGGTTATTATAAAGTTGACATTCCACGTACTGTCCGTCAATAGGAGTTTTATTGCAAAGTTAGGCATGCGTAGGAATTGCATGTTTTAGTCCAAAGTCTAAAGCGGGTTATTTTAAAGTTAGGCATTAGTAGATATTCCACGGACAGTCAATAGGGGGTTATTACAAAGATAGGCATGTGTATGTCTACCTATACATGCCTATAGTCATGTATGTAAAACTGATGAATTAGGGCAAGTTCACTGTGTAGCAAAAAGGGAGAAAGCCAAGGACAATGCAATTGGGAACATTAGGCCCCCGCCACCGCCACCGCCGCCACCCCTGACGTTCGAAATATAATCAATCATCTCAGCGAACCCGTTATAGAAATACCCGATTTATTCGCACAATGCCAGCTAGATAAATAGGGTTTCAAAAGACACCTAAACCATTATAGCTCATTTAGTTGTTGAGTTAATGTAGAGAGGAATGATTCGTCCCAAAAAATGCAGCGCCGCCACCCTTTTTGGGTGGTCAGTTCAAAACACATGGCCATATATCCACAGCCAATTTAAAATAGAAATTATGTATGCAGCCTAAATTTTATTCAGTGGCAATTCTATTCATTAAACCATGCATTATATGGTAGGAAAATAATTATCTAATGTATATTGAGCATTTTAATTGAACACATAACTATGTTCAAGTAAACGAATTTAAACTGCACATCCACAACCTGCGATTATTTGAAATTCGCGCGCGGTTGTCTGTCGAAAGTGATAGCAATACCCAATATATTGTGATGTCATCGCAACTGGTCGCTGGACGGTATCACGCAGGAATTCAATGCATAAATCGGTAATATAAATATATACATGAAACAGATGCGGACATCTCGTAAGTCTTTCGTCATAGCTTTGATCACTATGACGTCCATTTTTTTCTTTCTAAAGTTGATTTTGTCTTTACGCGATACTTTTAAAAACTTACAGAAGTGGTCTGTATAAGAATAATATAAACTGCTCACAAAAAGTATCGAAACACTTATAAATGATCCAATATATAATGGCTCGAAAGGGCACGCATTCATCGAAGCAAATAATCAAGTGCATAATTTTGTTGTGCGTATTTTGACACCTCGATCGATGAGATACGATGTTGCGGAGCGGAGTTATTGTCATTTCAATGGTCGTGGGTCCAGAAAGAGGTTTGCATTACTGTTTAGAATGATCAGATTCGTGCTTTTCAATAGGGATGAGTGTCACTTTTGAAACTGGACCAACTATCATTGAAATGACAATAACTCCGCTCCGCAACATCGTATCTCAACGATCGTGGTGTCAAAATACGCAGAACAAAATTATGTACTTGGTTATTTGCTTTGATTAATGCGTATCCTTTCGAGCCGTTATATATTGGATCATTTCTAAGTGTTTCGATACTTTTTGTGAGCAGTTTATTAATGCTACATATCTGGGCGCTAAACTTCCATGGCACGGATTTCCTCTAAGAGAACTAACTCGCAGAACGCCTTTCATGTGTTCATTTTAATCTGAACTAGAACACATTCGGGGCGTATCGGTCACTGTGCGGGAGCAATCACTGTATTACTAGTGGACTAAAGGGAGCCCTCCGTTGATCATATCAATAGCTATGGGGAGGGTGGGGTACCGCGCCATTTTGTCTCGAAACAATGGTTATGTCATATTTTTGTCGATTTTTAGAACTCTTGTATTGGATTTACGTGCAAAAAATATGCCCTTGGCATCATACTTTCCCAGGTGGGCAGTTCATTTTAAATTTCAGATGTTCTAAAATGGATGGTTTTCTAAACAATTCGAGAAAGAAAATCGAACTGCCCACCTCTGAATTGCCCAAAAAATGCTTTAAACAAGTCCACTTTTTGTGCCTTTGAACAGAGTGTCAAACACGTTTCAGTCGAGCAATGATTGGGCAAGGGTATGGACTTACTGGGTTGATGTGTGGTAGAGCATGACATTGTATTCAGTGAGATCATTTGCATACTTGGGACATTCTACACCATACCGCTACCAATGTTTTGGGACCGTATGATAAATGACGGCATTTCTTGTTCGAAAATATCAACGTTTTTTACCTTTCTTTCAAAAAAAAGAGTATAATCACATTACAAACACATTTTGTGCGAGAGAAACACACACATTTGGCAAAAATGGCACAACAAAAATCCGTTCGTTATAAATAAATGGATGGATATGGCTTAATAATAAAACTATCACAATTATACTCATCGGTCTCTGTGGCGTGCGTACGTTGGACATGTCGTTGGCAATCCGCAATCACGGGTTCGATTCCCGGAAATTGCTTGTCCTTTTATTTTTCTATCTTTTAAACTTGATGGTGGATTAATGTAACATCATTGTTTTGTCAATTTTTATAAATTATAAAGACCGCCCATGCGTTTATAGTTGTCTTTTTATTTATTAATCTATCATTTAACTCTTTATTTAACTTTGTATCTAAACAATTAAAATGCGTAAACAATTATATTATTGCTCGATAAATACGCCCAACAATTTCTCCTTTGCACACTTTGTTTATACATTCAAAGATGTCACTTTTAGCTTGTTATAGCTAGGCCGCGTAATATACAATTGTAAGCAAGTTTGCGACCTCTTTGATTTTAGGCTGGTAACACAATCCCATAGTGCATTTCGTTAAAACAGTGTAAATATTTTTTTCAACTGTACGTATCACGTGACAACCACGATCGTTTTCGCAAAATATCGCAAAATGGCGCGGTACCGCGGTACCGCGGTACTCCCCCCCCCCCCCCCCCCTAATCAATAGCGACAGAATGACAGAACATAGACAATACTGCCCTCATTAGGAACATTATGAATTTACTCATTGGCGCGGCTGCATGCAAAATATTATACAACGGGCCAGACAATGAATAAATGGTTTAAGTAAAAAAGAATGTCAGACACTGAATAAAGGAAATAAGTATATAAAAAAGATTAAAAAGATTAAAAAATAAAAAAGGGTTAAAAATAAAATCGACTATGGCATAGTCTAGCACAGCGCCCACATAACTAATCTCGTCTCTAAATATACTGGAATATTATTTAGGTCAAGATATTATGTCATCTCATTTTGTCCCCCTCTATTTCCCCCTCTATTTCCCCCTCTATTCAAGCCTCTTACTTCCCATATCCAGTATTGTAATATTGTTTGGGAGGATTCCAATAATTGTAACCTTCGTTCAATTCATGTTAAACAAAAGAATCGTTCGTCTTTGCTCAAACTTACATTTAGCACATTCTGCCCCTCTGTCCGCGAAATTTTAGGGCCAGAGTTTGGTTACGATCAGCGAAAGTTAAACTTGTGTATTAAAACTTGTGTATGTAGGCACAGGTCAGTTGACCCAACAGCAGTCCGTGCTACTCATGAGAGCTCACGGAGAGTCGAAACGCGTCTAGCTACTCTGCATGCCGTCACCATTGTTTTATCTTAAACATGGTGGGCCTTTACTCTATAGGTCATTCTCAACTTATTTGTCTCCTCCCTATCAGTTAAAACTCAGGGGAGAGGACATTTAAAGTCAGGAATGTTAAGACATATACAAAGCTCATTGTATACAAGTCATTCCAAGACTAGAATGGCATTTCGTTTTCCGTATTGGACTAATATCATTTTTGTACTTTCCCAGAGTCATCTTAGATACGAAAGCAAGCGATCTTTCACTTGGCAAAACAGTTTTATAAACCCGAAGTTTCATAGTCATGAATTACCGGATGAATTACAACAAGTCGCCGCTCCATCGATCATCGTTTAAAGGAGGCAATACACGCCTTCTGTCATCGTTTTAAATAACTTTCATTAAGCCAGTGCGCTTTTTGATTCATCGTAAGATAAATAGACCTACTGCCATGCCAAAGTATACACATCAAACCTCATACAAGTTTAATATGAGCCTAACATGTTCAAAGTCTAGAACATTCAATGCCGCGTGTCTTTTAGTCCAATACGGGATAAAGCACATTTTGCCGACACAACATTCAGCAAGACATTTAATTGTCAGATTTTAATGAGATACTTTCCTTGTTTGGATATTTATTATTTTAAATGTCCGATTAAGAGCCAGCGTTTTTAGAGTTTCAATCGGAAGCATTTACCGTTGGACATAGAATCATTTTGTGATATTAAGACAAAATAGGAATTTCGACTTTAGAAATTCAGTGTTGTTTGTTTTAACAACACATCCAATAAGTTTTGCCACGACAAACATTTTGTCGGGCACGTGCCTTTAGTTGATTTTTCTTTTAAATCGACCACCGCTTAGTAAGCATTACACCAAGTAAATGTCGGAAACATTATGAGCAATTTATGATTAGAGTCCGAAAGCAGGTACCCTTGTTACCCTCCCGTCCTTTGTAACGACTGACGAACTGACGAACTCCCAATGGCGAATGGCGAATGTATAACGGTGACAAGTAGGAGCGCCCTCACTTATAATACTGCCCATCCATGTATGATGTTGTTACTGGTAACGAGTAAGGGCGCCCTACATGTATCCTCACTTCTAGGTACTGCATTTAGGACTAATGAATACGCTGAAACGCTGATAAATAATCAGAAAATGGGATAAATAGATAAGAGGTAGACTACTCTGCAGTCCTATGTGACCCGGTATTATGAAATTACATTGTTTGATTTAAGCTATCCGCGTGCCCTGCAAAAAGTGCACCGTATACCCGAGTAGTACACTCCTATGTGAACTCGGCCTAAAGGGTAGCCAAATATATTTGCGAGCTCTGCTCCAATTTTGGTCAGCCCACCAATGTATGTACTTAAAATTATTGTATATTATTGTTAGTAAACAAAACTGAAACCGAAAACTGAAACTTACATCATTCTCTCGATTGGTAAATGACTTCACAAATCGAGTTTACTCATAAACCTTGTGGTCAGCCGACTGTTCTCGTGAACATCCCTCCTACTCAAAGGGACAAGGTCACTGTACGAGTTGCAATCTATTGCCCATTTTTCATGGACATTTCCCAATGTTATCATCTTTCGCATAGTATGTGATGCGATCTGTCAAAACCAGTCCGATGTCGCAAAATGTGAACTAGAGTTTACGAGTAAAATATATTTATTTTTGTTATGAGATTTTTTTTTAGAAAATTTATTTCCTCTTTGCGTCATCTTTTATGAAATTTCGCGTTCAAAAACTTACTTAAGTCACTTTTCTAATTAACCTCATGTTATTCTATTGAACTAAGTCTCTTTTTGGGACAGTTTATGATTTGTTTTGCAGCTTTTTATGACATAAATAGATGGAGGACTGCAGAGTAGTCTACCGGAGGACTGCAGAGTAGTCTACCGGAGGACTGCAGAGTAGTCTACCAGAGGACTGCAGAGAAAAATTACAGCTGCCTCTTTGACAGTTGATTTAACCCGACCTATTTTCAGTCACTTCGCGAAAATCGTGTAATGAAAATTACCTCGTCGTTATAAACCGACGGTAAAGTCGCCAGTTCTCGGTCAGCGCCTATGTTCGGTCACTTCGCCCAAATCGTGTAATGAAAATGACCTCGTTATAAACAGACGGCTAAAAAACCGCCACAAAGTGGATGCCAGGGGCGGATCCAGGGGGGTGCTGCGTGACTGCAGCACATGAAGAAAAAAGGGGAGAAAGAAAAAGGAGAGGAAAAGGAAAGGAGACAAAAAAGGAAAGATAAAAGAAAAGGAAACTGAAAAGAAAGGCAATATCGGGGCTATAGAACAAGAAAAAAGGGCCTGATCAATTGCATTTTTGGGGGATCGTCTTTTCACAGCACCCCGGGGTGCGACCATCCTGTATGCGCCCCTGGTGGATGCCCGGTATTGCTTTAATGAGGATGACCGATGCAATTACACGATTTGGGCGGAGTGACCGAAAATAGGCGCTGACCGAAAAATGGCGAATTTACCTTGCACATCAATGTATTAAAATTGTTCAAAACAAGTTCGAAAATTCAATCGCAAAATTTGAGTTGCACATCAATGGAAACTCGATACCAAAATGGGTAGCAATTACTGGTTTCACAGCGCAGCCATGTGCTGGAGAATATATATGGGGCAGTCTCGGGCTGAATGCCACAGTCACTACTGCGTCCTCAAGTCACTAGAGCATCACACGGCAACAACAAAATGTTGTTTAACAGTCTAGCAACGGGGGTTCTTCAAATACCTAGTTTTAAACGACCGATTAAGCAGGGTACTTTAACGCAAGTTTTAAACGGAGTTTGTACAGCATGTACAGTGTAGTTGTCAATGTAAACACTTCATCGAACCGATGAGTTGTTCTTTAGCACGAAATAGTGGTGAAGTTGGCACATTTTGAATGAGACTTCCCCAAATTCTCATGCAGGTGACCAAGCAAAGCACCAAGCGATCGCTACATGAAAAGGAACACTTCAGCTTTTCATTGATATGAAACAATATAAATATATCATGAAATATTCTAAAGATTATTGATGGGGAAAACAAATTTCGGACCTTTTTCAGCAGTTTATGAAATATGAAAATGGATACATGATAAAGCCTGCAATCAATAGATAGCCTGCTACGAAGTAGATAACTCCAAATTGTAATGAACAAAGGAGCTGGGCAAAAACAAGGTCCAAGTCTTCATTGCAACATTTATTCATTTTTCTCATCAAAACCATAATATAATGATAAATAAAGTCATTTGAAATATAATCTATAATAAATATTTGTCCCGTCTATATTTATTATGAAACTGGCATTCATTCAAAAATGTGTAGCATCTCTTCACTTCTTGAATCCTTTGACGGATGGTTATTCACCAATTGTCCACATTCCTATATTTGGAAAACCGACGTATCATTGCGCTTGTGTATACTACGGGGTAGACTAGTAATGTGCGCGAATACTTGAACAGGGAATGCTGGAGAATGGGCTGCGAGAGTCTGTAGAATTATTGTGTAGACATTCTCATCCTTAAAGAGGTGTCCCGCAAGCACAAAAGTGTGCATTATAAACTGCTCACAAAAAGTTAGGAAACTTTTTTTATTCACGTATATTTATTATTTATTACCCTCTTTGTTTATGTTATATATCAATGGAAAGCTGAAGTGTTTCTCTTTAAAATTATACCACATTTGCAATGATTACATGTTGCTAAACTTGGCCACATGAATGAGAATGAGGCAAAGTCACAAATCAAATGTGCCAAAATTACCGTTATCCGTGCTACATAGTCAATAGGTAATGATCAATAATCAAACCGGTCATGCTTGAGAACCATGAATGGTTTACACAAAGATTTGCACCAGTGAGCACAACACATACAAGTTAACCCTCATCTCTTTAGAAAAACATTGTTTGGGTATTTGCAAGACTGGGTTAACAGGTGGAAGGTCATGAAGTGCCAGGCTGTCATCAACGCGTTCGGATCATCCACTCGTTACTGAACTCAGTTCTTGTCTCAATAAAGTAAGTTGTCTTGCTTGTTCATTACAGTGTCAATTTGTTTGTTCACAAAGTAACACAAAATTGCTAATTTTGGCACATTTGATTAGTGACTTTGTCTCATTCTCATTAATGTGGCCAAGTCCAGCAACATGTCATCATTGCACATTTGATATCATTTTAAAAAAGAACACTTCAGCTTTCCATTGATAGGCAACATAATACAAGAGGGTAATAAATAATAAAGATATACTTGATTAAAGTGAGCAGTTTATGTTAGAAAAATAACTATCGAGCCCAACTTTTGTAATTATATAGAATATAACACCACACTCATGATCAAAACAAATAAAAACCGCCATATCTCAACATGCAATTTTTAAAATTCGCGGCGATCGAAAGGCCCGGTGTCGATGAAGTCGTAGTTATTACGCGACGTCATCGACACCGGGACTTTCGATTGCCGCGAATTTTAAAACTTGCATGTTGAGTGACTGCAGTTTTTATTCGTTTTGTGACTAGTATGTTTTGTTCTATATAATTACGTAATGTCTGCTCGATAATTATTGGTCTAACAAATAATGCAAATGTTGTGCTCGAAGTCTGCCAAGGATTACCGACCCAATACTAGGCATGTTTGTGCTTATGTCAATGCATTTCTAACGAAGATTCCAAATATGGTAATGAAATTCCATAATTTTGACATTGTAACATTTTGGAATGTCGTCTGCAGCTGCTTGCCGCGTGGAAAGTGTCAAGCTTCTTGGATCCAAATGGAAGAATGTAAGAGTACAATGCACGACGGAGAATGCTGGAGTATGGGATGTGCGATTCTGTACAGCTACTGCATTTTAAAGATGATTAGTCATTAAATGTCGACACATTCCCAACATCTCTACATTTCCTGGTCCGAGGTTGCCAACTAATAAATAATAAGTACTTTAACGCAAGTTATTAGAGTGAATTAATAATATCGCGCAATACAGACAATGTCCACTTATTATCGGCATCTCTACGATTCTTGGAATCCAGACTATAGACAGATGTATTGCGAATTGGTGTAGTAACAGGCCTGGCCGCTTGCACAAGGGTTACTGGAACATGGGTTGCCATCGACATCTGAAAGATAGAAGAGATTCAGAGAATTAGGGAAATGTGCATTGTAGCAGTGTTCTGGTATGTAAACACAATCTTGGTCGACTACTAGTATCATCATTAGAAGGGGGAAAGTTATAATCCGAGACCATTATTACCGAATTACTTCAGTAATAATCGTCTCGGGTTATGACTGACCATGGGAGCAAGTGTGACCAATCACCTCCAAGGGTATGTCTTGCCTCGTTTGGAAAATATGTTTTTTGGACAAATTTGCGTGAACGAAATTAAGACCGTAACAATACACTGGTCTCAAATCTTGTCCCCCTTGCTATCGAGGCAAGACTATACCCACAGGACCACCGAAGCTCTATGTACGTGTGCACCAGAATTACGAGCGCTAATTTATACAAGTCTATACAGAGAATCTCAAGTGGACGAAATAGATAAGCAGCATTCTAGCAGAACCTATGACTAGGAAAACGCTATTATTAAATCCATGCAAGGATCGTGCAAAGGATAAGCCGAAAATTTCAGTCAGTAGGGAGGTCACGCTGCATGTCATATTTTGTTATACGCAAGAAAACAATGGAGTGTCAGTGACTGCAATATTTGCTAGATACAGCTTCGGAAAATGGTCTATTTGGGCATCTCAAAAACTGAGAAACGTGCTAAAAATCATGTAGAATTTTAGAGGAGGGTCAATAACATCTGCAGAACGGTAAAATGTATAGTATTAAACACGTTTTGTGACCAAATTTATGTCGTAAAATGTTGGAAAATTGACGTTTTGAAAATCTGTGGTCTTCGAAATTTCAGGAATCCTAACTCATTCTAAACCTCACCAAATCATGAAATGAACCCTCGTCTACAAAAAATTCCATGTACGTATCGCTCTCTGCTTGGAGATAGCGAAGACCACGGAAACTTTATAGCTTCATACCACGGAATGAAATCCACCCTTAGGCGCCATAGACATTACATGGCGAACATCGTACAGATTTGCACTGCAGTCCTGTGTAGGGAGTTTTGACAATAGCAAGGTCGTTCGACTATTGTGTTTGTGCATGTTTGCGACTACTGACCCCGTTTAACAATCTTCATAGCTTTCAAATAGGGCTTGCGTGACCTAACTATTGACTGGTTTGAATAAATAATAAAGACTACTTTTAACTGGCATGAAAGAAATCAAAGACTTGCGAATTCACTTTTGTGGCAAAGTTTTCCCACCGGTCCACGGAAGCCTTATTTGAATACCAAGTCTGTTAATTTCATTCATACAGTTGTCAGAGTCGGTTATTTATTGGAATTTCTCATATTCTACTTTTAGAAACTATTGATCAAATTTATTGCAATTTGTCTCAGCGAGGCGTTCATTTCACACGTACATACGTGCTAATATTGACATGGAATTACATCATTGACAAACTGCAAGTGTCAAGTGAATAAACTCAATTCAGCTGCCATTTCATGACAATTTTCTTGCATCATTTCATCACAACTATATTGTTTATTATAAATTATACACTACTCCATTGTGGCTAACCTTGCTGCAGTCACCATGGTCACAGCAAAGGGTGCAGTTGTCTCTCAAAGTTGAGAACTGAATACCAACAAACTGAACTTTTTGAAAGCTTCAAAATGACACATTTGTGTAAAAATTAGATCCGTTTTCTGGTTTTATGAAGAAAATTACTGTAAAATTATCTTGATTTTCTAAGTTTTTCCATGTCTAATTCCGTCAATATCTAAAAATGCTTTTTACCGACAACTGTACCTTTTGCCGCAAAAAGTATACAGGGATGCATAATGATACTGTAGAAAAATATTTGCAGAACATGATTTAGACAGTGCCAACCAGCATGAGGCTTTGAAAAATGGGGCAAATTGGGAAGCTCCATGAAGGGAAATTTAGGCATTGCGGGACATTTTACTCGTCCATATAAAGACTTGTATAAGATAGTGGGACATTTTGCATTTTGGAGGGCAATTTGAGTTAGCTTGCCGGAAAATCAACATTTTTCCAGGCCTGCTTCATGCAAATGTTTGGGATTTTTTATAGAATATTTTGACCAAAATATGATTAGTGGTAATTTTGACTGAGAAATCAATGTTATCTCTAGTAACTTGACCCTTGATCCAAAATTCTTACCATTGCCCTCCTGCACTATGACATCAAACGAACAAATCGCCTCGTTGCCGGCCAGATCACGGAACGTATAAATCACCGCGGTCGTACCAATGGGGAATTCAGATCCTGGTGCATGAGATCTGGCGACATTGGGGGCCACCCCAGAATTATCGGTGGCGATCGGTTCATTCCAGTTGACGAGGGCGCTGGTCGCTCCGGAAGAGGCGGTTACCGTCGGGCTGGCGGGACATTGTTCAATGATGGGTGGGGTATTATCAGTTGGGGCAACAGTCCCTCCTACGATACAATGGATAGATTTGAAAGTACATGTAACCTTTTGGAATCATTTTTCCCAAGTGCTTTATTTGTTCCCATAGCGACAATCAGAGTGCGATGGCCCCGTTAAACATTTCTGTTGTAGCCTAATAAATAATGTATCCCAACAAAGTACACATTTAATACATGCATTTTTATACCCCTGCACTGACAAACAACTTTCTCAACCAGAGCAATATGACAACAGGTGGATAAGCGTCAAAGCTGTACGCACAGCACGAGGGAGTCTAGGTGCGAAACTTAATCGCGTAGCTGTTGGCTGAACAAACAATGGACTCTCTGAACCGACCTGACCACGCGAATATAGACTTTAAAAATGATGAAGTGCTCCAAATAACAGATATACTTACTAGAGACAGTAACGCTGAACAAGCAAGTCGCAGAGTTGCCTGCCTCATCCTCGAATCTATAGGAGACCGTGGTAGTACCAGAGAAGAGATCGCCTGGAGCATGGGATTGAGACTGAAGAGAGGGCGCTACACCAGAGTTATCTGTAGCGGTAGGTGTTGTCCAGGAAACTGCAGTAGATGTTGAGCCAGCGGGAGCCGATACGCTTATTCCGCTGGGACAGTTGGAGATCACAGGAGAGATGCTATCAACAGAGCCACCTAAATGAACAAAAACAAACACGGAAATCCATATTTACAGATATAAATTAAAATGGCGACATAAACTCCAGATGAGAGCATAAAGGACAAAAGGTATAACATTGGTGGGTTGCAGTGGATTTTAAAATGTTCAACCCCTCATGAACAATGATGAATAAAGCTAACACAAAAATGACGAAGAAAAAGAAACGAAAGGGAATGCTGGGCCAATGCCTCTCTCTGTATCCAAACAAAGGCCAGATTTCTTGTTCTTAATTAATAGATACAGGGTTTCTAACTGGGTTATCCCCGTTTAGTGTTTTTACGGCTACGGTCAAAAACCTGGACACAAGCGAATATTGAAGTTTGGTTGAATTTGGGGACAATTTTCTATTTAATATAATAATAAACCATACTTTAAAGCGCCTTACGTAAACACCTCCAGGCGCTGTGCATAGATTAAAATGATAACATTTAATGTACATATAACCTATCATAAAAACAGTTGAAATACCAATATGAAATCAACAATAAGTATTAAAATGAAAACAAGTGAAACACGATAAAAACCTGCAGAATATAATACAGCGCAAGCAAATTACAGGTTTTTCAGAAAATATGTCAGACTTCAGGCAACTTTAACACGGGTTAAAAGGGGTGTATTTGTGAGCTATTAAGCAGAAATCTGATGACAAGATATTTGGTTGCTGCTAGATGCCATTTCACATGATTACCCATTGTCACAAAATACAATTCAACCGCCTGGCATCAGTAGTTCAGTCAGTTCCAAATTAGCGAAACTTGTTTTCAGAAGGAGCGTCTCGCGCAAAACGCTTGCATGTCGCAATATGTAAAGGTGCTTTATTAATGATCATATGTATGTATGCATTTATGTATGGCGCGAAATGTCGCAGTGTAATTGAATGCGTGACGCTTGCGTATGCCTAAATCACGCTTATACGCTTCTATTACTTTTGCGCGCGGATAGATAATAAAAAAGATTATTTCTCGCAAATTTGGAACCGATTGAACTATAGTGCGATATGGACACCGGGTTCTACAGTTAACTTATCCCAGACATTCACAAAACTTAATCAGGTTCCAAACTAAGAGGTATGGGAAGAATAGTGCGATGAAACTGCGAAGGAAATACGATTTCCGACCAAATTCTGGTACAACTAGAATATGCTCAGATGTCGGAGCAGTAAAGTAAGGCGAGGAAAGTATAGATATGGAATACTAACCAGAAATAGTGACCGTAAATAAACAAGTAGCCTCGTTGCCCGAGGGATCGCTGAATGTGTAGCGCACTTGGAATGGAGCCATATCGCGGCTGACAAACGACTGCGGTTCCGCGTAGTTCGATTCCGTCAATGTCACCACTCCAGAGTTATCGGTAGCCGTTGGAACCGTCCATTCTATGAGATTGAAGTCTGATGAGGCTTCTGTGTTGATATCCGATGGACAGCCGCTGATTACTGGAGGGGTGAAGTCATTGCCATTGCTACCACCATCTGGATTGGAATCAAAATATATATAAATGTTAACCGAGAACCGACTGCTGATTGGTCAGAGAGATGGACACATCATTGGTTTCACCAATTCGTGACATTGTTGGAATGAGCGAAAAGGCCTAGTTAGGCATGTTCATAAAATTTTGAAAATAAAATTATCTCTTTGAAAATGGAATACATGGAAACAAAGTACTTTACAATAAAAAATGATGGTTCAACCTTGTCTGCAGGCTGAATAATAAAAAAGTTATAACCAAAAGTAGTTTGCCTCATATTGCTGAAAACTGGTCAAGTCATGCACATTTCAAATCATTTTAGGTAAAAAAGAGTTTACTTTCATGATGTCCAGTTGCTTGTGTGGGGTTATTTAGACATCAGTGAATACACACCCAGCTTGTTTCGTACTTTTCCGATGGATTTAAAAGAGGTAAACATGGAGTTTTCTACATTTATTTTTTTTAATTAAAAAAAATGTCGCCCTCTATAGTCAATTATATGAACATCCCTAGCCTAGTCGAGTCATCCCAGCAGACAAGAGAGTATAGAATTGAAATTTCGGCCCCTAGAGCGTACAGTCGGACGATTGGACAGGGATGGCGGCATATGCCTTCTCTCCGATTTCACTGCTCCCAAGAGTAGTAGAGAAGATCGCTCTATAGGTACGTATGCTTCATTTTTCTCGTAGCTCCCTTTTGGCCAAAACATGTGGTTTCGAGGCTTCTTCCTCCACTGCCACAGACATCAATGTCAGGAAAAGGCTTTTAAAAGAGAACTGCGGAGCTGGTCGCCACAGGTCGACACCAACCATTAGATAAAGGTTGAAGGTCAACTTGAAAGCTCTCAAAAAATGGCCGATCCCACATGGAAACAAGCCATGGCTTTTGCAGGAGGAGGGTCTAGTCTTCAGTGGTAAAAATACCACCAGCTATTGCCACCCGCTACTGCCACCAACACTATGATTTACATAGGTATTCCGGCGATCGGTGAAGGAAAAAAAATTGTAACCATGACAATGTCAATGCCGTTGTTTTTTTGTTTTTTATGCTTTTCAGCATGTTTACATTGCATATCAATTTACTTTCCAGCATTTTTATATGCTTTTCGGCATGTTTACATTCGTAATTTTCACATTTCATGTCAAATACATATTTTTCACATTTCATTGTTCATGCCTACAAATACATATGCCGTTGTTGGTATTACTTGGGGTCGCACGACTCTGGATAACCCAAGACCCTGGATAACCCAAGAAAGACTCGCAGGAATCTTATTTGCGTTGGGGTCCATTGAAAACACCAGGACCGATTGCGAAACCAACTGCAATATGAGCGAACACTGTATCGCTCTTTATTTGACAAAATGAAGAATGTCCTTTGCCACTTCATCAATATTTTGTTCAATGTGTGTAAACATTGACTTGGTATTATAATGAATCATGTATCATCATGTGCCGCAGTCTTCATCTACTTCTGTTCTCCGCTACGTACGATTTTCGTAATACTCTGCATCTTGAGGTCATCGCTACACATTTCTCAGTCTACTCGTTTCTCTGGTACCTTTAATTAATCCGTCCCATAAGTGATTATTTCCCATTCTTACACATCTAGCTCATGATAATCACCACCCAAGCTTTGGAAGGGGATAAATATGAAGCGACATTTTCCAATTTCATTTGTCTTAATATGTACGAAATGAACCCAACCTTACCATCACAGCTAGCACTTGGTGACCCTACGTAACAATACTCCCATCTCTGCCCCACATCGGTAGTGAAACACCATGGTCCTTCGGGTTCACCGTCAGGGTTTCTGCAATAGTTGTGGTCACCGAGGCCAGAGTTTGGATAATTCTCCGGCGTTCTGTCGTGAGCTTGAGGACTCTGTGCGCTCCATCGCTGGCATTGTCGGCCACTTCGGGTGATGGATACGCTGCCACGGTAGTCAAGACCTATTTTGTTTATATAGCATTCTGTGTCTAGAAAATAAAAATAGAAATAATTAATCAAAATATAACCTATTACGCGTCTAGAATTTGGCAATTTCTGATGTATTACTCAATTTGTGCAATGTCGGGGTTTTAGTCAAGACCTATTGTGCTTGTGTAGCATTCAGTGTCTAGGAAAATACAAATAGAAATAATTAATCTATCAAAATATAACTTATTACATCTAGAATTTGGCACGGGATTGGATTACTCATGTGTGCAATGTAGGGTCCCAATTCCTGGCACAGAATTGACCTAGCACAAAATCGGCTTTATTCCGTAATGAGTCGCGACTAACTTATGAATGTCTCACACCAATAATATAACCAATTCCAAGCAACAGTTCAATTTAAGTAGTTAGAGTTGAATGTTCAGATAATACGCAGTTTGATTGACTTGTGGAATTGAAATGTTGGTTTCTATTCCGTTTCCGGCTGAAACTCCAAAACCGCATGCAAACATAAGCTAACGCACAGAGATGCTAGTCTTCAGCCTACTTAACTTTTGTTTAAACATTTTGAACCCTTCAAAAACAATTCTTGCTCATATCTTTTCCCAAATAAGGTCCAACCCCTACTTATGACCCCCCCCCCCCCCCTCAAAAACACCCAAAAGGTGCCACTGAAAAATAAATATAAACCAAAAACATCCCAAAACCTATTTTGTACCACCATTTATACTACAAAAGTTTGCTTCATGAAACATCCGCCTAAGATTACCCCAACATTACAGGTTTGGCTGGCAAACATTTTATGAAGCTTACTTGATCCTCCGCTTTGTCCGCCGCCGCTTTGGGTTACCGTGACCAAAAAGGAGCAAGTAGCGCTGTTTCTAGATGGATCAGTGAAAGTAATAGACACCAGCATAGAGCCAATCGGGAAAGTATCACCCGAGTTATGGTTGCTGGTTCTGGACAGTTGTGCACCAGAGTTATCGATGGCTGTAGGCAGAGTCCAGGAAGCAACGGCTGACGACGCTCCTTGAGCGGCTGTAACAGAGATTCCTGATGGGCAGTTGGAGATAGATGGTGGGATAGAGTCTGCTTGAGAAGAAGTAGCTGTTAAATAAAATAAGTTGGGTCAATTTTGAATCGGCGAGAAATATGCGTGCAAAAGTATAAGTGGAGACGTCAAAACTCGACCGCCCGTTGACTGCCGGTTACGGGCGGTTCCGCCCGGTTCTTTCAGGTCAAATGTTTTACTGGTATATGAATATTCGCGCATGCAACACTGAACAACCGCCGGTTGACTTAATGCTGTAATCTGACCAATTTACACTATCAATCTGTTACTTTGCGGTCATAATAGCCCTCTATAATCGTTCTATAAAAAAAAAACATTCATAGACTTTCGGTATTGATTTTAAAAAGTTAATTGAGCTATAAACAGATTGAAAAAGCCAACCCCAGCGAAAATCAATAGCTGTATTGTACTGGTTGTCAACTTAGACTTTTAAGTCTTAAAAGAGCCCATTACTTCAAGATGTTATTGCTCACGTGTGTGACGAGGCGCTTTCAACCGGTCGTGTTCACCAGAGTGTTACTATTTGACCTCATTATGTGTGTATATTATAACAGACGACACGTTTTGTGAGAACCGAACGGAACCGGCCGTAACCGGCGGTTGCCGGGCGGTCGAGTTTTGACGTGATCCCTAAATGCAAGCAAATGGGCACGATTTTGGCCAAACGCATGCATCGCACATTGATGCACATGTAAAATCTTATAGAATACAGATTAAATTGGCAGACAATGATTTGCTTAAGACTCGATCCAATTTGTCAATTTCAAATTGATAGGTCGTTAGCGTGTGTATATAGTCAAATGTCATGGATAGAAGACGTTAACAATTTTTAGGGCTTGATATTCGAACAAGTGTTTACCTACAATTAGTAGACGGTCAGTGATCATAGTTTGATCAGCTCCAAATTGGCGATTTTAAATTAGCGAACATAAAAGAAACTAGTCGGGTATTTTTTTTTTTTATTGCCATTTTCTGCCAGATTTTGTGTGCCATTCTTATGATATTTGCCTGTTCATGTTGTGTATCTCCAAAGCTATAGACGATGTCGCCTGTACGCCACAGCAGTCAAGCAAACAAAGGCTTGTCTGCCGGTGTGCGCGCGCGAAATACATGGCAAAAAAAGCTTGCCTTCTGGTATGAGTGCGCATTAGTTTCTTATTTTGACAAAATAATGGTTAAAAATGAACACCACCCGACCGGCAACCGCTGCGAGCCAAGTATAGCTAAAATACACGTGCATTTGATGCATTTGATTTATAACTACGGCGTCTTATCTGGGCTACTACACTGAGCCAAAAAAGAAACTTATAAAATTTTAACAGATCACCAAATAAAATTTGGATACAATATTAATAGTAATATTAGTAATATTGTATCCAAATTTGGTACATTTTCATGCACAGAATTTTATTTGGTGATCTGTTAACATTTTATAAGTTTTTTTTTTTTATAAGTTTCTTTTTTGGCTCAGTGTATGTATCATATATCTGATGAAATTACCCTACGAGTTCCCTGGGAACTATATTTGCAAAGTTTAGATCCGTGTTGTGACACGAGCCGTTTAAATATGGCAAGCTTTCGTCATGAGTATTTGAGACTTCAAGACCAAATTATATTGGGCAAACCGAGATTGCCACCTTAAATAGGTGGCTCTGAAAAGAGCTTTTAAAATGGGTTGATTGGAAAGTAGGTGCCCCATTCCTATTTGAGAAAGATAGGTGGCTCTGAAAAGAGCCATTCGGGTGAACTGCCCCTTGTCCACGGAACAGAGATGGTGGCTCTGAAAAGAGCTCTAAACGTAGGTTGCCGCTGGCCTACTACAAATTTGGCTCTAATTAGTAATATACTTCTCCAGAACCAAATGAGCTCTAAACGTAGGTTGGCCTACTATAAATCTGGCTCTATATGCCCTTTGACAAATGGAAGGTTGACGGAACCTTGTACAGTAGTGCGGTCACTGATTTGTAAAGATCGTTTGATGGAATAAAAATGTGATGGGCATTTTAGAGAGTATACTTACATGAAAGCACAGTAACAAAGAACACAACACTAATGGCATTGTTGGAAGAATCTGCGTATACGTAGCTAACGGCGGTGGTTCCAAGTGGGAAGTATGATCCAGAGGGTCTAGTCTGACGAACCAAGGTGACCTCGCCGAAGTTGTCGGAGGCGATTGGCTCATCCCATTGTACGATTGCCCCGCCGTTCTCGGTAAAAACGTAGCGAGAGCTTGGCACGTTGGTGATGGTTGGTGGCAAATTATCAATTGCTGGAAAAGGAACAAAAAAATTGAGACATGTAGCGGACAATGACAGATCGACAAAAAGTCGTGTACGAGTTGGATTGAAGTTAACTGCGGCGATACAGGCCTTAGCGACCCGTTCCATATGACATCGGGAACGACCTTTGTATTCATTGGGCATCTTTGGGCATCCGTTCGTACCTAAAATTGTTGATATTATAGTTTGATCAGGGTTTTTTTTTGATCGCGCGGAGATATAAAATGTGAATATTTCTTGCCAATTTGGAACTGATTAAACTATAGGACCAATAGAAAGAACCATGCTATAAATTGTACTCCCATTGGTATGCATTACAGGTTACAGCATATAATAGCATGCTGGTGGCCCTAATTCCGTTTTGTTAAGTAAACTACTGAAATCGCTCACCAATGCTGGCATGTGACGGTCCTCCCTAACCTTATCAACCTCGATCCCGATCCCTTATCAGCCCCGACCCAACTACTGAAATCGCTCGCCAAAGCTGACTAGCTAACTCCTAGACCCCTCCTAGGCCCCAGGGGTATTGCCCCATCTACTTACCTGTATTAATATTACATTTGGTGCCAAAGTATCCATTAGGACAGGCACATGTGTAGTAAGCATTGAAGGAAGAACACTGTCCATTATTCAGACAGGGGTTGCTGTTACACGAATCATAATCTACAGATAAAAATAACGGAGATTATAGGAAATTGCTGGTTTAAATTAGGCGAGAAAAAAGGTAATGTTGTCCTCCACAGCGGATTTTTAAAAATAAAATTCTTATACCAGCGGAAGCTCAAAGTTCAGCCAACAAGAAGTTAAAATCACACTAAGAGTGACGCATGTTATAAACACTAAGTTTAATATTCAATGCCATTTAAACCGTTTAAAAAAACCTGGAAAAAAACTGAAAAAAGAAAATCTGAAGGAAAAAAAATCATCAGCGCGGCCCCAAATCTGACGAGCGCGCGGTCGAGGACAACATAACAAAAACAAAGTGGCCTTATGGAATGCAGCCTAATGCTTTCCACTCGGCTATAATTGGTTTTACATTACAAAACAGATTTCGGAAACCTTTCAAGGTCTCGAGGATTACTGAACCAATACTAGGCATGTTTATACTTATTGTGACATTTTAGAATGTGTGCAGACGCCTGCCGCGTGGAAAGTGTTAATACTTTATTCATGTCCATGGAAAACATGCATATGGTCCACCAAGATCCAAACAGCACACGAGTAAATTATAGTAACGGTAATGCATAGCTATCTGGAAGAATGATGTATTGATGTTTGAATGCTGTACACGGCCATTTTCTAAAGCTCGTCATCATGGTTACGCTACTGCAGGTACCTGTGTGGGTACTGGTAAACCAAATACCTGTATGAGACTAAAGTACCAGTGCTAGTGAAGTACCACCACAATACCAGTAACTCCGCTATTGTGGTTACTTTGCTTGTATACACACACAGAAGTTACCACACAGGTACTGTACAGATCCCATACAGGTACTATATTGAGCATACAATTCCTGCAGCCGAGTAGCCACGATGCCGAGCATAAGAAAATGGATGTGTATCATTGGTGTCATTTATATGGAATAACCACAAGTGTAACCCTTTTATGAATAGGTCTTTCAGAAGTAACCTTGGTCTCTCACCAAATACATCTGCTATAAGTTTACATGTATATTTGTCAACGTTATAAGAAACTGATCTTGAATGTTGGTACCAAGTCGGCACACATCAGATATGGGGGATCAATCAACTACAATGTTAGAAAAAAGTGTTCGAACACTTATAGTAGGTCTAATGTAAAGTCATCCCCCTTTCCCCCTGATCAATGTTGAGTCGCCCAACTTGCCAAACATCAGCCCGTGGCCTAGCAACATTGATTGGTGGGGGAGGGGAGGGGTATATTGAAGGGGGCTTTCAGGCTAGCAGATGCAAGTTGGTATTTTCACATGACTCTAAAAATGCGTACTATAGGGTAATTAAACGGTGCAAACAATGGTCAGTGTTCGAACACCTTTTTTCTATATGATTGTAGAGTCCTTCTCAAAGCCGATTGTTTCTGGTCACACTATATTCGGTCGAAATTATGGTCAGCTATTGGAAATGTGGACACAAATGTCCGAAAAATACCCCCCATTTCAACCTGTAATTTTGAATAGGTCTCCCTTTTTAGCGTAAAAACCACCCTGGTTTTAGAATATTGCCTCTCGGGGTGGCGAACCAAAATGTACAGACTACTTACATAAAGTCTCGCAGTTGTGGCCGGTAAACCCAGGTTGACACTGGCACATGTAGTCTAGATCACCATCGTAGGAATGATACGCATTATAACATCTGCCATCATTGTCACATCGAGGACGTCCCAAGTTGGAGCAAATGTCCAGGTGTGGAGAAGAGGCTGCAACAAATCAGAAATTGTAATAACTATATTAGATTGAGCAGACTCCAATTATTAGCATTGCTTGTTACAAGAATGCACCCTTCTAAATTTCCAATTCATGACATTTTGATCATAGATGCCCCCAGTTTCAGAGATGGATTACCACCGTATTTATTTGCCATAGTTGATGACTTTTAATACTTTCCCAACTTTACAGAACCAATACTTTGCATGTTTGTACTTATTTTAATCCAATTCTCATGATGAATCCATATATGGTGATGTAATTCAATAATAGTTGACATTTTTTAAACATTGTAACATGTTGGTACTGTCTTCTGCAAAGGAAAACCCTAACCCCCCACCAATATATTATAATTATCAAGCAATGCTACCAGTCTCATGCAAACCTGTAATTTCCAAGCAGCCGATCTTAGAATAAATAAATTCATATATTTTCAAACCTAAGTTCGAAAGCTTTGATTATTTTTTGTTCCGTTTAAAATTGCTGTTATACCCCTTTCAAATGTTTATGAAATCGTAGAGACCATGTCACCTCCTTAACAATGTTAAGTGCCCGATTCCATTCCATGTATGGGAGAACATTCACTGACACCCCCTTCGAATGCGTGCGCACACCTGCAGGCAAGCGCTTGTTTGGCGGGCAGTTCGCGCGCGCACACACACCGGCAGGCAAGCTTTTGTTTGCTTGCAACGCGAGGCGATGGGCGTTTTGTAAAACTAACCTGCCAGTTCCTGACAATCAATACCGGTGTAACCTGTGCGACATAAACATGTGTACTGGGGTGTGAAGACGCCATTATTGTTGTTATTGCTGTTATGACTGTTGTAGCAGGTTCCTCCGTTGAAACATTTCTCAGCGCCATTTTGCAGGAAGCAGCCATCATAAAATGGACCAACATTTCCTGTAGGTCAAAACAGAATAATTTAAGATAATGAGATGTTATTTACTTGCCCATTTACTATGCTACATTCCTTGAATGTCAGGGTCAATTGTTTTACAATAGCCAGACAAAACACTTTTGTAGACTTGGTACAAATGTCAATGAGCATTACAAAAGCTTAGAAAATGCCCAAAGAGCAAAATGCTCAACTCAAAATTGACTTCAACCTGTATAATGATATGATATAAGCCACTGAAATTGACCAGGATTAATTTATTCCCGAAGTGGATAAACAATCCTGAAATTGTTATTGGATTCAAGATTTATTCTAATCTACGTGTTAGGCGAGGAAATAACCCGGTCCTACAGGCGATCCGAGCTCTCCAGTCAGTAGTTAGGTCACCCAAGCCCTATAAGAAAGCTATGAAGATTGTTAAACGGGGTCAGTCGTCACAAACACAATAGTCAAACGACCTTGCTATTGTCATACTATTGTCAACACTCCCTACACAGAGGTCTGCAGTGCAAATCTGTACGATTTTCGCCATGTATGTCTATGGCAGATTTCATTCCGTGGTATAAAGCTATGAGGTTTCCGTGGTCTTCGCCATCTCCAAGCAGATAGAGCAATACGTACATGGACATTGTTGTAGACGAGGGTTCATTTCATGATTTGGTGAGGTTTAGAATGAGTTAGGATTCCTGTAATTTTGAAGACCAAGGATTTTCAAAACGTGAATTTTCCGACATTGTACGACATAAATTTGGTCACCAAACTTGTTTAAAACTATACATTTTACCGTTCTGCAGATGTTATTGACCCTCCTCTAAAATTATACATGACTTTTAACACGTTTCTTAGTTTTTGAGATGCCCAAATAGACCATTTTCCGAAGCTATTTCTAGCAAATATTGCAGTCACTCCATTGTTTTCTTGCGTATAACAAAATATGACATGCAGCGTGACCTCCCTACTGGCCGTCTCCGCAAATTTGTGAACATTTTGTCACTCATGGCCACTCACAAATGAATTAAAAATGATTATTTCTTAACCCTTTGAATCTTCTTTTCGCCACGTTTAGATCAAATTTTGCTGAAGAAAACTGTCATGGGAAGAAATGGGATGAATATAAAATAAGATCTTGATGATTCTCAGGCAAACCGGGATGTATCGGATTACGGTCAAAATATCGATTTTGAGGCTGAAAACTGACAGAGTAAGTGATGTTTCCATTGCTTTTATTGACTGCCCGAATATGTAACAAAGAGGGCAGTATGCCACTATAGAAAACGGTAAGCCAGAGGGCAACAGATGGACAGACATTTACGATACCATATTATACTAATATTCAGCATAATTTACGCAAATAACTCCAGGTGGGGTACCCGTGGGGTACCCACCCTACAAATATTCTGGGGTTCGTTATGTATAAAACTTGGATATTTACCTAGACTGGTGTCGCAGTTGATGCCAGCATAGCCCTCTCTGCACATACACACATAGTGGATAGCATCCAGAGTTAGACAAGTTCCACCGTTGTTACAGGGCCAGCGACTGCATGGGTTTACATTAGAGGTAATAACTGCAAAGTAAATGTGAATACGTTAACAGTAAAATTAACCAAATGTAAAACGCATTTGACCATAAACATCATTGAAAGGAGACATTAAAAAGAGACTGACAGCAAAGTGTTACAATAACCGCTGACGTGCATCCTAAGAAACTCTAGTTGTCCATCTTATTGTTAGTTGCCGTTGATCGCTGCATTTGTGCAGATGCTCACAATTTAATATCAGAGTGGCCCCCGTACTTATTCATCGCTGAGCTAACATGTGTACAGGCCTATGCCACTAGTACACGCTTGCCAACCATAGCAGAGAATAAAGATTCCTGTGTGCAGCTGGTATCCTCAAATTAGCATTTCGTCGGCGTCTCATCTCGTACCTAACAGGTAAATAGCATGCGCAGTGCAGTCATCTCGCATCGCAACGAGTTGCCAAGGATACATCCATTCTCGACCGATAACAAAAATCACATCGCATGTGTAAATGTCCTCTCATCATTATAGACTCCCTGTTGTGTACAATTCACTTACTTGATAGACAGTTCAGTCCACTGTATCCCTCGGGACATGAACAAGAGTAAGCGTAGCACTGTCCAGAGGCCACTTGGCATTGTCCACCGTTCCGACATGGGTTTCTCTGGCAGGGCGAGGCAAATGCTGCAACAACAAAAACACATTGAATTGTTGACAATTGCCAAATGCCACACAAGCTTGACCTAATCGATGTGCACATTTGACATTGACCAGGAGGATGTGTGCCAAACAGTAAATGCGACACATTTGATGGGATCTCATTCTACAATCATAGAAAAAAGGTGTTCGAACACTGACCCTAATTGCCATGCTTATTGGACCAAAACAGGCACGCTATTCGAGTCACGTGAAAATCAAAATCAAAACTTGTTTCTGGTATCCTGAAGTATCCCCCTATACTCATATCCCTCCCCTTCTCCACCGATCAATGTTGAGGTCCTGTGCTGATGGTGGGCAAATTGTGGGATTCAACATTGATCAGGGGGGAAGGGGGAATACTTTACACCTATAAAAAGTGTTCGAACACTTTTCCAACGTTGTAGATGCACGGGAAAATCAAGTCTCTTCAAAATATTTGACAAACCGCCATATACCAAACAACCTCCTGTTGGAAATAAGTGAGAATTAATATTTGTCGAATTCCTTTCAGACTAAAACTTGCATACAAAAATGGACAGATTCTAGGATTGATTTTTGTAACAATGTCGGTGCAATTAAACCATCAAATTGTGTATTTACGATTCAAATTCATCAAAACAGTACTTACATAATTCACAGTTGAATCCAGTAGAACATCCCTTGCATTCGCAAGTGTAAGCGCTACAAGACCCTTGTACTGGAGAACATAGACCTCCATTCAGGCATGGGTTACGATCACATGGGTTGCGAGCTGAAAAACGACAACAATTGTTTTTGATATTTTATCAAGAAGTGTATTGTGTAGATCTTTTTGAAAGTGGTCGTATCCATGAAATTTCTAAAATGAGCATTTGATGAATATGTTATAGCAGATTCGTAATTAATGGTCTCTCGGTTCCAGATTTGGACCAATATCATGACAATTGCGACGTCCTCTGATGCTATTGGTTTCGCTTTTAAAGGAGGTGTTCAGCAAGCACAACATTGTCCATTATACGTTAGAAAAGTAATTATCGAGCCTAATCGCGTAATTATATTGAACAAAATATAAAACGAATACAAAATCTCTAAAATGGCATTTAAAAACATTTGCTATGATTTAAAAACAGTATTATATATAGCGATGTCTCGGTTATTGGTGCTCAAATTTGCCCAAGTACGTTTCTAACTATGACTTCATTGATACAGGGACTTTTATGATAAGTTCGATATTTAACTACACTATTTAGGCTCGATAATTACTTTTCCAGCATATAATATGCAATATTGTGCTTGCTGGACACCTTTAAAAGCTCATCTGCCAAAGATCATGCGTCCACACATGAAGCCTACACTTCCCAGACAATGTGCACGTTATTCAAATGTGGCATCTTAACATAAATAAGGATCAAATTAGATACACCAAATATATTCATCAGTGGCAGTGTACGTCTCTGGAGAGGAAATGAGAATCCATTTCACCAAAAATACTTTGACTAAAAATTTGCTGCAAACTTAACAAAACAGTTTCTTAAAATTGCACCAAAATTATCTAAAGACTTTTCTAGGAAAGTTAAAATTATCTAAAGACTCTTTTCTAGGAAAGTTTTATTTGTTGACATAAAGGAGTTTTTCACTTTAAAATGTTGACCAAAAAGTGATTACTTCACCTCAAAAATCACTTTTCCAAAAATATACTTTTATATATGAAGAGCTGTGTTGCAAAAGGGCCTACATCCATTTCTACCCGTTACTCATTTTGCATTATTAAATGTATGGCTCTTCATTATGTGGAATGTGGCTTGTATTGTAAGTGCCTCAATTGGCGTGCATGGATGCACAATTCCAAGTCATATAGAAACAGTAATGAGCACAGCCATACAATAATTTGATTATTCCCATGGACTTGTCAATGCAAATTCAATAAAGCAAAATGAGTAACATGTTGGAGTGGTCTGGTGGCCCTTTTGCAACAAAGCTCTTCATATATGGTTAACAGTAGTTTCTTTCCAATCATTTAATACTTACGAATGTCACAATACTGTCCAGTATAGCACCCACTGCAAGAGCATGAATACTCTGTACATGCTCCGTTCAAAGTCTGCACACATTGTCCACCATTCTCACAAAGATGATTAGCACAGGCATCCACAGCTGCAAAATAACCAGCAATGAATGTTATTAGGGGTATTCATGTACAAATGCAGTGTTTGGAAAGTGTTGTAAACATTTCAACTTTTGCATGATACTATCACTTTTTGGACAGGAAACTTTTATACTACGTAAATAATAGGTCTGTTTATTTGTATGATACACTCGGCAAAAGAAGTTCTTGGACACTTAAATTAAATATTTAATAGAATATATATAATTATATATATGATTATATATTATATAATTGTATATCAAAATAAGCAGAAAGTAATCCTCTAACAGCTTAACATGGAATTTAGACATGATCACTCATGCATGGCAGATCCCATTCACTTGACAATGGCAAGAAGATTGCAAAAAATTGGATAATCCCTCCATTTAAATGACTGTAAACGCTCATTTCTTGCAATTTCCTTTTACGCACCTTACCATTGCTTAATGAATGGGCTCAGCCATGCATGAATGCGTACATCTTAATTTCATACAGACATGATAGAGAATTATTGTCTGCTTATTTTGACATGGAATGGTTTAATTTATATTAAATATTTATGTGAAATATTTGAACTTCAATGAGTGTCAAGGAACTTCTTTTGACGAGTGTATATGATGATTATAATAGTCTCCATCATATTACTATGGACGAAGTTCAAGCTATTTCAGGCAAGCACGTTTTGTTGTTCGCGGAGCTGCGTCCAGATGCATGAAATTTGCAAACAACTGCATGCATGGCATGGGCAAACTGTAATTAAGTCTATAATACCCAAGCATACAAAAGTCGCTGACATTATACAAATACTACATGATAGAGGGGAAATAGAGCACACTATTTTCCAGAGGTACTGGCTATCACCCCGAACCCGAAGGGTGAGGGGTGATAGGCCCGTAGCCAGTACCGAGGAAAAATAGTGTGCCCTATTTCCCCGATCATACCATGTAGTATTTGTTTTATTACACCTCACTGCGACTCTGGGGATGAGGTTGTAGGGAAATAATCAAAACTATTTTCCTAGGGAAATAGTACTTGTGATAGGAATTGGCCAATGAATTGGCAGATTAGTTCATGAATATTTATGAGGTGTAATAAATAAAACTACAACACCATTCGTCGGTGTCTCCTGGAAATAAAACGCTGCTTCGATCGGAGTTTCAACAGCTGGGATAAATCATACTTACCTAATTCACAGAATTGTCCTTGATAACAAGATGGACATTGGCAATAGTAGATCTCACAGTCTGTAGGGTGTGGGGTACACCGAGCTCCGTTTGCACACTGGTTGTTTTCACATGGGTCCGAACCTGAAATTAAAATGGGGAAAAGAAAACAATTGTGATTGATAAACTTATTGAAAAAAGTTTATTCTTGACAAATGTTGCCCATCAGCAGGATATGAAAACCATGTCTCACACAAATAACTGTTCAAAACAAAACGCGCTCTTGCTAGTGATGAATGAACTTATCTCTAAGAGATTCAAGGAGTGTAGCGGTATTATCTGATCTCCTGACCAATGCCATTTAAAATGATCTCATCTACGAAAAAAAGGTACAGGGATCCTGCGTTCAAAGAAAGGAGCGTCCATTTCAAAGCAATATGACACGACTCTAATATACTATGTCATAATGAGAAACGCTACTTAACCCTCGCACTAGGAGGTAACATGGAAGGAACCGGGGTGTATTACAAGGATACCAGGAAATTTGATGTGAGAAAATGAATGTTTTAAATCTACTTACGCTGGTTGCAGTATTGCCCATAGTAGCAGTCAGGACATTGACAAGTGTATTGAGTACAGGATCCTTCAATTGATAAACAGGCAGCTCCGTTGCTACACTGGTTGTTATTACAAGCATTGGCAGCTGAAAATTGAAATTTAATACAATGTCAATATCATGTGCGATTCAATAAGTTTTACCTCCTCCCTCGTAACATCACTATTATGAATGTCGGCCTCATGACAATGAGTATAGCTCCGAATCATAGCTACATATTTATAGTAAATGATAATTGTTCTGCATCGGCTAAAACCAAGGAGTTCGCAAGTAATATTAACTTTGTACGCTTGCAAATACAGTCGTCAACAAGTATCTGCCCCGGTATAAATAAACATATTTAAATATAAAGTTGAGGAATTTCTCAATGAGATATTGCTCCCTAAGAATGAATGATTGAGCAAGTTACAAATGACTGGCTTAGTAAAGTTAGGAGGTAGAAGGTAGATCTTATTGAATGACCCTCTTAGAAAACATTCATCAACATTATATTGCACTTTGATTTTGTCTAAAACACTAACAAAACAAGTGTCTAGTGAATAAACATTTTAAAAATACATTTTCTTGAATAAACATTTTCAATGACCAAACCATACTGGCCAAACTAGCCTAACTTAAAGGTTGACATAGCTCTCGTGTTTGCTGGGCATCGGCCTTTTAAAAATGAAAGATTAATTAACAACAAAAGGGCTACATCTAGTCATGATTCCGACCCTCCATGCTCCCATGTGAGCTCAAATCCCTTGTCCTCCTACCAATAATTGGCTTTCAAGGGGTCTATAATTAGTTTCAGAGCAAATTAAGCCAATTTCATGCAATTTTGTCCGTAAACGCAAACAAATTTGTTCAACTGATCATTAACAAAAGATGGCGATGCTGGACAACTGCACCCCCTGCACCCCTAACAAACTTTGCCTATTGCCCATAATCTCGCAGGAAATGTATCCCTTATCAGAAAATATTCCCAGAAAGAATCTCGTCTAAAGAACAAAAAAATTCCAAAAGGATACAGAATGGTAAAAATGATGGTATCCTGGCGAGATGCTGTATTTATTGAATTTGTTATTCAACAAAAGAATCTCATGTAGTAGTTACCATTCAGTAAACTGGCAGGTTGTGCTCAGTGGGTTAAAATGGCTTAAGCGAAGATATTTACCAATTTGACACAGATCTCCACTGTAGCAATCCAGACACAGACATGAGTATTCTGTTGGGCTTTCTACAACACAAAGGCCTCCATTCAGACATGGGTTGTTCTGGCATGGATTGGCTGGATAAAAGAAAAATGTTTTCAAGTTTTTTATACAAAACAAAACTCCATATTAACATAAAAGGCAGACCGATAACAGGGAGACAGATTTGGTAGACAATGTGGTAGATGAAGATGCCCCCCCCCCCCCCCCCCCCCCCTCCCTCCAATTATAAAACTCGCCCATTGCTTGTGTTGGATTTCGATCGCGACAGGAGCATGCATGCGCAGATGCGATTTTTGTGTACATGTTCATCCCCGCTACACGCCCGTACACTTCCCCGTACACTTCCCCGTACACTCCCTTGCATAGCCGGGCATATTATTTTGTCAAATGGTGCCTGAATATTGCTCTTGCTGTGTACCTAAATACATGTGCTGTCTGTTGAATTTGAAACCAACGTTTAATTTGAACAGTCTATTTTCAATAAAAAAATACTACAATTCCGGAACAAATTCACAAAAGCTCAGACAAAAAATATGCACATCATTTTACTCGACCTAGAATTTCAAACTTACAAATTTGGAGTTCCGAAAATATCGGAAGAAGATTTTTGAAAATTCTGTTACTCTCGACTGGCTTGACCAATTTTGATCCGGTAAAAAGTATGTTGATATATCGATTCGCGCCAATACAGAAAAACTAACTCGAGGGCAATCATTGGCTAGCAAAATCTTCTGCGCAGCCGTTCAATGTACGAAGTCAATTTACCAGTGAATCGATTTGGAATCGGGAAAACCCCGATGATGCGAGTGACGTCATTTAATGAGCGGCGCCCTTTACGAATTGGCTCATTAGCATAATTTATGTCCGTGAAATGTATCTCGCAGTTTGATAAGTGCCCTCACCGGGTCTCATGCGAAGACGTACCACTAAAGTAGCTACACAGTACCAATAACAGGACTTGTCCAATTAGCTTGTACGATTGTTCAAATTTCATTTAAAAATCCTTACCATCAGTCAAGGTGATAAGGAAACTACAAGAAGCAATGTTGCCAGACTCGTCAGCAAATCTATACTCCACTGTATTGGGTCCAAGACCAAAGTACGCTCCGGGTTGATGGGTCCTAGAGATCCTGTTGGCAATGCCTGAGTTGTCAGAGGCGGTTGGCTCTGGGAAATCAATGCTGGCGCCATTTTCGCCGGTCCTGATGGTGAGCAAGATGTCTGCTGGGCAGGACACCGATGGTGGAGAGCTGTCAACTATTTTGGGTGAGAAATGAATATACACAAGTCTTAGCTGGGCTAATTAGCAACTTTGATGCAATGTTTAACTTGATCGAATGAATTATCATTTTTCCATTATACTAGTGGCTAAAGAAGCAGGCAACATTTGGACATTTCAATCCGCTATGCACCTCTTGCACTTCCATACACACGCTCTCCATTGTTCATAGCATCTGCTACAGTTCAACAAGTTCCGTGTTCAAGTTCTGGTTCAACTCCTGATCAAGGAAAATATGTTTTTCTATATTGCATCATTGTAGAATTTTGAGCAAAAGGGGATTGTAAAACAAATCCCGCTTTGAATATCCGAGCCAAAAAGAGGATTTTCATGGCCGAATGATCATGAATTGATTACAGATTACAGTAATATTCGCTCAACCACGGGTGTTTTTCCATTAGCAAGAAGCAACTGGTACACTTCTGCGACTTTTAAGAAGGGCAGTTTGTCTTCCATTTGAGCTCATTCAGCCATGAAGTCATGGACATCCTTCATTTTCAAACACTTAATAGGAACCAGTCATAGGATTATTTCGAACTAAGTTTTAGTGGTAAAATGTTTTGCCTTACGATGTTAGGACGACATTTTGAGAGGGAGACTTCCTTTTGGTGTTGTGTTTAGTTGGATAGAGATCTATTTTTTAAACTATTACAATATTTCAAAATCCGTTGTTAGATAATGAACAATTCTGAAATTGTCCTCATTATTTTGAATATTTTCAAATTGTCTTTTAATAATCGTTATTATATATTACCTTCTGTAATTCCAATGGTAAATCTACATTCGGCCGTGTTTGAAGCATCATCGGAGAAGGCATAGATAACAATGGTATCACCAATGAGGAAAAAGCTGCCCGGTAGATGGGACCGACTGATTGTAGACGACAATCCAGAGTTATCATTGCTTGAAGGTTCGTTCCACGTGATGATCTTACCGGTAGTTCCAAGACTGACAGAGTCCAAGATGTTGCGGGGACAGTTGAGGACCCGAGGGGGGATCTCATCAACTGGTATAATTGAAAAGAGACGATAGAAAATGTGGGTGTTATCTGGTATTCACCAACCAATATCATGTTTGAAACGCATTGTACAATGAAAACTCATTCACACAAAATTGGATAACAATATTTCCGAGTGGCTTTTCAAGATAAATAAACAAAATTTGTTTTGAAAAGCTGTGATCATATTTGGCAACAAGGGCAAAATCTACCACTATTTGCAATATAAAAAGCAACTGTTCAAGGAAGCGTTACACGACTACTCATGATAATGGTGGTTATTTTGACACATTCAGATTGATACCTCCACATATTCTTAAGGAAGTTGCCGAGCACGTACCGAAACACGTAATTGCTACACATTTGGTACAATTGGAAAGATTAACACATAACACTGTATATGCGATTAAAAAACCTTTAGGGGGTTATAAAAACGCCATTTTCAAAGATATAATAATCCAGGTGGTGAAAGAAAAGATTTCCTATCTAGATTATTATTCCAATACAAAAAATGTCATCTACATTATATTGGCGCTAATTAAATGAATTTACAATGGCTGCATGCAAGAATTGCTGCATGCATTTATTCATTTGCACTCACAATGTGTCTACGTGTAATATGATTTATTTTATTTATTTTATTCCGACATTTGGTAAGGACTGAGATGAACCATGGTCATTCTTTCATAACACTTATCTTATATACACTACCACCCAGAACTGATCGCGCACACCATCGAGAAAACTTATTCTCCAAACTCTCTTGCAATTTTACCCATATCAAGGTCCAATCCTATTTATATAGGTGCCTGGATATCTTCTCATTCATGAAGTCATCTTTCCTTGACCTTGTAACCTACATTTTTTTCAAAATTAATATCTTCCCGAGGTCGCTATTTTCTCTATGGGGATATCCCACGCAATTCTCGCCTCATTAATATTCATGAGCTCATTATCGCTGTTACAGCGCTATGGGATATCCTTGCTTGCGAAAATGATCTCCGACAAATCATTATTTTTACATTATTTTATCAAATGCAACCACGTAATATTATTATGACAGGGATCTGTAATGCTTAATACCTAAATAATGGTTCGTGTTTTGACAATGTTACTGTAATTTCCCAAAAAAGCTGATATTTCGAGACAAAACTTTATTAAAGTTTTGGTTGTAGAATGATACCTATCGCGTACTGGGAACCAGCAAAATGCTCGAACTAAAATAATAATAATAATAATAATAATAAAACCATACTTATTGAGCGCATAACACAATTAAGTCCCTATGCGCTATCACAAACAAAACAAAACAAAAACACACAGTAACATGAGTAACAAAAGACGAAACAAAAAGAAATTAAACATTAACATTGAATAGGTAAGTTTTTAGCAATGATTTGAACTGTTCAAGAGTTTTGGCGGATTTAACATGATATGGTAAATTGTTCCAAAGTTCAGCAGAAGCATCTTGAAAAGAACGGCGACCATATGAAGTAGAAGGTGAAGAAACATGCACAAGAAGATATTTTGAGCCAGAACGAAGATTGCGAGTGGGCTCGTATTGTTGAATAAGATCTTGTAGATACATAGGAGCTAAAGTACGAGTACATTTAAATGTTATTAGAAGAATCTTGTAAATAATGCGGGATCTGATCGGTAGCCAATGTAAGTCACGAAGGACGGGAGAAATGTGACAGCGAATCTTAGACAGAGTAACAAGTCGAGCAGCTGAGTTTTGAATCCGTTGAAGTTTTGAGATTTGCGTATCAGGGAGGGCATATAGTAAACTATTGCAGTTATCAAGTCGGCAAGTCACAAAAGCATGAATAAGCCTCTCAGTTGTTGGCTGATCGAGATAACGCCGGATTTGACCTTTCTTATAAAGAGCATGAGAAGCCGCACGACAAATGTTGTTGACATGAACATCCATCATAAGATCGTTTTGAAGGATAATGCCAAGGTTGCGGGCATTGGAGCTTAGCTGGCTCAATATGAGAATCATTGATTTTTACTGATGAAATCGTAGAATTGTTCCTAAAACGGGATGAAATATGAAGAACTTCAGTCTTGTCATCATTTAATTTAAGGTCATTAGCTGTGGACCAGGTTTTGATATCTGTTACACAAGTTCCA
This sequence comes from Ophiura sarsii, assembly GCA_035610835.1. Taxonomy (NCBI): domain Eukaryota; kingdom Metazoa; phylum Echinodermata; class Ophiuroidea; order Amphilepidida; family Ophiuridae; genus Ophiura; species Ophiura sarsii. Next base: position 49,739,407 of record CM069455.1, read on the forward strand.
GTCGCGAGATTGCACCTACTCTGTCATCATCATTTTTTAATACAATATATATCTGAGTGTCATCAGCATAAGTCATTTTGGAGATGCCATGTGAATCGATGATATCTTCTAATGGAGATGAGTACATTGTGAAGCCTAAAGGGCCAAGTACTGACCCCTGAGGAACACCCTCTTTCGGAACATGAACCGATGACTCGCGACCATTTATAATGACAGATTGTGAACGGTTGGTGAAATATGATTTAATCCATGAAAGTGCAGAACCTGTGAATCCATATTTATTTGAAAAACGCTCTAACAGTATTTGGTGATTTATGGTGTCAAAAGCAGCCGAGTAGTCCAACAGAATGAGAATGACTTCATGACCCTTGTCAGCAGCGAGAAGTAGGTTATTATAGACACAAAGAAGCGCTGTTTCTGTGCTATGGTTACACCTATAGGCACTCTGCATTTTTCCATATAGGTTGTTCTCTGATAAATAACCTTAAATTTGGGTGGTACATGCACGCTCAACAGTCTTGGCAAGAAACTTAAGATTAGCAACAGGCCTGTAGTTTTTTAGAATTTCCCGATCCAGTTTAGGTTTCTTGATGAGCGGTGTGATGTGAGCATGTTTAAGTGCATCAGGGAAATGGCCTGCTTCCAACGAAGAGTTGATGATTCTAGTGATGATGGGAATGAGTTCTGGTAGACATTGTTTCAGAAGCCAAGTTGGTATTGGATCCAATCCACATGATGTATATAGATGGCGATTTCATTATAATTTTTGTGACTGATTCTTCTGAAAGTGTGGCAAATTTGGATAAAACAGCACTGGTGGATTCAGAAAATTGCACAGAGAGATGACCTTTAGGAGAGTTGTGGAGCTCATCCGTAATACGTTTAATCTTGTCGGCAAAGAAACTAGAGAAGCGTTCAACAAGTGGGATGTCAGATTCAGATGGTAAAACTTTTGAGGATTTTGGTGAGGTAAGTTTATTCACTTTTTGGAAAAGTTGACGTGAATTACAGCCATCAAATTGCTTCTTATGGTAGTCACATTTAGCCTGTTTAATTAATTGGTTATAGATGTGCGCTTGCTCCAAGAAGATTAGTTTGTGAATTTCAAGTTTTGAGGCGCACCATTGACGCTCACACCGACGGACCTTTTGCTTAACTTTGCGAATATCCTCCGTAAACCAAGGGGCATGGGGTCTACATGTAATTGTTCGCGTTGTAAGAGGAGCATGCTTGTCAAGTAATGTTGACAAGACGGATTCATACTTGGAGATCAACAAACCAATATCAGAGAAAGAAGCCAAAGATGCACACAAAGGAGAATTAGATATATCATCACGAAAAGCGTTGACATCAAGTTCATGAAATGAGCGTGTTTTTATTTCCATTTTGACCGGATCTGGTCGTCCAATGTACAGCGAACATTTGATGGCAGCATGATCAGATGGCAAAATAACTAGTCTTAGTGATATTTGAGACTAATTTGTCAGATGCGCGGGTAAGAATCAGATCAAGGGTGTGACCATCACGATGAGTTGGACCTACTACATGCTGTTTCATGTTGGCAGAATCAATGATGTCACGAAATATTGATGCCTCACGATCAGATATAATCTCCACATGAAAATTAAAATCCCCGGCAATCATCACATTCTCTGGTGTACAAGAGATACATTCAAGAAATTGTGAGAATTCACGAAAAAACATTGGTGCAGTAGATTGTTTGTGTTTTGTTCTCTGTGGACGATAGATAATTATCAGACGTAATGGACTTTGTGATCTTGCTGATATGGATAAGTCAATATATTCAAAAGAGTCATATGTTGTGGATGGCATCAGACGCACATTAAAGTTTTCACGCAAATAAACCAACACACCACCTCCTCTCCTGTCATTTCGTGGTACATGATGTAATTGATAGCCTGGTAAAGTGGTAGACAAATCTGCTAATGTGTGATCATCCCTGTAATCACCATTTAACCAGGTTTCCGTGATCGCAAGAATATCAATGCGGTTGGCGATTACTAAATCAGCGATAATGCATGTCTTAGATTTTTATCGATCGGGCATTCCATAAAGCAAATTTTGAGAAGATACGTCTGACTGGAGAATAGAATTTCTTAGGTTGAGTTACAGACTTTATTGATTCATTGTGGATTTGCTCGGAGGAAGTTGATGTTGATGAATCAGCAGCAGCCATTACAATTTTGCATACAGGGGTATTCTGTCATATTGCAATGTGCGCATAGAGCATGGGTTATAAAACACATTAAAATGGTGGACATGAAGTGAACACAAAGCACACCATATTGTACATCTTGTATACACAATTGAGCTCATCTTGGTGAAAATGGCTGGTTAAATTGTAATCTTCCCATTTTTGAGTTAGAAAAATACTCAAAGTTGTGACACCCCCTAGCGAGACGGTTTGTCAGGTCCGTTTAGTTTTGAGACTAGCCAAGCCTGACCTACGCTATTAGAAAATATTAATCACACATTAAGTTTAGTTACCACGTGATCCATTATACATTATTTTGTTCAAATCCTTTGTTAGACTAGAATTGATCACCCTTTTTTAATTTAGCGCATTCTTTTATGAAAGGGAGTTGACCATTGCAATCATGTGAAAGATAGAGATATCGCCCAATTAAAACACATCTGGCAGTAAGTTCAGTTTGCATAGTATGGTGGTATAGGCTGTTGGGCTATGTTGCTCGAATAACAAAGCACAACTGATGGGAAAGTTATCGACTGACCTTCGCAAAATTGTACATTACATATGGTCACGCGTTATGAACTCGCCTTCCAATAGGGTGGTGCTGTTACACTTTTTAGTTTCATGCTGTCATATTCTAGGGTTGGGGGGTACCGCGCCATTTTGCGATATTTTGCGAAAACGATCGTGGTTATCACGTGATACGTATCGTTGAAAAAATAATTTACACTGTTTTAACGAAATGCACTGTGGGATTGTGTTACCAGCCTAAAATCAAAGAGGTCGCAAACTTGCTTACAATTGTATATTATTAGCCTAGCTATAACAAGCTAAAAGTGACATCTCTGAATGTATTAACAAAGTAAGTGTGCAAAGGAGAAATTGTTGGGCACACTGGTAAAATGGTTTTACAACAAGTTTTGCTATCATCAATCAAACTGAACTCAAGTTAAATCACTTATTTATCGAGCAACAATATAATTGTTTACGCATTTTAATTGTTTGGATACAAAGTTAAATAAATCAAGAGATAAATTTATGATAGATAAATAAATAGAAAGAAAACTATAAACGCATGGGCGGCCTTTATAATTTATAAAAATTGACATAACAATGATGTTACATTAATCCACCATCAAGTTTAAAAAATAGAAAAATGAAAGGATAACAAGGAATATTCGGGAATCGAACCCGTGATAGCTGATTGCCAACGACATGGCCAACCTATGCACGGCACAGAGATTGACGAGTATAATTGTGATCGTTTTATTATCTAACCATATCCATTAAATTTATAACGAACGGATTTTTATTGTGCCATTTTTTCCAAATGTGTGTGTTTCTCTCGCACAAAATGTGTTTGTAATATGATTATACTCCTTATTTTTGAAAGAACGGTAAAAAACTTTGACATTTTCGAACACAAAAATGGCGTCAGCACAGTGTGTAATTCTACATTCCCGGCAAACACTCTGTTCAAACATTTTGCTCTAAAGGTGAACAAAATTAACACAAACTTGACCTCTTAACCACACAAAGCAATAGGGAACTGATTTGGTGGTGTGGGACCTTTTGAGCCTAGGCCACGCTGTGAAAAAGAGTTTTTTCGTTGCGGTTTCAACGCCAACGTCATTTATTCCGTCTAATGTGTCGTGGATTGACTAATTCAATAAAAAAAAACCACTATACGTAACTCAAAATGTGATATTATATCCAAAAAAGCAAATCGGGCGGCACATATTAGGATATTCACCCTTTACAGCCTAGCACGCTGTGAAAAAGAGTTTTTTCGTTGCGGTTTCAACGAGAACGTCATTTATTCCGTCAAATGTGTCGCAGATTGACCAGTTCGATAAAAAAACATTATACGTAACTCAAAATGTGAAATAATATCCCAAAAAGCAAATCGGGGGGCACATTTTAGGATATTTACTATTCAGCCTTTTGAGCCTAGGCCACGCTGTGAAAAATAGTTTTTTCGTTGCGGTTTCAACGCCAACGTCATTTATTCCGTCTAATGTGTCGCGGATTTACTAATTCAATAAAAAAAGCCACTATACGTAACTCCAAATGTGATATTATATCAAAAAAAGCAAATCGGAGGGCACATATTAGGATATTCAGCCTTTACAGCCTAGCACGCTGTGAAAAAGAGTTTTTTCATTGCGGTTTCAACGAGAACGTCATTTATTCCGTCAAATGTGTCGCAGATTGACCAGTTCGATAAAAAAAACATTATACGTAACTCAACATGTGAAATAATATCCCAAAAAGCAAATCGGGAGGCACATTTTAGGATATTCACTATTCAGCTTTTGAGCCTAGGCCACGCTGTGAAAAAGAGTTTTTTCGTTGCGGTTTCAACGCCAACGTCATTTATTCCGTCTAATGTGTCGCGGATTGACTAATTCAATAAAAAAAAACACTATACGTAACTCAAAATGTGATATTATATCAAAAAAAGCAAATCGGGAGGAACATATTAGGATAGTCAGCCTTTTGAGCATAGCACGCTGTGAAAAGGGTTTTTTTCGTTGCGGTTTCAACGAGAACGTCATTTATTCCGTCAAATGTGTCGCAGATTGACCAGTTCGATAAAAAAAACATTATACGTACAATGTAACTCAAAATGTGATTTGGAGTTACGTAACATTATTATGACGAATCGGTTGAAATGGTACTGCCAAATCTAAGCAAAAGGTAGTGCCCCTAAAAATTATTCTTTTTTTCTTGTCATACATTTTCTTAAAGTATAATTTTATCTGATTAATGATTCTATCCGGGAATTGTATAGTAATATTTCAATTTTCTCATGTTAAAAAATGATATAAATTAAATCATTTTTCTTTTTCTTGTAGAATCAATTTGCTTTAACCATTTAACACAGAATTCAATACGAACACATTAGACCAAGGAGTTATTATTATTAATTATGATAACTCCTTGTTTAGACCTGGTTTAGACTTCATCAACCTTTACGTCTACCGATGCTAGTCTTTTGCCATGGCGTATGTATTGTGTGCACAAATCTTCGCAATACGCAAAGTTGTTGTAAAAGACTAGCATATTCGACAACGTTCAGCGATGAAGTGTGAATCGCTCGGATTCAAGTAAGGGCAGCGTAAGAATGAGCTATGGTTTCCGATGGTTTCCAGTTTTCAATACGATTTATTCCGTAAAAATATACTACCGGGTTCCAAAGTGTCGTCAATTAATTATTTCCTTTCATCCTTCCGCGGCCCTTACCGAGGTTCGAATCGATCTGCGTGGTTAAAGCTACGTAGCTCGAGCAGGACAGAATCATTTCTTACAACTTGGGCGGAATCAATATTGGTTATTTCGGTACATCACTTCCAAATATGGCGAAACAAAAGAGTAAGATGAAAACCAGTGTTCTAAGTCGGTTAATTAACCGCAATTTAACCGGTTAAATAACCGGTTAATTAACCGCACCATATTTTACCGGTGGTAAAGTAGGTAAATTATAATTTTTCAATTATTTTGACACTTTGAAACATTTAAGTAGATCAGTAATTTGTTCACTGGGACCATTCTATGCAAAACACAGTATCCTTAGTGTACTATAGATGTAGATGCAGTACTTTAAGGAATATAATGCCACCAAAATATACCTAATAGATACTGTTTCCAAACTAGCCTTGTAATTGGCAATTTTTTCAAAATAAATACTATTTTTACTGTGGGATTTCTCTCAGATTTAGAAACTCTTAAATAAAGTGTTTGTATTGCATATATGTTAAATTAATATACTATTCAGTTAATCATTTATTTAAAAAAAAATAAAAAAGTAGTAATCAAAGTAGTTGGTACAGTGTGCCTTCATAAAATCATACCCAAGTTATTCTTTACTTAAAATCAAAGTGTATCTATCTAACCCTAACCAAAGTTGGGACTCAAGGACGTTTTTGATTTTATATTTTGAATTTTGTGAGTGCTGTAATTATTGAACTATTAATCAAATGCATATAAAAGTATACCTTTTTGGAAAGGAAATGAATCAGAGAATCCAAATTTTGCGTCAATTTTGACCAAAAATGTTTACTTTTGAGAAAATCACACACAAAAAAAAAAATCACTTTTTGTATACTTGTATTTACATTTGAGTCATAGTTCAATAATTACAGCACTCACAAAATTCGAAAAGTGACTTCCTTAAGTCCCCCCTTAAATCTCTGTATTTTGGAAGGAAACCTTTTTTATTAAGAAAAGACTGCATATGTAAATGGCTATGGAGGTTACATAACTTACATGTTCACAGTACTGCATGTTCATACAGATTACAGGCTGATATAGTGATAACCTAAACTGTGACTTTTGAAAGAGGTCGTTGTTTGGAATAAAAAAGTTCACAAAAAAATATGAACACCCACCAGTGTCGGTTGTTGATATATTTCTAAACGTAAAACTGATTGAAGCTAAGGCTTAAATTGCATGTATAAAGCCAAAGAAGAAGAAGAAAACATTTACCTGTTCATATTTTAATACATGGTCATGGGTATAACGATGACAAACTTGTCAGTAAATCGAAAATCATACTATGACTTTTCATCATAATTTACCAATTTAACCGCTAATTAACGTTAATTAACCGGTTAATTAACCGCGATTTATAATTTACCGGTAAATTTTAAACACTGATGAAAACTGAGGTCGTCCTGTTAATAATAATACGCGAACAGGTGTGCAGGGTGAATCAACAACAATTGGGCACGATTTGAAATGGCCATTTGACCTTGATGCGTGCATTGAACCATGTAATGTATTTGTTGTTGCCTGTATAAAGCGTTGTTTATCTAGTTTATCCTACCAAAAAATGAAAGTAATCAATTGGAAAATGAGCATACTGTGGCAAGTTTTATAAACCGACCGCGTTTTTCGCCATTCCAATGGGATTTACACACAGTAAATTGGTTTTGCTAACTAGTCATTATCATAACATTAATTGTCAAAATGTTCCTGAAAAATCAATCTTTCACTCTGGGATAAGTAATTAATCGTCTGATACCGAGTTGTCAAATGAAAAGACAAATCTGAATACATGCATTCACCTGTTACAGACCAAGAAGTGGAGGCAAGAAGTCTTCAAGAAGTTCAGACGCGTGTCAGAGCCGAAGTAACATCCCTACACCGCAACAGGGTAATGGGTAGACGAGCTGTTCGCAACATGTTGGACATGACTTCAGCAAAATGGTGGCCATGTCAAAGGAAGGCTTCATTACAACACTTAATATAATTGATTTATATTTTCAATTGAAAGGCAGCTAACATTTTATGCTGTGTCTTACAAAAAAACCTTTAGCAGAAGACCGTTACTCAGACCGTAATACATGTATGGCAAATGTGAATGACTTTTCAGTGCTATTATCAACAAACAAAGTGTATTTTTATTTGTGCAATATTTTTAATATGTGAAGTATTATCATCTGAAATATTTATTTTTACAATGTTTTACCGCCTTTTGCTCATTTAATATACCAAGAAACTGTAATAAATTACAGGCACAACACTGCCTTGCTTGTAGACTCCCACTCCATATCATCATGCTGCAGTAATATTCATGTCTTAACTGTGTAAATCCCGTTGGATTGGCGAAAAACGCGGACAGTTTACAAAACGTGTCTCAGTTTGCTTATCTTTCAGTCGATTACTTTCATTTTTGGGAGGATAATCTAGATTAACAACGCCTTATACAGACAACAACAAAATACATGGTTCAATGCACGCATCGAGGTCAAATGGCCGTCTCAAATCGTGCACAATTTTGTTTTGATTCAGTTTCAGTTTCAGTTTTATTTGTTTTCATCTCGGTAAACATTATACAGTAACAGTTATTTATAAATACAAATATACAGGAGATGTGGATGCCAGTCTAAAACGCAGAGCGTGAGGAAGATGGCACCCAATGATAAAATAATTATAATTGAATAAATAATAGTATAATACATAATATCAATAAAAGGGAGTAATACAAAGATGTAGGTTACAGTAACAGATTAATTTATACGGATCGTAGATACAGTGTATAGGGTGTTTATACAATGAGATTACTAATATAAGCTATACACTGAATATGTGAATACATATAGTAAAAATGAGGGTGCAGGACAAAAACATTAGACAGACATTTACATTATATTGATAAATTACTTAATTGAAGCGTACTCGTTGTTAAACATTTCAGAGCGATATTGGAGTAGGATGTATTTTTTTAGGTGAATTTTAAATATAGCAAGTGACTTGCAGATTTTGAGAGTGTTGCTCATGTTATTCCAAATAAGTGGACCTTGGGATCTGAATGTATTCTCAGCCAGTTTGGTATGAGTAGGAGCAATGAGAATATCAGTGGCATGACGCGTATTGTGATTATGGATATCAGAGTGATTGATAAATAGGGTGGCAGGGAGGTCAAGGGGTAATAATTTGTGGTGGTATCTGTACATATGTATAGCAAGTTGATAGGTGTAGATATCACGGATTTTAAGCTTGTTTAGGGATATAAAGAGAGGTGTGGTGTGTTCAAGCCATAGAGAATTTGTGCAAGTTCTAATGATTTTCTTCTGGAGAATGAATAAGGATTCTAAGTTTGCATTATTTCTATCTCCCCATATAATGGTACAGTAAGATAAATATGGTACAACAAGGGTGTTATACAGTGTATGCAGCGAATCGTTGGTTAGATAGGCTCTTATTTTGCGGAAGATACCATTATATTTTGAAACTATTTTAGTTATGTGGGATGTGTGAGCTTTCCATGATAGATTATTGTCAATTAGAATGCCAAGAAATTTAGTTATATCAACTTTATTAATAATATTATTATCGATTACATTTTTAAAGTTTAGATCAGGTTTATTACTATGCTTATTTTTAAATATCATGAAGTTAGTTTTATCGATATTAAGGGATAGTTTATTCAGTTTAAACCAATTTGAGATGTTATTAAGTTCATTGTTGATTAGATTTTCAAGTTGATCAGGATCACTGTGAGAAAAGAGAATGTTTGTGTCATCAGCAAATATTATAAAAAGGGAAGTGGGTGAGGAGAGGGGGAGATCATTTATGTAAATCAAAAACAAAAGCGGCCCAAGTATAGAGCCCTGTGGCACTCCGCACACAATATTACCCTCACAAGAGGTTCTTTGGTTGTAGACAACGTGCTGTTTCCTACCAGAAAGGTAACTTTCAATCCAAGTATTTGCATGACCTCTGATACCGTAAGTATTTAGTTTGTGGAGAAGAATATCATGATTTAGGGTATCAAATGCCTTGCTGAGGTCAAGAAAAATACCAAGACAGTGCAATTTGTTGTCTAGATCCTTTGTGATGCTGCAATAAAGATCGTTTATAGCCATATATGTCGATCTTTTAGCCCTGAAGCCGTATTGATGTGGGCTAAGGACATTATTGACAGTAATGAAGTCATAAAGGCGTACATAGACAATTTTTTCCAGTATTTTTGAGATGGAAGGAAGTATAGAAATCGGCCTATAATTGCTGAACGATTTATTGTCACCTGATTTAAAGATTGGAGTAATTTTGGCTATTTTAAGTTGTGATGGTACTACTCCTGTGGCCAGTGACCTATTAAAGATGTGTGAGAGGATAGGTGCGATATCATCGATAACGGCTTTTAATAATCTGCTACTGATATTATCAAAACCACAACTATTACTTTGTTTGAGTTTATTCGTAATATCTAGAATTTCTTCAGAAGTAGTTGGTTTTAGGAACATACTATTTTGTTGGTTAACCGAATTTAGAGGAGACGCGTAGTCATCATCAGGATTAGATATTTTACTCGCAAGATTAGGGCCTATATTAGTAAAGAATTGGTTGAAATTATTCGCAATATCAGTTGAGTTCGTTATTTTGATTCACCCTGTACAGGCGCGTGCCCAGGGGGTGGAGCTCTGGGGGATCAAGCCGCCCCCCCCCCCCCCCCCCGGGTCCCAGAGGGGAAAAATAAAAGAGATGGGAGAAAGGGGAGGGGAGGGGAAGAGGGGAGGAGAGGAGGAGGGGAGGGAGAGGAGGAAAGGAAGGGAGGAGGAGGGGATGGGAGGAGGAGGGAAAAGGAGAGAGGGAGCTTTTATTAATGGCCTTCACTTTATCTCTACGTCTCTGAACCATGTCAGTGTTTTATAACAAATGTAAATATGATGCCCCCTCAAAAGAAGCCATTTTTTCTAGACCATTTTATTGAAAAAACTAGACATTTTTGCGCGCTTCGCGCGAATTAGTTTTCATTTTCATTATTCAAGTTATAAAAACATGGCTTAAAGTAAGTTTTTCTGGACCATTTTAGTTTTTAAAAAATGACAGTTTGTACGCGTAAAGTATTCAAGCTTAAATATGATGGCTCAGGAACGTTTTTATGGAGCTTTTTAGTGCTAAAAAAGCCACTTTTTGCGCGCTTCACGCAAATTGGTTTCAACGTTTATTATTCCAGCTTTATAACAACATATTTCAGGAACGTTTTCTGGACCACTATAATTAGAAAACTAGACATTCTTGCGCGTTTGGAACAAGATGGCTTTATGAACGTTTTCAGGACCATTTTAGTGTTAAAATAACCAATTTGTGCGCGATACGCACAAATAAATTTCAATGTTTTATTATTCAAGCTTAACAAGGTGGCTTCAGGAAGGTTATCAGGACCATTTTATTGTTCAAATAACCAATTTTTTCGCGTTACGCGCAACCTAATTTCAATGTTTTATTATTCAAGCTTAACAAGATGGCTTCAGGAACGTTTTTCAAGACCATTCTAGTGTTAAAATACCCAAATGTTGCGCGTTACGCGCAAATTAATTTTATTAATCAACCTTAACAAGATAGCTTCAGGAACGTTTTCAAACCCTTACGCCGTGTTGTGTGCTTTTTCAAAATGCAAGGTGAAAAAAAATCAAATTTTGAATGATATTGATAATAAGCCAATATATATTGGAAATTAATTAAGGCTTTTCAAAAAAATATTGGTCAAAAGTACACACCAAATCGCACCAAATGGGTTCAAAAATTGAAGCAACAGATCCAATTCTATGTAAGGCACATCCCACCTCAGACTCCCCCTGTCTGCGTTACCGCATCACTTTAATTAGTCAATCATGCATACTCAATGACATTTATTTTTAAGCCTCTCGGTAAAAAAATTCCTGCGCACGCCTATGCTATATGATTTGTTGAATACTATCAGATTTCAATGTTTATTAGCATTAAAAATAAATGAGTTTCTTTTATGTCATACTTACTTGGTATTATATTGAATCCTACAGGGTAGGAAAAAGCGTGAAAAAAACTAAGAAAGTTAATTCCATACACGGTAACAGAGAACGTTGCCTCTATATCAGGATGTCCTACACTATGTGTACCAGGCGTCACCTCAGCGCGGGAAACACACATGTCACCCTGAGAGAGTCTTTCCCAATTAGCAACATGGATGGTGTCGTCGTACATCATGTCGGGTATATATGAACAGTTTGCTATGATGTTTATGTAATAGGTGTACCCGGAGGTTCGGGTTATATCATACACGGGGAAGGTGACATTGCCAGCAAACATCTCTGTTGGGGGTACGATTACCATCGATGTGTCACCTTTACCATCACTGTATCCTTTCATATACTGCATTACCATTACAGGGTGAGATGACTTGATCAGCGTTACTCTGTCATCATTTACAATGTTTTCGAAGAATTCACCATTATCAATATTAATCGTTCCATTATATTGTGATATCTCGACAGTGGTATCTTCAGCTGCCACTATTCGGTAAACGTACCCATTTGAGCGGCCCATAAATGGACCGAGGGTAAAACTATACCAATAGAAACTCACAGAAGGCAACGCTTCTAATAGTCTATCACATCCATCACCAGCCGGTACACCGGTTAATTCTGATCCAGCCATTACAGTTATGGGTTTATTGGATGTAATCATACTACCGGTTAGGTCATTGCATGCGTCATGTATTTGATACGATTCATAGGCATCCATTGTAATATCTATATTTTGTCCTGTGGTGGTGTTTATTTGGATATCAGTCTGATCTTCAACTGCAGACAAAGTAAACTGTGTTGGATGATTACTACCCCCGGCATTAATACAAGATGGACCGTAGGTAGCCACGAGATATTCCGTTCCTAATCCATGGACAGGTATTGCCAGAAAGCCATCCGGAATATGCCCTTCAGTCGTCATTCCATACACAGAAACTCCAGCGTTTGCACGTACAATCACCGTCTTGTCCTGCGCTTTAGAGTCCTGCAGTAGGTATGTCAATGGCGGTAACATAATCTCAGCATGCTGCTGTCGATTCGTCGCGGTTTCCTCATAGAAACCAATGCCTGGTACACTGATGTTGACGTTTACATCTGTATCTGATGGAGTGGATACCATCAGAATAGGAACGCGTGATGGGTCAAAAGGAGTCGGGAAATTGAAAATAAACTCTTTTCCAACTGTTCCAGGGGTAGAATCTTCCATACCTAGAATGAAATGAAATGTTAAGAACACAATAAAGTACTATGGGTATTAGTTATTACATGGGTTTAAATACTTGTTGGGCTATGAGGGCTATTTTGAGCAAAATGTGATTTTTGAAAATTGACCAATGTTCTTTTACCTTTACCTAGGCTTTTTCAGCCTCTGTAGGCTGAAGCCCTCTTTCAGCATCTTCCATCTGTGTCTGTCTTGTGCTTCTCTTGTCCATGTCGTTCCTCTGTATTCTGTTAACTCGTCTCTCCATCTTTGTTTCTGCCTGCCTCTTCTCCTTTTGCCTGTACGGGGTTGCCACTCGGTTGTTCTTATCGTCCACCGATTATCGTTTTGTCTCGCGATGTGTCCTGCCCATCTCCATTTCATTTCCTTGATTTTTTCAATGATGTCTTTTACTTTAGTTTTATTACGAATGGTAGTGTTCTTTTGTTTTTCTCGTATTGTTATGTTTAACATCCTCCTTTCCATGGCTCGCTGCGCTAGTAGAAGTTTCTGTTCAGTTTCTTTGGTTGTTGACCAAGTTTCGGCACCGTATGTCATGGTAGGTAGCACACATTGATTGAAAACCCTTGTCCTTAATGTTATTGGTATGGTTTTATCACAGAGAATGGTTTTGTTTCTGCCGAAGCAGCTCCAGCCTGCCTTGATTTTTATCAAGACTTCCTCTCTCGTATTGTTCTCCATTTTTATTTCCTTGCCAAGATATTTGTAACTTTCTACCTTTTCTATCGGTTCCTTGTCAATTTCGATGGACTCCTTTGTTTGGTAATTTGTCATGAATTTTGTTTTTCCTTTGTGCATTTTCAGACCAACTTTTCTGCTTTCCGTATTCAGACAGTTTAGTTGGGCCTCCAATTCCTTCACTGAGTTAGCTAGCAAAGCCACATCATCTGCAAACCTGAGGTCTGTTAGCCGCTCTCCATCGATGAGTATCCCTCTTTCTTTCATGTCTACCTTCTTGAACACCTCTTCCATTGCAGCAGTGAAAATCTTTGGAGAGATTGTGTCGCCTTGTCGCACACCTCTGTTGATTTTGATAGGTTTTGAGATGTCCTCGTCGATATGGATCCTCGCTGTAGCGTCAGTGTATATATCCTCTAGGATTTGAACATATCCTTCATTTATTCCTAATTTCCTTAATGCTAGGAAGAAGTCACTATGTTCAACTGAGTCAAACGCCTTTTCATAGTCGATGAATCCGACGCAGAGCTTTATTTGGTACTCATTGGCCTTTTCAATTAGCTGGCTTAAAGCCTGAAGATGGTCAGTGGTTGAGAAGCCTTGCCTGAATCCTGCTTGTTCCCTTGGTTGGTTTTCATCAAGCACTCTCTTCATTCTGGTTTGAAGGATTCTTGTAAATATTTTGTATGGGTGGGAGAGCAGACTTATTGGCCTGTAGTTGTTGATGTCCTCTTTGTCTCCCTTCTTGTGTAGAAGTATGACCTTTGCTTCCTTCCATTCCTTGGGGATTTTCCTTTCAGTAAGTATCTGATTGTATAGACTTGCCAGCTGGGTGTATATTTGCTCACCTCCGATCTTGATGATATCACTGGTTATCTCGTCTAAACCGGGTGCTTTGTTTTTCTTCATCTGCTTTACTGCAAGTTCAATTTCTTCAACTGTGATGGTAGGTATGTCCATTTGGTCGGGTGACAAGAAGTTTTCTTTAACTTGATTAGACCTGGAGCTGTACAGACCAATGTTCTTTAAATGGCGCTAATCATGGTTTATCTTTGTTGTGAGGTATTATGTTTGGTATCAAAATGTGCCGACAAGAATCATCCAAATGTCTATCTAGCCTGTTTGGTAAAAAAAATAATCGAAAGTTACTTTAAATGACCTAAACAAAGTGTATGACTTTCTTTTGTCTAAAGCGGGTTATTGTAAAGTTAGGCATTTGTAGATAGTCCACATACAGTCAATAGGGGTTTATTGCAAAGTTAGACATGTGTAGGTATTGCAAGTGACAGTCTAAAGCGGGATTTTGCAGATATTCCAAGTACAGTCAATAGGGGTTATTTGCAAAGTTAGGCATTTGCCCCAAGAAAGCTTAACATTTACGATCTATAGAACCAAAATAAACACACTTTACAGAAAAACACATCATTTTTAGGTTTTATTACGTATTATTTTTTTAATATTTATATTGTTTTATTCAAGACTATTTATAAATGTTGTTGTTTGGACATTTTTTGTGCATTTTTTCCCCTTCTTTTCATCAAATTGTCGTTTTCCGCGTTTAACATCAATTCCGCGATAACTTTGGCCCTTATAGTACACGGACAGTATATAGGAATTTATTGAAAAGTTAGGCATGTGTAAGTATTGCAGTGACAGTCTAAAGCGGGTTATTGTAAAGTTAGGCATTTGTAGATATTCCACGTACAGTCAATATGGGTTTATTGCAAAGTTAGGCATATGTAGGTATTGCAATTGACAGTCTAAAGCGGGTTATTGTAAAGTTAGGCATTTGTAGATAGTCAACGGACAGTCAATAGGGGATTATTGAAAAGTTAGGCATGTGTAGGTATTGCAAGTGACAGTCTCAAGCGTATTATTGTAAAGTTAGGCACCTGTAGATATTCCACGTAATTACAGTCAATAGTGGTTTGTTACAAAGATAGGCATGTGTAGATATAATCTACTGAAGTTAGACCCTTTTATGTACCGATAGAGGGCTCACTCACTGTGACTGCTGCCCATCAGACTGCTCCCCATCCTCTGATCTTACCCCAAGAAAAAAAGGATCTACTTCAGGCTTTCTCAAATATATTTACTGATGTTGCAACATTTAGTAACAGGGGCATTTTATATCCTGTAAACAACGGATAGATGTTATACCACAACGCACATCTCGTTCCACAAATTATGTGTTTAAAACCCGCACCAGACGCCGTGCTGACATTTGAAATATGTAGGTGCAAAAAAGGATGTACGACAAGGATGTAAGAAGAAAGCGCTACCCTGTAGCTTGGATAAGGGGAGGGGTCGCGATGTTGGGTCGCCAAACTGGGATGGAATAAACGAGCTCGATAACCAACCAACAGTAATACTAAACCCACCAGACTGAAATTGTTGCCCTCGCACTCACCCTTACCATTACCCTGTAATGACGATTGCAGATGTGATGAGGAGAGTTGGCGACAAACGAATAGTTCATCTAGCAGATACAGACAGTGATAGCGAGTAAACACCTTTCTTCGAGCCTTACAGGATACCTTTATCAGCCATCTAGTCCTTCATCAAGTCAAGCTTCGTCTTTAGAAAGGATCCCTTTTTTAAGGCCATTCTTTTCTCATCCTATTTCTCATGAACCTCAAACATACAGGTGGTCTCTATTTCTATTTCTTAGAGATCTCCATATCACTCCAATCTCACTAGTGATTTAAGTTAAGTGTCGTTATTGAGAAGATCATTACGTGTCTTTCACTTTAGCTGATCTCCACGTTAGTAGTTTAAGAATGTGTTTGGCGTGATCTTCTTGCGCACTGACCTACAGGCTCAGCCTTTAGTATAAACTGCTTCAAAGTTCAAGATCTCAACCTGCCCATTTCATATTTTCGACCTTCCAATTGAATGTTTGCAGCACGATGGTTTAAAGAGATATTGTAAAGTAAAATCCCAATCCCTGTTTATTATATATATCTAACATGACAATAACATAAATGACAATGTGTGTTTATTAAGTCCTTAGTTTGAAAAAAAAGAGAATTGTACGTATTGCTTCAATAGCAGTATGCATGTACCACATACCCAGTATTAAAGTACGATGTTTTCATCGATTTTGAATGATTTGGCTATAGGTTTATGTATATATATTGACTACGTAATTTCCGTTTGATGCTCTAATAAAGAATGTCCAACGTATACAAGTTCGTAATTTCTTAATTTCAGTGATTCAATGGAATCATGTAGGGGAGGATGGGGCAACTGGTCCGGTTAAGCATATTTCTTGAAATAAAAGATTAAAGCTCGTGTAAATATTTATGGAATTGCTATGAAAATATCACCCATGTAAATGTTTACATATTACATATAATCAATGTTAAAAAAATATCTCAAGAAAAGGCCGATTACCACTAACGGAAAACTTTACTTGGCCCAGACCAGTTACCCCATCATCGGGGCAACTGGTCCTATATATATGTTCCAACGGTTAGAATACACAGAAATCAATGAACGACAACACGGAAACTAGGCAGTATTTTCTTTACAAACACATTTCCATATTATTAACATGTAAAAAGGATACATGTCTTATGAAACCCATGTTTTATACAGTTTTCGTGGTTAACATGTAAATAGCAGTATACTAATGGTGTACAAAGCAAGCGATATTTTCGACAGCAAATTTATTAGATCAAATGGTATGAACCTAGTTAAATGGTTACATGGTTGTGATATTCAGACGCCCCATACATTTGTCTATATATACCCCTTTCTTTAATGATTTTATTAACTCCATATAATCATCATTTAGTACTTATAATAAACCATCTTGATATTTAGCCAGCTTTTCATGTTACAGGGAAGTTAGTCAATATGACAATGATGACCCAACGGTTAATATACACAAAAAGCAGTGAATAAAATACATAAATCATGATATTTTGTCATTGCAAATACCTTTACAGACACCATTCAAAATATAATAAATATGTAATTCATAATTAATCATCAGGTTTTAAACCATTCTAAAGCAATTTCATGTCATATTGTAATCCTTCAATAGCAGAAATAGTAATAATAGACCCAAAATGCCCCAAAATGTCTCAGAACTAGAAAGAATGTGAATTATTTCATATTCTATTCACATTTCAATACCGAGTCATGTTTTATTGACAATATCAACTAATTTTTAAAATGAATTTTACAATTTTGATTAAGTGTTTGCAGGCGGACCAGTTGCCCCATACCCCTTCGGACCACTTGCCCCAACAAATGACTTAGCACTTTGTCGAGATGAAACATTATTCAAACACGCCTGTGACGTAATACATTTTACGCCAAAATCTTTTAAAACATACCACCATTTGTCACAATAATCAATAACTCCAATACATTTAAGAAAAAAGGCAAAACTGCATTTTTGTTTTTAGCCATTACAAAGATTTCTGTAGCCAGCGAGTCTCTTTGATTTCGCAAATATTACGGCGTTCGGATCCTACAAGTAGACGAGTGTCTTTAAATAAAATAAGAAATGGTGTACTTTGTTATTTGCAAATTCATAAACTAATAGCTCTACCAAATGAATTCCCGTGATAATTATTTAAGTTGAAGCATTCTTTAAATGGTAATATTGATCGCAAATCCAAGCCACCAATGTCCTAAGTTAGCAATATGCGCTATTTTACGGTCATTTCAACCACAACATATGGTTTTAATCAAATTTCGGAAAGTCCCTAAGCACACTAACATATAGAACCCATCAAATGCAATATGCAACTAGCATCTTAAGACGACTGTACTGCATGTATATATTTACTGTTGTATATCTGTCAATCTCATAAAGTACATTAAACATGATCTAAACCCATCTTCATCATGTTCATATATCGCCCATACTATCTGTGAATTTTCAATCAGTCACTGAAGGAGGTGGCTTCAAAGATCTGGAGAATATCACATGTGTAAATACCCTAAAGTTCCAAATGTTTTGGATTGTAGGAGGTAAGAATATATGTCAAGTTTCAACAAAAGTCGTAGTGTTCAAAATAATGCAGTATGCCCATACAATTACAAAATCCTTCATTTCAGACCACTTGCCCCACGGACCAGTTGCCCCATATTCCCCTTTTTTTTTTCTTTTTTTTCTTTTTTTTCTTTTTTATTATTATTATTATTATTATTATTATTATTATTATTTTTTTTTTTTTTTTTTTTTTTCATTTTTCATTTTTCATTTTTTATTTTTTATTTATATATATATATATTTACGGTATTGAGCACTTTGTTCAATGGCTAGTCTAACCAGAAACGGTTGTCAATACATATTACGCTCCTGATTTATCAGTCGAGCACTTTTTGATTATCTTTTGATATCTTAATGTGTATAGATCTCCTTTGGAATATATTGTTGCTCTGATCGCTAGTTTTAACACCATTGATTGTCTTTTCTCATTTTCAATTTGTAGAGCTCAAATAAGAATTCCCTTTTAAAATGGTTGACATCGATACAACATAATTATATGGATGATGTCCCACAATGATTTATACCTGGGAAGATGCATTTTTTTAGCTATGCTAGTATTGTTTCTGGTCAGATCGTGTATGTTCTTAACATCTCCATACTTAGTTTTCTAAGGAATTTCGAATTTAAAAAATCGGACCTTTCTGACAGAAACTATGGACTATGCAGGCAATTTGTGTCACACCATTCAAAAATTGCTTTGTAAAAGCTTCTATTATTGTTTTTATATTGTTAATATTGTTTTTTCAAATATGGTATAAATCAGTCTGGGATACCCTTACATAAACTTAACTGTTTACAGAACTCATTATTTAATTTTCTTACTTTGACATTCAGCTGGTGTAATGATCATCGACATGTAACAGTAGCATGTAAGCAGTATGCCTATCAAATCCATGGTATCCACAGCGAGCGGGACAATACAATTACATCAGAGTGTATGCAGAGGAATAAGTTCCATTGATGAGGAGGTAAACTGGACTAATACGCGCATCAGTTGAGCATCATATGTATACATATTGGTTGCTATAGTATTTGAATATTTAAATTAATCAGACTGGTGGCATGCGATCGGTATACGCTTGTTTTCTCAGTTATATCACAAGGTTTTGCATGATCTGCTCATTTTGTTCAAGGTATTAATAGCGGATCCCAATTATGATACTGGATACCGATAGACTGCTTATAGTTATCTATTATTCTAATTAATCATTTTGATCTTTTGTTTTGACATTCTACGTAAAAGACATTCTAACAAAGAACAAAAATCAACATAATATCTAATTAAAGAAGTAGTTTTACAACTATGGGTTATGTTAAAGCAGGTCTTTGATACCTCTCATGTACCAAAGCTGTAATTTGTATTACCTGCTTTTTTAAACATTGGATAATGACTTTTAACTTCTTACTCAAATCACTAATATCATAACTATACCCTATTCCTTTTTATGTTTTCATAAACCATTGTTTTCTTTGGTTAAACAAGAGTTAAATAATTCAAAATGTCTTGAACTGAATCATTAAGAATAATAATACATTACTCGGAATTAGCTCCATTTTATCCAATTTAGCATTGTCAAAGCATCAGTTCAATTGTTCTGATTTATATGTAGAATATTGTTAAACTGTAACTGTTCTTTGAAGTTGGTAGAATTAAAATCTGAGAGGACATCCTTGCCAGCTTGGCTGGCTGATTAACCTTCGACCTTCATTTAGGGTAGAAGATCACATGTGTTTCAATGTGTTTCAAAACCATGTGTGCTCCCCAGCTATAAAGCTCTCTAAATATTCACAATATAAATATGCTGGGCATAAATGCTGCGTTCGTGATTTCGTGAGTGGTTACAGCTAAAATGACCATTACTGATATTCATAAGTGTGTTTTTTAAATCTTCAACACTACTGCGTAAAATTTTAAGACAAAGGTTGCCACATCATTTTGAGCGTCATTCAACGATCAAAATTCAGAACCTTTGACAAATCCACTTCTGCTACATATAAATAACATGTACCAAATGGCTCCATTACGTTCCAGTTACCTGTAAAGTTTGAGCCCAAGTTTGAGATATTTTCTGACAAGTTGAACTGGCCATGACGCTAGTATTTACGTGTGAACATGGTGTGAATGGTGTGAACACCCTGGTCCAACTGTCTGGGACCCGACCCAAAAGGCAGTCAACACTCCTGCGATGTGCCTTGCCACATGTGTCGACCTTTAGCCTAATGTGGGCCAATTTTTAAACTAAAATCTGCTCTATATCGTAACTTCTCTCGAAATTTGAACTTTTGATTTGACAAAACCTGAAATAGCACTAGTTTTTTAAACAAATTGAATTTTAAACATTACATTTCTTAACACAATAACTTTGAGAAGTCTCGTGCTGGGCTCTAAGTTCCACCCAATAATTGGTCAATCTAACACCATTGACCGCATGCTGGAAGACCTTGAGAATGGCCAAAGCGCTGCATTCTACAATCTTGCCACTTGAATTGGCATTTGGGCTAGTTTTAAAACTAAAATCTGCTCTATGGATAATATTTTTTTTCTCGAAGTTTGAACTTTTGATTTTACAAAATATGAAATAGCACCAGTTTCTTTAACAAATTGAAGTTCAAAGTTGGAATTTCTTCCTCCCAGAAAAGTATCCAATTTTAACTGAATCTAATTAAAGGAGTGTATGGGTGAAATGTTAACATTTTCTTTCAGTTAATTTAGCTAACTTCGTTAATATCCAATGGTTTTCACTCGTTCGACCAGCAAATAATATAAACATTGACATTATGTGATGCAATATGTGAAAACCCGTCGGATGTCGCAAAATATGAACTAGGGATTAGGGTTTTTTTTAGATTTTTTTAGAACATTAATTTCCAATACTTTCTGTCATCATCTTTTATGAACTTTCCCCTTCAAAAACTTACTTAAGTTACTATTCTAATTAACCATATAATGTTATTCTATTGAACTATGTATTTTGGGGGTCTGTTTTCATGATTTCTTGTTTGTAGCTTTTTATGACATCACAATCATCGTTCACTCATATCTTTTGTTGTAGTGATCGTAGAAAAATTAACGAAACAGTTCTGTAATCAACACAGTTTCAGCTTTTTCATGATTTGAGAAATCTCACCATGTGGCGGGTTTTCACAGATCACATTACATATTTCCATCATTTAACACTGTTATCTACACAAAAAACCAAAATAAAAAGTCCCATAGACAACACTTGAAGTACGCCGGCCGAAACAAGAGGCCGAAACAGACCTCCCCAAGCGCCTAGAGCCTTGAGCCATGTTTGGGATAGCGATGAAAATGGTAGCAAGCACGCTGGCAAGACACAGATGGTGTGAAATAAATCAGATAAATGGTGTAGGAGGGGATTATTTATTACCCTGGATAAAGCATCAATGCCGTGGTCAAGAAAGTTGGATAACATACAGGGAATGGAACCGTAATGAGAATATTATTATCAATTGCAACCCGGCCCCTGGGGACCCGGGATAATGGCGGGGACAATGCGGAGACTAATATGAAAGAGAGTTATTAGAAAATAGACACAGCAGCTACACACGAGGGATTCATGAGCCAACAGTTAAATAACCTCATCGTGAAGCTGAATCGCCATTTGACTCACGTCATCTCCTATACAACAGAAGCGTGATTATTGTCCAATAAGAGAGCAACACCTGCGCAGCCATGGCTGGTAGAAATAGATGAAAGCCTTATAACCAGTATCCTGATAAATTGATCAGATAATTGGTCATCTGTTAATGCAATTTGCCTTATGATCAAAAGCCTACATGAACAAAATATCAGATATCAATAAAAACGTTATCCAATTTATAGCGAGTTAAGTTCCGATCGAATGATTTCATGGCCATGATCAATACAATTTAATTGTAATACAATTGAGTGTGTGTTTTTTTCTTCAATAGCAACATCTATCGGACTAAATATTGGACTAACACGTAATCGCAAATACCCATCGAAAAAACCCAATGTGGCGTGGCCGACATTTTTCAACCAACTTTCGCACCTTTTTTTTTATTTATTTTTTTAATTAATTCTTTATTCATTGATACGTATATTATACAATAACATCAATATTTACAAAAATGTTGGTTAATAAAAAAAACACGTAGACAGTTTCGCGAAATGACTTGACTAGCGTAAGACCATAGCTGCTTAACTCTATTACATTTGAAAAAGATGTTATCGATATAATCAATTACACTGCATGTGTGACAAATATTATTATCTACTTAAAAGTACTTTGGTGGGATAAATTTTGTGAAGGATTTTCCAATTTATTGAGATCAACCTTGCTTCATCGGTGCACTGTGGAGTCGCGAGCCAAATATTGGTCCTATGGAAAAAGAAATTGGGGGACCTGAGTGACCAGAAGTTTGTACACAGAGGAGGAACATACGAATTGTTAATCATGGCCCATCTACAACTTTTGTTTGTACAAGTATCAATACAGACTAAATTAAAACAAACATCTTCTCCGTTGTGTTAATTTCCAAACAATGGGGAGCGCATTGCGGAGCGTAATACTGTACAATTACGGCACCCTTATGATTTAGACGATTACGGAAATGGTTATTGGAATAGAATGAACCATCATCGTCGAATAGGTCACCAAAAAAAATAATTCCAGACTTAATCCAGTCTATGAAGAATAGTGTATTGTTTCACAGTTGGATAACATCATTATTCCGCACTTGGATACACCAAGTTCATTCCATTAATATACTGATATACGTTAAAACTTGTTTACATTTAAATGTAGATATTTCACATTATAAGAGCCTTATTATATACCCGACCCGGTATAACGACCTGGTATTTCGAGCCGTGGGGGGGGGGGGGCACCTCGCCCGGTCGGTACTGCCCTGCCCTCGGTCGTTTGACGATTTATTTAAGCATTAGCCGAAACCAAATATCAGGGGAGGGTAACAATAATCCCCTATACAGAAAATGATTGATGGTAAAACGACTAAGAATAAATGATTTCTATATTTGATACTTCATGTACACGGATTTGTGTAATTGTGGATTCTGTTTAATCTTTATAAATCGGGTGAAAATTAATCCTTTATTTGTTCAAGTTTCGAATGAACCTGGTCAGGAACGTTTTTGTCTCAGTTCGATCGGTCCATACTCAAACGTTTTGTATGAGTATTGCTCGATATTGGAAACATTATTAACAAAAAAACAAAGGCTGATAGCACATTCGGTGCAAGAACACCTAGGGTCACGCGTTATGAACTCGCCTCAAAACCACAAAAGCTATCTCAACAAATTTGGTATCATTCAAAGCCCTAATTTAAACAAGCTATCTGCCTGCAAAATGGCATTGGTATAGCTAATACAGAAAGGGAGATACAGCTGTTTGATGTTTGGGGACCAAGGGTAGTGCTGGAAGGGGTGCCGCCTGTACAAACTCAATGGGGATAATCCCATGCTTTGTTCTTTTTACAATAACTAGTCATCCCCTAATGTTACAAACACCATTTTGGTCACATTTTAAAGGATATTTAGTAGTCTTTAAGTATGTGGTTCAACAGACTTGTCAACTATTTGTAACAACTAATTAATTATGGATAAGACCATGATCATCAGCTTTCTTCCTATTCGCTACACGAACACAGTCAACATGGATAATCAGCCTCACTTTACCGGATTTATAAAAATGACTATAACAGAAAAAGTTTTCAACCTATGATAGCAAAAGTATACATTTTTGGAATGCTTGTAACTAGAGGAATTCGGAAATGCAGTTTATATTAGGGAAGGGTTCATCCTTAAACAAATATTTCTGAAAATTCTAAAAATACATAAAATAAAAATTGGAGATATTCACTAGCCGGTATAATTGCCATATCGACGTAGTAACTTTGACATCTAATGGGTAATTTCATGAGAAATTCAAATATGTAAAGTAAATAATGATAGGGGTAGGTATAAAAAATATATGGATCTCAAATTGAAAACAAGAAACTCTGATATTTTTCCGAACATTTCCGATCATACCATTTTAGTTCTTGGTCGTACTATAATTTTAATGGCATATTTGGTTTCCTCGTGCAATTTCCCTTCAGAAAATGTATACTTTTACTCCTCAGGGGGGTATACAAGCAAATATAAATGTGTATAAAGTTAAAATCATGTCGCGAAAGCCAAAATCCGTGTGTAACGCGAAAGGAGGCGAGCTTAAAACACATGACCTTAGTTATTTAACGATTTGTCCGCGCGTTTTAGCACGACAGAAACACATTTAAGGTGGAGGTCAACAACAACATCCCTGATGAGAGAAGGATTGATGGTAACATGAATCAGTTATTTCTTCATTTGGTACATAATTTAAGAAAATATATAGGAACTGAGGCTTCAATACATTTTCGATATGCTTTCTAGAGATCTAATGGAAAATCGGAATGGAGCTACGAATATTCTGTAATAAGTTATCATTATTTTATAGCAATATTGTGTAATTAAACAAAAGACGCATATTTGTCTCTCTCTCTTATAATGATGTTTGACTATCAGGATAGACTTTCCTGGATTCATAAAACTACTTTGACTGTATTTTCCGTTAAAAAAGTCACATTCCGCATATATATATTGTATGTATACGCCCATATTCCCATATATAAAATTTACTTAAGGGGTCTATTTTTGGTCAGATATTAAAAGTCAGTGCTTCGGACATAAATGAGATATTAGCACAGTAAAAAACTGCTACGTCTCAACTTTAAAATGCTTTTTGTTTGAGGTAAATTGGATTTTCGGTTCTGACAATGGATCCGGAATTTTTATACGGTTGCCATGGCAACCGTGAACCGACCAATCGGGTAATTTTGTATCGTAATTCAAATTTGAAAACAGATATTAAAAGTCAGGCTCCATTGTTTCATAGCCCCTTGTGTGCTTAACATCTGGTCCAAATCCCATGGCTATAATTATGACCTTTCGTTTTTGAGTTACGTTTGTTCCCATATTGCAAGTTTGCGTGTTTTATAGTTTGAGGTATCGTGCAAAACGTATGAAAAATTTTGAGGAGAATGAAATAAACTGACATTTTGGATAAAAATAGTTGTTCAATTATGGAAGAGCATGAATTTAGACACATTTTGATCCATTTTTGGTGAAAATAGCAATTAACGTAGAATGTGTAAAGTTAGACGTCTAAGATGTATCTTAGACGCCTAAGATAACATTCTCTCTCTATTTCGTTAACAATTGTGTGACTTTGGATTTAATATTTGCATAAGTATCAATCAAAACAAACCCGGGAGAGTGGAGGGTGTGGGTGAGGATGGAAACACAAGGATAAACCCATATTGAATATCCTACATAATTATGCTAATTACGGAATAAATCCTACTTGTAAACTGTATGTGCTCATCTTCGACGTGTAAGATGTTATCTTAGACGTCTACACATTTTGCTTATACACTGCAAAAAGGTTGCTTAAATATTTACTCAACATTTTACACAACGTTGTTCAAGTATGCAACCGCTTAACAGTTGCGTAAAATTTACCGTTGGATAACATGTTTTCACCAACAGTTGAACAATTCCATTTACTCAGCAGTTGCACAATTTTAATTACACAACAGTTGGGTATTATTGATTAACCATTTGTTGGGCATTTTGTGACTGTTGCTTAATTTGTGATTTTTTTTCATTATATATTGAGCATTTTTGGATAGCAACTGTTGCTTAATTTATCAAATATAGCCATATGTTGGGTATTTTATTTTGTGACAAGTTTTTATTATATATTGAGCATTTTTGTATAGCAACACGGGGTAGGCAAAATAATGTGAATTCTGGGCAATGCAGCAGAGCTACATACATCACTTCCTCCCGGTAGTGAACCGGTAACTTGTAATGGGAATTCTTGGAGATTCAGCAGAGCTACATACACTATTCCCTCTCGGTAGTGAATCTGTAATTTATTTTAACATGTTATTAAACTATAGGCCTTTACATGATATCTGACATCTCTTATCATTGGTGTTTTTACTGTGAACGTTTGCAAAACGTAGTCTTGCTATCTGGGTAAGAAGGTATAGTTTCTACCAACATTTTAAGGACATTGTTTTCGACGAATTGCTCAACGCTGGGGATTTTTTACTTTTATACAACGCCTAACTTTCTACATATATTGAACGAATTTTAATCAACACGTCAACCAACGGATGATAAAAGTACTTTTAGCAACGTATTTTAAGCAACCTTTTTGCAGTGTACTATTGCCACTCATATTTAACAACTATCGTATTAGTTGGGTATGTACAGGGGGTTCCCGTGCACCCCCCACAGTACTAAACCAAACCAACTTTTTTAGATGCCGTTTAGGGTCCTTAAACACATTTTAGATGTTAACAGTGAAAAAACCCCGATGCTCTCCAGATATCCAAGATGGCGTCCAAAATGGCCGCCAAAACTGGTCAAATCTCATAAAATGACATATAGCAATCAAATTGTATGATGAAAGTATAGTTTTAACAGTGGGATGTATGTGTTAGACCACTAGACACTCATATCCAGAACTTTTGCTTTGTTAACACACCTAAATCCAAGATGGCCGCCAAAATGGCCGCCAAAATGGTAAAATTCCATATACAGGGTGAGTCAAAAAAAAGTGTACTCAACTTCAGCGATTTTTTTAGAACAAAGTGTTCGTTTGTTTTCAAAACAATATACTACGGTATAAAGACAAATTAATTAGCTTTAATATGAATTTTATCTGGTTTAGATTAGTTGAGGGAAACTTATTTCACGCTGTTTTGAATAAAAGTGACCAATTTAACGTCCGAACACGCTTCCAGATCTTGACCATTATATTTCATAAGATACGACCAATAAAAAATTACAATACCGACAGCGAAAGGATCAATTCCTTTGTTATAAAATGATTAAAGTGTGGTAATTGTGTCATAAATAGGCCTTAAAGCTGTATATTGTTTTAATCTATTGGAGACAATTTTGAACAAGTGTATTGTCTACTTAATTCTTTTAATAAACAAAATGTGTAACGCTTTACATCATAATCCTAGCAAACATTATTAAGCTTGAAATTAAAAACCGTGTTTTTGGTGAAAAAACAGCTCCTGTACAGAAATAGTCATATTTACTTAACGGTATCATCAAATAGCGTGATTTTTTTTCCAGATGGTAGCAAAGAAATGGCGCAATCATTTAAAGTTTTGTTTGCCTTGATTTTGTGGTCAAAAATATTTTTTTCAATTTTTTCAATTAGGGTAAACTTTTTTTTGACTCATCCTGTACTGGCATATATAAACCAACATGTATGATCAGAGTATAGTTTTAACAATGGGATGTATGTGTTAGACCACTAGAAACTCATATCTAGTGTTTTTGCTTTGTTAACATACTGTAAAACCAAAATGGCCGCCAAATTGATGGCCAAAAATGGTCAAAAATCCATAAAATAGTATAATATCAACCGAAATGTATCCAGTATTTATGCTATGTTAACATGGTTCAAAATCCAAAATGGCTGCCAAAATGGTTCCCGAAATGGCTGCAAAAATTGTCAAATTCCATAAAATGGGATAATATCAACCTAAATGTATGGTGAAAATATAGTTTTAATGATGGAATGCATGTATTAGACCACTAGTAACTCATATCTAGTATTTTTGCTTTGTCAACATACTTACAAATCCAAAATGGCCCCCAAAATGACTGAACAAATTGTCGAAATTCCATAAAATAGCATTTATCAACCAAAATGTATGATGAAAGTGTAGTTTTAATATTGGGATGTATCTATAAGACCACAAGTAACTTATATCCAGAAAATTTACATTGTTATAACATACTTTAAATCCAAAATGGCCGCTGCAAATCTTTAAAAAAATCTACATGAGTGAATGCTAATCCACAATAGATATTGTATGAGTGTATATTACATCACGTTTACCAAATAGTATGTTTTTACTATTTTTACATTTACAGCAGCCATTTCGGTGGCCATCTTGGTTTTAAAGTATGTTATTACAATGCAAATATACTGGATATGAGTTACTAGCTGTCTAATACATACACACCAATGTTAAACATATATACTTTCATCATATTTTGGCTGATATTATCCCATTATATGGTATTTCAACATATTTTTCAGTCGTTTTGAGACCCATTTTGGGGGCCATTTTGGATTTGTAAGTATGTTAACAAATCAAAAATACTGGATATGAGTTACTAGGGGTCTAATACATGCATCCCATCATTAAAACTATATTTTCACCATACATTTAGGTTGATATTATCCCATTTTATGGAATTTGACAATTTTTGCAGCCATTTCGGACACATCTTGGGGGCCATCTTGGCAGCCATTTTGGATTTTGAACCATGTTAACATAGCATAAATACTGGATATGAGTTACTTGTGGTCTAACACATACATCCCATCGTTAAAAGTATATTTTCATCATACATTTCGGTTGATATTATACTATTTTATGGAATTTTGACCACTTTTGACCATTTTTGGCCATCAATTTGGCGGCCATTTTGGTTTTACAGTATGTTAACAAAGCAAAAACACTAGATATGAGTTTCTAGTGGTCTAAAACATACATCCCATTGTTAAAACTATACTCTGATCATACATGTTGGTTTATATATGCCAGTATATGGAATTTTACCATTTTGGTGGCCATTTTGGCGGCCATCTTGGATTTAGGTGTGTTAACAAAGTAAAAGTTCTGGATATGAGTGTCTAGTGGTCTAATACATACATCCCACTATTAACACTATACTTTCACCATACAATTTGATTGCTATATGTCATTTTATGAGATTTGACCAGTTTTGGCGGCCATTTTGGACGCCATCTTGGATATCTGGAGAGCATCGGGGTTTTTTCACTGTTAACATATAAAATGTGTTTAAGGACTCTAAAAGGCATCTAAAAAAATTGGTTTGGTTTAGTACTGTGGGGGGGGTGCACGGGAACCCCCCTGTACATACCCAACTATATAGTGTGCGTTTTATTGTGAATTATTTCAGAGTCGCTTGTTCAAAATCATATCATACATAGGAGTTGCTTTGGTTATGGATAACACTACACGGTCTGTAGCACAAACTAGTGATTATACAATACAATTTCATATAATATATCAATCATCAAACTGCATTACATTTATCGAAAGCCCATTACCGTACCTCGATTTTAATTAGTGTCGGTACCAAACGTGAATTGATACTGAATAATTTACACTAGCTATTATAGTGCGGCCTACCTATAAATCATTCCTGTGTTTGATTGTTAACTTGTCACTAGTGTTAAGGTTGGAACCGTAAAATATCATTTATATTGGAGTATCCGATGACCAAACATTCAATATTGAAAAATATTTGGGGAAAATTACCCATATAACGAGGAAGAAAAAAAACCTGTTTTCCGGGCCCGACCCACCCACTGTTTGCGTTTTTCAAGAAATTTGTTTAGCATTTTTGTTTAATTGTTTTTCTCAAATCATGTTAAATCAGTCGTTTTTTGGCCGAAAATGTATCGAAATATTTTTTTCACAAGGTTTTCAGACAAATCCCGATTTTTGCAGCTTTTAGTGACATTTTAGGTTAAAAAAAATTAAAATAAAATAAAAATAAAAAACGACTTGACAGGTCGTCCGCCCGTAAAACATGATTTTTTCGTCGCCTAAGATAACTAATGAGATAACTAATGTAACATTGTACACGTTATAAGGAAAGCAATACAAAAATACACGGCTATTTAGTATCAAATGAAATATGTTAATACTTTTACCTTCGATAAAGATTCTGTTAAAATCGAAACGTCAGGTCCTCTTATATTTATTACATGTTAATAATGAACATGTTTGCAAGATTGGTTAAAAATGACACTCACGTCAAAGCTTTCTTTTATCAAAGCTTTGTTTTCTATGCACACAACAATCGATTGTTATCAAAAAACTAGTGTCAATAAGAAGAGGGTCAATAATAATGCGGATAACATTTCAGAAATAAGTTAATGTCTAAAGAGTTAGTGACTTTATAGATTGTCATAATGGATCATTTCGACAAAAACTTTAAATCTACTATCGTTACAAAAAATCTATATTTTCCATCAGAAAATCTAAAATTCATAAGAAAGATGGGCGTTTGCGCAAGATAAACACTCCACAAAAAGAAAGTATCTACTTTTTTCGAGGCGCCCTGTTTTTAATTCTTAGGACTCTAATAAATTCAACAAGTAGGGAAAAACAGGCATTTCCTCGTTTGTCACAATAGCACCAATATTGATGAAGCAGTGGCCATTTGAATACAAAATGATGCAGTTTTCATTGTTGCACTTAACCCTATACCCATGAAAAGAGCGTAAACAAAACAGTAAATCTAAAGCGTATCTCTTCTTTTTCTCTACCCATGAAAAGACAATCACAATCTGAACACCTCACATTGTCAAAGGCGTACAACAACACAATGGGAATCGTAGATAAGGCAGGCCTAAAAAGTATGACTTCAAACATCATGAAATATATTTCCATCACTGTCTTCAGTAGATAGCGACCTGATTTAACCTTCGTAGATAGCAACCTGTCATTAGGTTTGAAGGATAAGCATATTCATGAAGGAGTTCTTATCAGATTAACAAAGACCACTGCTGTTGTGGTGCTTTTCTAGGAGGTACCAACAAACATGCAAAAAAGCTGCCCGAGTTAGCAATAGGAGAACCAGTGCGATTACAGTCTGATAATCCTAAACAACAACCTGAGTGGCAGAAAGCCACAGGTATTAGACAGGTTCTTACTTCGTCGAGACTGAAAAAGGAAAACGATACCGTCGCAACAGAAAGTTTCTGAGAACAATCAAAGAACAAGAACATGATGAACAATCTAAAGACAGACCGCTCGGTAACAACAAGAACAGCGACAGACCAAGACCTACTGATCAGCAAACCAATGCAGCACAGCAGACTACTTAGCAGTCCAGTGCAAGAACACGCAGATCAACCAGTTCATCCACAACAGGAAAAAGAGCAACCAGGACCAGAAGCAACATCCGCAAGCCAGCGAGATACAAGGACTGTGTTGTATAGTAGCTGTGAGTGAGTTGAACAAACAATGTGTTGCTGAATCTCCTTTCATTAATAAATTCATGTTTTCTGCAACATCTGCTCATTACATTCCATGAAATTGAAGAAAATATGAGCCTATGTTGAATCCCCATACACATTTCTCATTGAAAATAGCTTATGAATAATTCATCAACCTCATTATAGCCTATACAATCCAATGGTAGGCAGTGTGTCAATGTTGACTTCCTTACCTAATAACCTTCGCAATTGTTTGTCAATGGATCCACTCATTAAAGTGAAACTAATCCCAAAATTGGCCCTTATCCTTAATCTTTTCCAGATATTGAGAATTTATCTCTTTATTCATCTTTAAAAATGGAATATTTGGGAGGGAATTTTAAAACTTTATTTGAACACAATGACTTTCATATTATAATGGAAACTATCCACATTTCCTATGCATTCTCAATGCACCCACAAGGTTTAAAAACTCTTGCTGGTATCCGGAGCATTTCTTATAAGGTCGGCAGTATGCCTTTTATTCCATATTTCAAATTAATTGATGCATGTCTCTCTCCAGTATTACTTGGTTCAGAAGTATGGGGCGGCTGTAATTCGTACGAGTGCATTGAAAAGGTTAAAATTAAAGCATGCAAACAATTCATGATGGTTTCAAGTAAAACTACCAATGCAGCCGAGGCGATTGTGGCAGATATCCATTGTTTATTACATAATTAGATTAATGTCGTATTGGTCAAACTTATTCAAATGTCAAGTGATCGCTATCCAAATAAATGTTAAGATGCTTTACTATCTTGATAGTAACGGTCATTCTAACTGGGTTAATATTAAAAATATACTTTTTAAACTCGGGTTTGGTATTGTTTGGATTATGCAAGATATTGGTTCTGTAAATAACTTTTTACTACAGCTGTCAAATAGGATGCGTGACATTTCTTCACAGGAATGGCTCACTGAGATCAATGCTTTACCCAAACTACGTACTTATACAGAATTCAAGTCGCTTCTTTGCCCTGAACAGTACCTACTCGAGGTCACGATTCCATGACACAGAAGAGCGTTGAGTAGATTAAGGTGTTCCAATAATTTACTATTGATTGAATCGGGTCGTATAAATAACATTGAGTTACGTAATCGTGTTTGCCCTTTGTGTAATCCAGGTGAGATTGAGTACTACGAATTACTACAATGCGTGTGCTTGTGTCAATCGGTTCGGCAGTTTTTCAATGAAATAATGGCCCCAGGGTATATACATGGCGAAGTATACTGAGCCAAGTATGGTTGACCCCCTGTGGCCTGGTGGTAAGTCGTTTGCCTCTGAACCCAGAGGTCCGAGTTCGAGCCCCGGGGCGTGGGGCTCTTTTCCCTCTCGCTGATATACCCGCATATACCCGCTGATGATAAAGCTGAATATTTTTCTAAAAAACAAACTCCATGCTTGTTACAATCATCTCAAAATGTCATATAAATCCATGAAGAAATAGGGTAGATTTATTATTTTAAAGATGAAATATGTCAAAATGAGAGAAATGCATTTATATGTTGCATTACTGATACAGTATGATCAACAAAAAGTATTTTGACGGCGAATTTGAGATATATTTATCTTACTACATATTAGGTAAACACATAAAAGTGGCACTATCACAAATAATTTCAAAATGGTAAAAAATCACCCATTTTTCGATTCATTACATTGTTTTTCAATATATATCATTGTTTATGTATGTATTTTTAAATAAATTATCAAACAACTTGTTGTTTAAATGTCTTACCTTGACATTCAGCGGGTGAAATGAGCATCGACATGTACCAGTAGCATATGAGCAGTATGTCAATCCAATCCATGGCGTTTACCATGTTTACAGCGAGTGATTTAAAGACAAAATCTGCTTGAGCGCGTATGTGCGAGTGCAATTAATGAAGAGAAGTGATAAACTTGACTTATCCCCGCAACAGTTTGGCATCATATGAATACAAATCGGTTGCTATAGTATTTGAATACTAAATTAAGTGATGGCATGCTCTCGGTATAGGCTTGTTTTCTCCGAGCAGTTATATCATATGGTTTAGCACGATCTGCTTTTTTTACCAAGGCATTATTAACGCATCCTAATTATGATTATGGGTATTGGTAGAAGGCTTTATTGTAATTAAATCACCTAAAAAGGTGTTCTGCTTCTATTTTAGGATATTGTATGTATATGACATATATAAAAATTCAGGTATAGACCTTCCGGAATATATCGCTACTATGGAGTTTCATGGACAATCCCATACGGTCATTTTGTCCAATCAATAGGCGAATAGATATGCTTTTTTTTATTTCTGGTTAATATTTAATAATGTCGCGCTGTATCCTTTAATTAAAGAAAGGTCAATAAAAGCAATCTTTAAATACTGCCCTCCTTTTGATGGACTTTAGAGGAATTACCCTTTTTTTCCCTTAAATTCGGCAGAAGATGACATTGCCATCCAATAGACCATTCTTGCACAGCTAAGACGGTTTAAACAATCCTCGTTGGTTCTCATAGAAATCGGCGACATTTTGAGACAATGTAAAATCGGGTAGGCGATGCTTGAATTTACTAGCGGGTCCCCCTCATGTAGTGCGTGTTTTATACTACAGTTTTGTTTTAGGTAACGCGCACTTCTGCAGTTCGTCACGCCGACAAATGGCGTACATGGGATTGGATAAAATGTTCGTGGGTTATTCGATACTACCAGGGGTCAAAATTGACAATTATGGGCAATTGCATGTACTAATCTTAGTAAAGGAATGTTTAAAAAGAATAAGAATAAATGATTTGTTTTCAGACCGTAGTATTTATAAACCTGATGTGCCTTAGTGTATAATAGTAAACACCAACAAAAATATAATGGGCCGTAAGGGATTATTCAACTTTAAAATACACCATTTTTAAAATACGCTATAGACAAAAGTGGTGCGCGGATACATGAATCCCGGAGGGTTTTTCTCAAATTATTTTGATAGGGGTGTGCCGCTGGAGGTTTGAAATCTTGGCACATATTTAGCGCTAAATGAAAGGCTGATTTGACCGGGTTTTTTCGATTTTTGCGAAAAGTGATTCAAGTTTAAGGATTCTCCAGCACAAATCATATGATTTTTTAAGGCGGGGTTCAAAAGAGAAACTTCATGTCTATCCAAGCACTTTAACTAATTGCAGAAGAACCAACGCGTCAATTGGTATGATTCTTTTTTATAAGTATATAAATAAATAAATAATTCAGTATACAATCGACCGGTGAATTAGTATTACCACTACCAGTAATCAATAATTTTCCCGTACGTCTGAGTCCGCGTGTGTAGAAAAGCAAAATGCGAAAATGAAAATCAGACTTTGTCCTTACATTTGGGATTGTATTGTAACTTCCTCGATAATCATTCCTAGCGTGCAATATCTCAAATTACATAGGAGAAATGTCTCAACAACTTTATAATTTAATATGTTCATGTAGGAGTTATCAGCATATTTATTACCTGGTCAATACTTATTGTGTTGACTGTATAATATTGGTATGCATGTTACGGCTACCATTGGTTATGCCGGTAATCTTCCGCCTACATGTACACTTATGGCTAGTCTATCTAGTCAGTAATGATATATCTACATCTATTTGAATGATTATATTTTGATACAAATTAACAACAATATTTAAACTATAACTCCTGTATTGAGAATGTTAAAGGTTGAATTTGTAAGAATGTATAATATGCTGTAAAGAAAAGTTACTGTGCTAATAAATAAAACTCTTGCTTGGAGGCTGAGAAAGAAAAACCTTCTGTGATATCCTTATCTGAAATTTGTGTGAGACAGTGTCAAACTCATTCTGAGCGGAAGGGAGCTTTTTGACAAGGTTACTAGCCACCGTGGTATATTAAAGGTCACCCAAAATGGTGATTCAAGTATATTTTATTCAATGGGGTATGTTTAGAAGAGTATTATGCAAAAAGAATTTCTTTAAAATATTGTCCAGGGAAAAATATATACAAGAAATCAATCATAATTTCCAGTGTTTCTTTTTTAGTGTGGGATGAACTGTATACGAATGACGCGTTACTACGTAACAGGTGTTACTCCCAACTCGGTATCGGTCCAGGTCTCGATCGATAAGTCTGCACAAACAAAAGTCATGAGTGGATGCTTACGCTATCGACCTATTGAGGTTCTGTGTGCGAGCCTGGGTAACACTCATGACGTATACAGGGTAGTAACCTGCCATCGTCAATATTTATGATACAAATTATTTATGCTTAGAAACTCTATATTTTGTTTTCGGTGCAATATTAAAGGGTAATTCTTTTTGCATTTTGT
This sequence comes from Ophiura sarsii, assembly GCA_035610835.1. NCBI lineage: Eukaryota > Metazoa > Echinodermata > Ophiuroidea > Amphilepidida > Ophiuridae > Ophiura > Ophiura sarsii. Next base: position 49,775,269 of record CM069455.1, read on the forward strand.
TTTTTACAATATCCTCCATCGAGAACAAAAAACTTTGTTGAACTATAGCATCTACACACGTATTGCTTCATTGTATATAGTTGTTATGTATTAAGAACATCATTTGTTGTTTGTATACTTTCAGACTGTTGTCATCTTTAACATCAATCTGACAACATAAAGAGAAGTATTCTTCATGACAACAGTCTCAAGCCACTAACTACAGGAACTACCAAGATGGTCGTAATTAACTGCCCGGTAGATGGATGCCCATACGCAACACCAGAGTCGTCTGAAGCCGTCGCCTGCGCTCTGCTATCGGCACATTCTACGGTACACATGGATGGACAAGTACACCCTGCTCCACGTGGCCCAAGATTAGAGCGCCCAAAGGTGGATGTAGGTGTGACACCCGAGGAGTGGAATGTCTTCACACGTCGTTGGGATGCATTCATCACCGGATCCGGACTCGATCCTAATGCCTCTTCGCCACAACTCTTCCAATGTGCCGGTGATACTCTCGGGAACAGCCTACTAAAGACGGATCCTGCCATAGTCTCCAAGCCCACTAACGACGTAATGGCCGCGATGAAGTTGCTTGCCGTCATTCCCATTGCTACTGGTGTCATACGCGCTGAACTCGTCCAGATGCGACAGCAGCGAGATGAACCTTTCCGCTCGTTCGCAGCCAGAGTGCGTGGAAAAGCTGAAACCTGTGCCTACGTCACAGAGTGCATTTGTACACGGAAAGTGAACTTTACCGATACTATAGTCCGGGACGTCCTCCTAGCAGGTATTGCGGACATTGATATTCGACGCGAGGTGCTAGGCACTGATGCCATACTCGGACGCGCGGTAAACGACGTCATTGCCATTGTCGAGAGCAAAGAAATGGCCAGGAATGCCTTGCCCACAACCGCGGCTGGAATATCCTCCTTCCGCCGAGAAAAAGCCACCCCAACAGGCACGCAGTCGACCCCCGACCGTAACCGAACTGCCATGTGCCCTGACTGCAAACAGACATTTTCCCTGTTCTCCGAGGGTGCTCGAGGCTGGAACACTAGACCCCATCGCCAGTGCATCAAATGCTACAGGGCGCAGCGGAGTAGCCGCCGCAGGGACGCATCTCAGCACCAAGCGTCCTCTACATCTGAAACTGGGGTGATATTCGCACAAGTGTCGGCATTGCACGAAACGGGGTCAAACCACCAACAGCCACCCATGCGCACTAATAACCGCCACCGTCGCCATCGACGACGCCCCCGTTTCAAGCAAACGCAGTCGGAACCACGTTCTACCCAAGTTCACGCCCACAATATCTTCTCAAAGGGTGCACGGCGCAGGGCCCGCTTCTTGAACCATCCGGAAGTGCAGCTACACATGTCAGTGAACAACTCGGACTATCGAGCTTTCGGACGACGCTGTCCTACCACCGCACCTACGACCATCACAGCGATGGCTGACACTGGAGCCCAATCTTGCCTCTGTTCCATGGACGGTTTTTTGGCTGCTGGATTCTCTGAGGAAGACCTCGTTCCTGTCCACGTAGACCTAGTCGCAGCTAACAAGTCTCCTATCACCATAGACGGCGCTATCATCGTGCGTCTACAAGGAGTGCCCCTGAGCGACGACAAGAAATCGTGCGCCACCATGGTATATGTAAGCAAGTCAGCCCATGGATTTTACCTGTCTTGGGAAGCCATGATGGATCTTGGAATAGTATCGCACGACTTCCCCTCAGTTGGAGCAGCTGAACTTCAGCCCCCAAAGGCCCAACGTCCACTTAAGGAGGATCACCCTGCAATCAACGCCGGTTGCTCCGCACCACCTTCAAATGGCACAGGCCCATGTTCTTGTCCACCACGTACAGTGGTTCCCGATCGGCCCGATACCCTTCCTTTCGAGTGCACCCCTGCCAACAATAGTAAGATGGAAGATTGGTTGCTACAACACTTTGCAGCATCGTCATTTAATACCTGTCCTCACCGCCCCCTCCCATGCATGACAGGGCCTCCAGTGGAGATTCACCTCAAGGAAGGTGCACCCCCTAAGGCAGTGCATAAACCTGCCACAGTACCAATACATTGGCAAGAGCAGGTGCACAGCGACCTATTACGAGATGAGGCACTAGGAGTCATTGAAAAAGTCCCATATGGCGAACCAGTACTGTGGTGCCACCGCATGGTCGTTACACGGAAGCACGATGGAACTCCACGCCGCACCGTGGACCTCTCCCCACTAAACAAAAACTGCCAGCGAGAAACATTCGCCAGCGAGTCACCGTTCCACCTAGCGAGACGCGTCCCCAAAGGAACTTGGAAGACAGTCAGTGACGCATGGAACGGGTATCACAGCGTCCCCCTTCGGGAATGTGATCGCCATCTGACCACCTTTATCACACCTTTCGGCCGATGGAGGTACATCAGAGCGCCCCAAGGCTTCCTCTCATCCGGTGACGGATACAACCGCCGTTTTGACGCTATCCTCTCTGATTTCGACCGCAAGGAGCGTTGCGTCGATGACACTATCCACTACGACACTAACCTTGAAGCACATTGGTGGAGGACCATTGACTTCCTAATTCGTGTTGGCCAGTCAGGAATAGTTCTCAATCCAGACAAATTCCGTTTCGCACGCAGAGAGGTTGATTTTGCAGGCTTTCGGATCTCTGATGAAGCCATCGAGCCACTGCCGAAATACCTCGACGCTATACGCGGATTTCCGACGCCAGCATCCACCACAGACATCCGTAGCTGGTTCGGCTTAGTTAACCAGGTCGCCAACTATGCACAACTACGGAACACCATGGCGCCCTTCAAACCATTCCTCAGCCCAAAGGTCCGCTTCGAATGGACTCCTGCGCTTGATGAAGCCTTCAATACATCTAAGGGTGCCATCGTTGACGCCATCCGCCACGGCGTAGAGATATTTGACCCTACGAAGAGAACCTGCCTACGCCCAGATTGGTCCTGCAAGAGCATCGGATACTTTTTATCACAGAAGCACTGTGCCTGCGAGTCCCGCATCCCTGACTGCTGCGATAATGGATGGAGGGTAACATTAGCTGGCTCCAGATTCCTCTCATCTGCAGAGCAGCGCTATGCTGCAATCGAGGGCGAGGCACTGGCAGTGGCATGGGGACTCGAACAGTCGAAATACTTTACTCAAGGATGCAATGACCTTCTCGTTGTCACTGATCACAAGCCCCTGATCAAAATCATGGGAGACCGTACTCTCGATGAGATCCCCAACTCCAGACTCTTCCGCCTCAAGCAGCGTACACTACCATGGGCCTTTGAGATCGCACATCTCCCCGGCAAGACTAATACTGCCGCTGACGCCACGTCCCGACACCCCGTAAGCAACTTTGCAGAGCTATCTAGCCTCACACTACACTCAGCACAAGATGATGCCGAATGCGCCATGACCGCTGCCATCCGTCACGAGACGCGGAACATAACAGCATTGACATGGGAACGCATTGCCTCTGAGACCGCAACCGATCCTGTCACACGCCAGCTTATGGATGCCATCTACACCGGCTTCGGGGATGCACACCGTACCGCAAATGACGGGCTGGCCGCATTCTGGCAATACAGAGAGTCGCTCCATGTATTGGATGGTGTCATCTTGTTCAGTGACCGTGTCGTTATCCCATCATCCCTTCGTGGCGAAGTTCTCCAGACACTCCACTCCGCCCACCAAGGCGTCACGTCCATGGAATCACGTGCTCGCGCTATCGTGTTTTGGCCGGGAATGACAAAGGACATTCAGTCAGCCCGCGAAAGATGCACAGCATGCAACCGGAACGCCCCGTCACAAGCTGCATTGCCCCCTACACTATCGCCAGTCCCCGCAACACCATTTGAATCGATCTACGCTGACTTCTTTGACTTCGGTGGATGCCACTACCTAGTCGCCGGCGATCGTCTATCTGGATGGGTCGAAATCTTCAGAGCACCGCATGGTACTACTCAGGCTGGAGCGCAGGGCCTGATCGCTGCTCTCCGAACATTATTTGCCACGTTTGGCGTTCCTGAGGATATCTCGAGTGATGGAGGCCCAGAATTCTCTGCTTCTGCGACTGCCGACTTCCTTACACGATGGGGAGTCCGTCACCGTGTGTCATCTGCCTACTTCGCTCAATCGAATGGCCGCGCCGAGGTAGCAGTCAAGAAGGCGAAGCGCACCCTGATGGACAATGTTGGGCCCACTGGTTCCCTTGATAATGACGGTCTCTTACGGGCACTACTCCAATTGCGCAACACTCCGGATCCTGACTGCAACATCTCACCGGCGGAAATAGTCTTCGGCAGACCTATACGCGATGCCTTCTCATTTGTCAGCCGACAGAATAAGTTCACTAACCCATCCATTCGCACTACCTGGCGCGAAGCATGGGCACTTAAAGAAGACGCAATGAAAGCCCGGATGCCACGCTCACTTGAAGCCCTCAACGCTCACGCAAGGCCCCTTGCACCACTATCGCTGGGCAACCGTGTGTTCCTGCAGAGCCAACACGGTCCGCATCCTACTAAGTGGGACAAATCCGGCACAGTCGTCGAGCTAAGGGACCATGACCAATATTGGGTCAAGGTTGATGGATCTGGACGCTTATCGCTAAGAAACAGGCGCTTCTTACGCAAGTTTACTCCACCCACGGTCGCAATCGAGGATTCCACACATCGCTCGCGACGACACATGGTCGACCATGGCATGAGCGTACCAAAACGACACGCAATGGCACCGCAACCACAGCCAGCGTCAGACCAGCTGGAACAGGGCCCCACCGCTGTCGCACGACCGCACACGTCTACTTCTATGACAGAGGCTACCGTGCCAACGATGGATGCCCCAGCACAGCCCGTGCTGGACCATACAGCAGCATCAGCACCACTGATCCCGCTGACGCCCTCAAAAACAAATCTGCCACCACCGGACATACCAACAGCACCTATTACACCAGTCGCGTCAGGTGGAGTTGCCCTCGCACGCCCTCGCAGACAAACAATAAAGCCTCGTCACTACGTGCCTGAGACTGGTAAATGGCAGACCCGCTAATCTGCTAGTTGTTACGTTAGCGCGGTATTAACCCCTCTAACTATAGCATCTACACACGTATTGCTTCATTGTATATAGTTGTTATGTATTAAGAACATCATTTGTTGTTTGTATACTTTCAGACTGTTGTCATCTTTAACATCAATCTGACAACATAAAGAGAAGTATTCTTCAAACTTGAATCACCATTTTGGTTGACCTTTAAAGGTATTGAAATGATCAGTAACCTTGGTGGAGTCAAAACAAGTCTCACCTTCAATATCCAAAACAATATTGCACTGTTCTTTAGTTTTGGTGCTGTAGCCAAGGGTTTTTATTGATGCCAAAGTTTCTTGGGATTGTTTTTATGCTCATCATAAAGGTGTTGCTTTCCTTTGAATAACCATATTTTGATAAAGGTATTCTGGTTTGAAATGGTTGAATTGCATTTTGGTAGTTCAGTTAAGGTGGGTCTATTGGCCGATGAAAAACTTAGATTTCCTTTAAAATTTTATATGTTCTAGCCCTTGGTCTAACAATTCTGGAACTGAAAATTTTATTTCAATCGGACAATCGGTTGCCGAGATATGGTAGGTCAAAGAGGCATAATACCAACATCTTTGGCAACAACTTTCTTTTTATTTTCTTTATTTTTTCCAATTCCAGTTGCCATGTAATGTCCTAATTATGGCTAATTATGTATGCATGAAATATGCAAAGTAAAGTTTGTGGACTAATGAGATGAGCTATGATGATGAAACTTGGTACATGGGTAGAACACTTGAAGATCTAAAAACGTATGTTAGCTTTTGTCTAATTTCCATTTGCATACTAGTAATTAATTAGGCCCTAATTAAGAAATGTTTAAACATTTTAATTACCATAGACGAACTAGTCATATACCTGTTTACTTGATGATAGACAGCACATAGTTGACATGGAGAAAAATAGTAACCTTGTCAAATTCCCAAGACAACTGGATGTGCCTAGTAACCCAGAGTGGTAGCTCGCCTTTCAGCACATGATGTACAGACATTTTTCAGAAGAGAGTTTTGTGGATAGAGATAGCTTTTAATGGTTTAAAGGATATTTTGCAACATTCAAGTTCTCTACATATGACATTCACGTTTTTGTACAGCTCAACAAGTAATAAACACTTCATACTTTCCACTTTTAATAGTCTCAATTCACATGTTATCAAAGTCCCAAATCATTAGACTTGACATCAAGTCTCAGGCTCATTGCAAAGTTTATTGCAAAGTTAGGCATATTATGTAGGTATTGCATGCGATAGTCTAAAGCAGGTTATTGTAAAGTCAGGCATTTGTAGATATTCCACGTGCAGTCAATAGGGGTTTATTGCAAAGATAGGCATGTGTGTAGGTATTGCATGTGATAGTCTAAAGCGGGTTATTATAAAGTTGACATTCCACGTACTGTCCGTCAATAGGAGTTTTATTGCAAAGTTAGGCATGCGTAGGAATTGCATGTTTTAGTCCAAAGTCTAAAGCGGGTTATTTTAAAGTTAGGCATTAGTAGATATTCCACGTACAGTCAATAGGGGGTTATTACAAAGATAGGCATGTGTATGTCTATACACATGCCTATAGTCATGTATGTAAAACTGATGAATTAGGGCAAGTTCACTGTGTAGCAAAAAGGGAGAAAGCCAAGGACAATGCAATTGGGAACATTAGGCCCCCGCCACCGCCACCGCCGCCACCCCTGACGTTCGAAATATAATCAATCATCTCAGCGAAACAGTTATAGAAATACCCGATTTATTCGTACAATGCCAGCTAGATAAATAGGGTTTCAAAAGACACCCAAACCATAGCTCATTTAGTTGTTGAGTTAATATAGAGAGGAATGATTCGTCCCCAAAAATGCAACGCCGCCACCCTTTTTGGGTGGTCAGTTCAAAACACATGGCCATATATCAACAGCCAATTTAAAATAGAAATTATGTATGCAGCCTAAATTTTATTCAGTGGCAATTCTATTCATTAAACCATGCATTATGTGGTAGGAAAATAATTATCTAATGTATATTGAGCATTTTAATGGAACACATAACTATGTTCAAGTAAACGAATTTAAACTGCACATCCACAACCTGCGGTTATTTGAAATTCGCGCGCGGTTGTCTGTCGAAAGTGATAGCAATACCCAATATATTGTGATGTCATCGCAACTGGTCGCTGGACGGTATCACGCAGGAATTCAAGGCATAAATCGATAATATAAATACATGAAACGGATGCGGACATCTCGTAAGTCTTTCGTCATAGCTTTGATCACTATGACGACGTCCATTTTTTTCTTTCTAAAGTCGACTTTGTCTTTACGCGATACTTTTAAAAACTTACAGAAGTGGTCTGTATAAGAATAATATAAAATGCTCACAAAAAGTATCGAAACACTTATAAATGATCCAATATATAATGGCTCGAAAGGGCACGCATTCATCGAAGCAAATAATCAAGTGCATAATTTTGTTGTGCGTATTTTGACACCTCGATCGATGAGATACGATGTTGCGGAGCGGAGTTGTTGTCATTCCAATGGTCATCCTATAGAAAGAGGTTTGCATTACTGTTTAGAATGATCAGATTCGTGCTTTTCAATAGGGATGAGTGTCACTTTTGAAACTGGACCAACTATCATTGAAATGACAATAACTCCGCTCCGCAACATCGTATCTCAACGATCGTGGTGTCAAAATACGCAGAACAAAATTATGTACTTGGTTATTTGCTTTGATTAATGCGTATCCTTTCGAGCCGTTATATATTGGATCATTTCTAAGTGTTTCGATACTTTTTGTGAGCAGTTTATTAATGCTACATATCTGGGCGCTAAACTTCCATGGCACGGATTTCCTCTAAGAGAACTAACTCGCAGAACGCCTTTCATGTGTTCATTTTAATCTGAACTAGAACACATTCGGGGCGTATCGGTCACTGTGCGGGAGCAATCACTGTATTACTAGTGGACTAAAGGGAGCCCTCCGTTGATCATATCAATAGATAGGGGGGTGGGGTACCGCGCCATTTTGTCTCGAAGCAATGGTTATGACGTCATATTTTTGTCGATTTTTAGAACTCTTGCATTGGATTTACGTGCAAAAAATATGCCCTTGGCATCATACTTTCCCAGGTGGGCAGTTCATTTTAAATTTCAGTATGTTCTAAAATGGATGGTTTTCTAAACACTTCGAGAAAGAAAATCGAACTGCCCACCTCTGAATTGCCAAAAAAATGCTTTAAACAAGTCCACTTTTTGTGCCTTGCCTTGGAATGTAGAATTACTAGCGCATTAACCCATGACCCCGGTGCATGTTCGCTGTGTATGACAGATCGTAACATGAATAATGCAACACGTTTCAGTCGAGCAATGATTGGGTAAGGGTATAGACTTACTGGGTTGATGTGTGGTAGAGCATGACATTGTATTCAGTGAGATCATTTGCATACTTGGGACATTCTACACCATACCGCTACCAATGTTTTTGGACCGTATGATAAATGACGGCATTCCAAAATATCAACGTTTTTTACCTTTCTTTCAAAAAAAAGGAGTATAATCACATTACAAACACATTTTGTGCGAGAGAAACACAAATTTTGCAAAAATGGCACAATAAAAATCCGTTCGTTATAAATAAATGGATGGATATGGCTAAATAATAAAACTATCACAATTATTATACTCATCGGTCTGTGGCGTGCGTACGCGTGTCGTTGGCAATCCGCAATCACGGGTTCGATTCCCGGAAATTGCTTGTCCTTTTATTTTTCTATCTTTTAAACTTGGTGGATTAATGTAACATCATTGTTTTGTCAATTTTTATAAATTATTTCACATACTCCTATGTGAACTCGGTCTTATGCCGAGTTCACATATGAGTATACTATTCGGGTATACGGTGCACGTTTTGCATGGCACGCGTATAGCTTAAATCGAAACAATGTAATTTCATAATACCGGGTCACATAAAACGGCACTATTCGAAAAGGCCGTATACCTGCGTATAGTGTAGTATAGTATAGTATACCGGGAATCGTGCGTGTTCGATTTTCGTGCACCGTATACCGTCCTGTTTGGATGTGGCGGGCTGCAATTCGTGTGTACAGGCGTTCCGAATTTCCCCTATCACGATTTATAAACAATTTATTGCGTAGAATAGGGTAAGTTAGAACAATAGGACGCCTTTGTACTATACTTTTTCAGAATCCTTGTGCTCAGCCGAACAATTTGGTGTGCCATTTGAATTTTTGGCCCAGTATGGCGGCCATTTTGGAATTTTTGCTATAAAAGAACGTTCCCGTCACTTTTGAGAAATGCATGGGACCCCATTTTCTTTTAAAATGGTTCTAGTTGACAAGTTCACTAAGAAACTAAGGTAAGGACTCTACTACGAGTAGGGCTCGCGTGCTACCCTATGTGACTCGCCGTGCCCGTATAGCGTATAGCGAATACCGAATAGCGTATACCGAATAGCGAATAGTGAATAGCGTATACCCCTATGTGAACCCAGCCTAAAGGGTAGCCAAATATATTTGCGAGCTCTGCTCTGATTTTGGTCAGCCCACCAATGTATGTACTTAAAATTATTGTATATTATTGTTAGTAAACAAAACTGAAACCAAAAACTGAAACTTACATCATTCTCTCGATTGGTAAATGACTTCACAAATCAGGTTTACTCCTACAACGTTATGGTCAGCGGACTGTTCCCGTGAACACCCCTCCTACTCAAAGGGACAAGGTCACTGTACGAGTTGCAATCTGTTGCCCATTTTTCAACGGACATTTAGTCCCAAATGTTGGCATTTTGTAGAGTTTATCATCTTTCCCATGTGATACGATCTGTCAAAACCCGTCTGATGTCGCAAAATTTGAACTAGAGATTATGGGCAAAATATGTTTTGGTCATAAGATTTTTAGAAAATTTATTTCCAATACTTTGCGTTATCTTTTATGAAAATTCCCCTTCAAAAACTTACATAAATCACTTTTCTAATTAACCACATGCTATTCTATTTCTATACCAAGTCTTTTGGGCCAGTTTTCATGACTTTTTATGACTTCGCAATCATTCACTCATAACCTTTGTTTTTTTGTAGTGATCGTAGAAAAATGATAGAAACAGTTCCGATAGCACGGTTTCGGCCATTTTATGATATAAATCTCCAATATGAAGAATCCACCATTTAGCGGGTTTTCACAGATCGCATCACATATCATAAAGTGGTATCAGTCTTCGTTTTACTTGTCAATGAAAAAATTATGCCAAAAATATCTCTTGTACTTTGCGATTGGGAGAGAAATTGCAGCCGACTCTTTGACAGAACTTGGGAATAGGCAAGTTCAATTTATGTAACAACCAAGAGAAGAAAAGAGGAGCTTCCCAGAAACCATTGTGGCTGGTCGCATTACTATGTCTAATCAAACGTGCACTCTCATAATTTAGTACATGGTTCCCATTCCTGGTTCAGAATAAACTGGGTAAACATGAATCGTTAGTAAAATAAAACACACCATTCCAAAGTTCTAGTTCTGCTCTATCAATTTATGTTATTTTGTTCACTAACGATTCATGTTATAGAGGGAAATATCACTTTTAAAAGCTCCAAAACATAAATATATAATGCATTGTGGGAAGGTTATGATTTCTGTCCGGTCCAAAATCCGATAGCTTTTAATACTGCACCAGTGTGGGCACCCGTGTGTGAAATACACTTTTGAAATGCCCGCTTTGTTAAGCATATCATGCGTGTATGCTCCATAAAGATGGATCGATTACCAATCCTTTGCGAGTATTTCTGTACATGTGGATACATTCAACTAGCTGATTCAAATGATGACAATAGCCGATCGAAAAGTATGGCCAGCAAGAAAAGGTCCTTCCCACAATGCATTATGCTTTAATGCCTCTAAATTTGTCAACAGCAGTAGTGTAAGTTAATAAGACATGGTAATTTGATCGGACACACTGGTTTCTGGGAAGATACCGATATCTTCTCTTGTAACAACCCGACCTAGAGGAAATTCTTTTTAAATACACCTAGCACCAAAAGTCCCGGACCAGGTGCTTTGAGGTTGGTCAATTCAAAATAGATAATCGGTACCAAAAATCCGAGATACACCTTTGTCTTTGAAGAAATTTGCTCATTTAGTGTAACTAGCTATGAAGAATGAAAGTCTTTGCTATCTTTACACACGCATTTTCAGTGCGTGATCACTCTCAAATCAATGATTTCCTATACCTAGTGCACGGTCATTGAAACCGCCATAACTTAATAAGTATCCATAAGATTTTGTTGAATGAGATATCAAACTGCGGAGAAGAAATTTGCTCATTTAATGTATCTCAGATTTTTAGTACCAATTACCTATTTTGAATTAGCCAACCTCAAAGCACCTGGTCCGGGACAGTTGTTGCTAGGTGTACTTGGGTACACATCAATGTATATTTGTTCAAAAAAGTTCGAAAATTCAATCAAAATTTGCGTTGCATATCAATGGAAACTCGATACCAAAATGGGTAGCAATTACTGGTGTCGGAGCGCAGCCACTTGCTTGAGAATATGGGGCAGTCTCGGGCGGAATGCCACAATCACTACTTTGTCCTCGAGTCGGAGCATCACAGCAACAACAAAAATTGTTTAACAGTCGAGCAAACCCCTAGTTAAACAACTTTTGCATATTTCAAGCAGGGTACTTTAACCACTTTCAGCAAACAAAATAACCCGTCCTGCTTGCATGAGTCAAGTTTAATAGTTACGTTCGAGAAGTTGGTGAAATGTATTCGAATGGATACACTACCGACACTGATACTAAACCGATACAGATACTAAACCGATACTGATACTACGGCAGTTTCCAAGTTTTAAACAGTTTGTACAGCACGTACAGTGTAGTTGTCAATGTATCGTCGCTGTTCCGACATAACGACACATCACAACAGAATTAAGTAAAGTGATGTCGTTATGTCTGAACAGCGACGATTCATCGAACCGATGAGCCGTTCTTTAGCACGAAATAGTGGTGAAGTTGGCACATTTTAAATGACTTCCAAATTCTCATGCAGGTGACCAAGCAAAGCACCAAGCGATCGCTGCATGAAAAAGGAACACTTCAGCTTTTCATTGATATGAAACAATACAAATATATCATGAAATATTCTAAAGATTATTGATGGGGGAAAACAAATTTCGGACCTTTTTCAGCAGTTTATGAAATATGAAAATGAACACAACATAAAGCCTGCTACCAATAAATAGCCTGCTATGAAGTAGATAACATACCTCTAGAGCATTTGCAAATGAAGAACTTTGTTGCAAAAGGGCCACCAGACCACCCCGACATGTTACTAATTTTGCATTTTGTATTGACCGGTCCATGGAATTAATCAAATTATTGTATGGCCGTGTTCATTACCGTTTCCATGACTTGGATTAGTGCATCCATGCACGCCAATGGAGGCACCAACCAATACAAGCCAAATTCCACATAATTAATAGCCATCCATTCAATAATGCAAAATTAGTAAAAAGGCAGAAGTGGATGTAGGCCCTTTGCAAAACGGCTCTTCAAATACAAAACTCCAAATTGTAATGAACAAAGGAGCTATATGGGCAAAAACAAGGTCCAAGTCTTCATTGCAACATTTATTCATTTTTCTCATCAAAACCATATGATAAATAAAGTCATTTGAAATATAATCTATAATAAATATTTGTCCCGTCTATATTTATTATGAAACTGGCATTCATTCAAAATGTGTAGCATCTAGTCACTTCTTGGATCCTTTGTCGGATGGTTATTCACTAATTGTCCACACATTCTCCACATTCCTATGTTTGGAAAACAGATGTATAATTGCGCATGTGTATACTGCAGGGTATGACTAGTAATGTGCGCGAATGCTGGAGAATGGGCTGCCAGATTTTGTATAATTATTGTGTAGACATTCTCAGCATCTTTAACACTTTCCACGCGGCTATGAGATTTACCGTATACAAAAAAGATTTCAGAAACCTTTCCCAATTTTCGAAGTCGATCTCAAGGATTACCGACCCAATACTAGGCATGTTTGTACTTATGTCAATGCATTTCTCACGAAGATTCCAAATAATATGGTAATGAAATTCCATAATTTTGACATTTTGTAACACTTTGGAATGTCGTCTGCAGCTGCTTGCCGCGTGGAAAGTGTAAAAGCTTCTTGGATCCAAATGGAAGACTGTAAGAGTACAATGCACGACGAAGAATGCTGGAGTATGGGATGTGCGATTCTGTACAGCTACTGCATTTTAAAGATGATTAGTCATTCAATGTCGACACATTCCCAGCATCTCTACGTTTCCTGGTCAGAGGTTGCCAACTAATAAATAATAAGTACTTTAACGCAAGTTATTAGAGTGAATTAATAATATCGCGCAATACAGACAATGTCCACTCATATTATCGGCATCTCTACGATTCTTGGAATCCCGACTATAGACAGATGTATTGCGAGTTGGTGTAGTAACAGGCCTGGCCGCTTGCACAAGGGTTACTGGAACATGGGTTGCCATCGACGACATCTGAAAGATAGAGATTCAGAGAATTAGGGAAAGGTGCATTGTAGCAGTGTTCTGGTAAGTAAACACAATCTTGGTCGACCACTAGTATCATCATGATCATCATTAGAAGGGGGAAAGTTATAATCCGAGACCATTATTACCGAATTACTTCAGTAATAATCGTCTCGGGTTATGACTGACCATGGGAGCAAATGTGACCAATCACCTCCAAGGGTATGTCTTGCCTCGTTTGGAAAATATGTTTTTTGGACAAATTTGCGTGAACGAAATTAAGACCGTAACAATACACTGGTCTCAAATCTTGTCCCTCTTGCTATCGTGGCAAGACTATACCCACAGGACCACAGAAGCTCTATGTACGTGTGCACCAGAATTACGAGCGCTAATTTATACAAGTCTATACAGAGAATCTCAAGTGGACGAAATAGATAAGCAGCATTCTAGCAGAACCTATGACAAGGAAAACGCTATTAAATCCATGCAAGGATCGTGCAAAGGATAAGCCGAAAATTTGAATTGAATAAATAATAAAGACTACTTTTAACTGGCATGAAAGAAATCAAAGACTTGCGAATTCACTTGTGTGGCAAAGTTTACCCACCGGTCCACGGAAGCCTTATTTAAATACGTAACGTCTCACTTAATAGGTACCAAGTCTGTTAATTTTATTCATACAGTTGTCGGTTATTTATTGGAATTTCTCATATTCTACTTTTAGAAACTATTGATCAAATTTATTGCAATTTGTCTCAGCGAGGCGTTCATTTCACACGTACATACGTGCTAAAATTGACATGGAATTACATCATTGACAAACTGCAAGTGTCAAGTGAATAAACTCAATTCAGCTGCCATTTCATGACAATTTTCTTGCACCATTTCATCACAACTATATTGTTTATTATAAATTATACACTACTCCATCGAGGCCAACCTTGCTGCAGTCACGTCAGCAAAGGGTGCAGTTGTCTCAAAGAAAAGTCGAGAACTGAATACCAACAAACGGAGCTTTTTGAAAGCTTCAAAATGACACATTTGTTTAAAGATTTTCAATGCCTAATTCCGTCAATATCTAAAAATGCATTTTACCGACAACACTACTAAAAGTATACACATTATAATAAGGGATGCATAATGATACAGTAGAATAATATTTGCAGAACATGATTTAGACATCAGTGCCAACCAGCATGAAGCACAAGGCTTGGAAAAATGGGCCAATTGGGAAGCTCCATTAAGGGAAATTTGGGCATTGCAGGAAATTTTGCTCGTCCATATAAAGACTTATACAAGATAGTGGGTAATTTTGCATTTTGGAGGGCAATTTGAGATAGCTTGCCGGAAAATCAACATTTTTCCAGGCCTGCTTCATGCAAAGGTTTGGGTTTTTTTAAAGAATAATTATTGACCAAAATATGATCAGTGGTAATTTTGACTGAGAAATCGATGTTAATCTCTAGTAACTTGACCCTTGATCCAAAATTCTTACCATTGCCCTCCTGCACTATGACATCAAACGAACAAATCGCCTCGTTTCCGGCCAGATCACGGAACGTATAAGTCACCGCGGTCGTACCAATGAGGAATTCAGATCCTGGTGCGCGAGATCTGGCGACATTGGGGGCCACTCCAGAATTATCGGTGGCGATCGGTTCATTCCAGTTGACGAGGGCGCTGGTCGCTCCGGAAGAGGCGGTTACTGTCGGGCTGGCGGGACATTGTTCAATGATGGGTGGGGTATTATCAGCTGGGGCAACAGTCCCTCCTACGATACAATGGATATAAACATGAATAGATTTGAAAGTACATGTAACCTTTTGGAATCTTTTTTCCCAAGTGCTTTATTTGTTCCCATAGCGACAATCAGAGTGCGATGGCCCTGTTAAACATTTCTGTTGTAGCCTAATAAATAATGTATCCCAACAAAGTACACATTTAATGCATGCATTTTTATACCCCTGCACTGACAAACAACTTTCTCAACCAGAGCAATATGACAACAGGTGGATAAGCGTCAAAGCTGTACGCACAGCACGAGGGAGTCTAGGTGCGAAACTTAATCGCGTAGCTGCTGGCTGAACAAACAATGGACTCTCTGAACCGACCTGACCACGCGAATATAGACTTTAAAAATGATAGAGTGCTCCAAATAACAGATATACTTACTGGAGACAGTAACGCTGAACAAGCAAGTCGCAGAGTTGCCTGCCTCATCCTCGAATCTATAGGAAACCGTGGTAGTACCAGAGAAGAGATCGCCGGGAGCGTGGGATTGAGACTGGAGCGAGGGCGCTACACCAGAGTTATCCGTAGCGGTAGGTGTTGTCCAGGTAACTGCAGTAGATGTTGAGCCAGCGGGAGCCGATACGCTTATTCCGTTGGGACAGCCGGAGATCACGGGAGAGATGCTATCAACAGAGCCACCTAAATGAACAAAAACAAACACGGAAGTCCATATTTACTGATATAATTTAAAATGGCGACATAAACTCCAGATGAGAGCATAGAGGACAAAAGGTATAACATTGGTGGGTTGCAGTGGATTTTAAAATGTTCAACCCCTCATGAACAATGATGAATAAAGCTAACACAATAATGACGAAGAGAAAGAAACGAAAGGGGATGCTTGGCCAATGCCTCTGTATCCAAACAAAGGCCAGATTAACGCAATCGTCAGACGACAAGGATATATAATCATATAAACACTTCAAAAGAAGTAAGTTCCCCTTTAGGGTTTCCCTTATATTTTCAAAAATATACATTGGGTTGAAATGGGTTTTCTGTCAAATTGTTACGAGGTTCATACCAATACTTAACCAAAATTTCAAATCAACGGGTTCTGTCATGCTTGAGTGAGCTTGTCTTGAATGACAGAATGTCACATTTGAAAAGTTGTTAAAATAATGTTTAGTAGTGTGTGTATCCACCACGTTGGTGTATCAATTGACGACATCGATTTCTCATAGTGTTGATAGGCGCGCTACTCGATATGGAAGTCCAACTCTTGTTGTACCAGAATTTTAGCAACTTTTGAAATGGGACATTCCGTCATTCAATACGTGCTCGCTCGAGCATGACAACCTGTTGATTTGAAATTTTGGTCAAGTATTGGTATGAAGCCCATAATCATTTGACTGAAAACTCCATTTCATTCCAATGTATTGTTTTGGAAATATAAGGGAACCCCTAAAGGGGAACTTACTTCTTTTGAAGTGTTTATAATTATATATATTCTATTAAATATTAATTTAATTTAAGTGTCCAAGAACTTCTTTTGCCGAGTGTATAATGCACACTTGTATGCTTGCGGGACACCTCCTTTGAATATAGATCAGGGTTTCTAACTGGGTTCTCCCCGTATAGTGTTTTTACGGCTACGGTCAAAAACCTGGATACAAGCGAATATTGAAGTTTGGTTGAATTTGGGGACAATTTCCTATTTAATATAATAATAAACCATACTTTAAAGCGCCTTACGTAAACACCTCCAGGCGCTGTACATAGATTAAATGATAAAACTTACGGTACATATAAAACCCATCATAAAAACAGTTAAAATACCAATATTAAATTAACAATAAATAAATAAATAAATACGAATGAAACATGATAAAAACCCTGCAGAATATAATACACTGCAAGCAAATTACAGTATTTCAGAAGAGAATGCAAGTGAAACATGATAAAAGCCTGCAGGATATAATACAGCGCAAGCAAATTACAGGTTTTTCAGAAAAGATGTCAGACTTCAGGCAATGTCAGGCAGGTTAAAAAATGTGCGTCTTCGGCTTTAACACAGGTTAAAAAGGGGTGCGTTTGTGAGCTATTAAGCAGAAATCTGATGACAAG
Organism: Ophiura sarsii; assembly: GCA_035610835.1. Lineage (NCBI taxonomy): Eukaryota > Metazoa > Echinodermata > Ophiuroidea > Amphilepidida > Ophiuridae > Ophiura > Ophiura sarsii. The sequence continues at coordinate 49,792,731 of CM069455.1, forward strand.
ATATTTGGTTGCTGCTTTATGCCATTTCATCACATTACCCATTGTCACAAAATACAAATTCATTTGACAAAAACTACCAACAATTGGGTCATCAGCAGGGAGTCAATAATTATGGGAGAAGTAACTCCCCAGACAAAACCCAGATTCCCTTGACCTGAATAGTTGGTCGCACTGGTCTAGGCGGCGCTCTAGCATTGCCAAAGTAACCAGAGGACGTTAGAAATGTTTGACTAAATTTAGCGATTTTTAACGTCATCACGAATTACCTTGATCTGTTGATGCGAAAATGAAATCCCAGGGCCTAATTAATAAGTGATGGGTGATGGGCAGGTTGATCGATTTACCCTTTCTGTCGATACTGGTACACGTGATATCAGTGAGATTCGAGAACGCTTGCATGTCGCAATATGTCGCAATATGTAAAGGTGCTTTATTAATGATCATTTTTTGTATGCATTTATGTATGGCGCGAAATGCCGCAGTGTAATTGAATGCGTGACGCTTGCGTATGCCTAAATCACGCTTATACGCTTCTATTACTTTTGCACGCGGATAGATAAAAAAAAAGATTATTTCTCGCAAATTTGGAACTGATTGAACTATAGTGTGATATGTGATAAAACTTAATATCAGGTTCCAAACTAAGAGGGATGGGAAGAATAGTGCGATGAAACTGCGAAGGAAGTACGATTTCCGACCAAATTCTGGTACAACTAGAATATGCTCAGATGTCGGAGCAGTAAAGTAAGGCGAGCAAAGTATAGATATGGAATACTAACCAGAAATAGTGACCGTAAATAAACAAGTAGCCTCGTTGCCCGAGGGATCGCTGAATGTGTAGCGCACTTGGAATGGTGCCATATCGCGGCTGACAAACGACTGCGGTTCCGCGTAGTTAGATTCCGTCAATGTCACCACTCCAGAGTTATCGGTAGCCGTTGGAACCGTCCATTCTATGAGATTGAAGTCTGATGAGGCTTCAGTGTTGATATCCGATGGACAGCCGCTGATTACTGGAGGGGTGAAGTCATTGCCATTGCTACCACCACCTGGATTGGAATCAAAATAGATATAAATGTTAACTGAGAACTGCCTGCTGATTGGTCAGAGAGATGGACACATCATTGGTTTCACCAATTCGTGACATTGTTGGAATGAGCGAATAGGCCTAGTCAAGTCATCCCAGCAGACAAGAGGGTATAGAATAGGAATTTCGGCCCCTAGAGCGTACGCCGTCAGACGATTGGACAGGGATGGCGGCATATTCCTTCTCCGATTTCACTGCTCCCAAGAGTATTTCACTGCTCCCAAGAGTAGTGGAGAAGATCACTCTATAGTTATGTTTCATTTTTCTCGTAGCTCCCTTTTGGTCAAAACATGTGGTTTTGAGGCTTCTTCCTCCACTGCCACACTGGCTCAGACATCAATGTCAGGAAAAGTCTTTTAAAAGAGAACTGCGATAAACTGGTTGAAGGTCACATGGAAACAAGCTATGGCTTTTGCAGGAGGAGAGTCCAGTCTTCAGTGGAGAAAATACCACCAGCTATTGCCACTCGCTACTGCCACCAATACTATGATTTACATAGGTATTCCGAAGATCGGTGAAAAAATAAATTGTAACCATGACATTGTCAATGCCGTTTTCGTATTACTTTGGGTCGCACGATAACCCAAGAAAGACTCGCAGGAATCTTATTTGCGTTGGGGTCCATTGAAAACACCAGGACCGATTGCGAAACCAACTGCAATATGAGCGAACACTCTATCGCTCTTTATTTTGACAAAATGAAGCAAGTCCTTTGCCACTTCATCAATATTTTGTTCAATGTGTGTAAACATTGACTTGGTGTAAACTGCTCACAAAAAGTTAGGAAACTTTTTTTAATCAAGTCACAAATCAAATGTGCCAAAATTAGCAATTTTGTGTTACGTGTGAACAAACAAATTGACACGTAATGAAAACAAGCAAGACAACATCTTAATGTTAAAACGTTTACCGTGTCTTAGACAAATTTACAAGTTGTAGGCCTAAACCTTCCACTTACCTTCATGACCTTTCACCTGTTAACCCAGTCTTGCAAATACCCAAAAAATGGTTTTCTAAAGAGATCAGGGTTAACTTGTGTGCGTTGTGCTCACTGGTGCAAATCTTTGTGTAAACCATTCATGGTTCTCAAGCATGACCGGATTGATTATTGATCATTACCTTATTGACTGTTTAGCACAGATAAAGGTAATTTTGGCACATTTGATTTGACTTTGCCTCATTCTCATTCATGTGGCCAAGTTCAACAACATGTAATCATTGCAAATGTGGTATGATTTTAAAGAGGAACACTTCAGCTTTCCATTGATAGATAACATATACAAAGAGGGTAATAAATAATAAAAATATACTTGATAAAAGTTTCCTAACTTTTTGTGAGCAGTTTATAATGAATCATCATGTGCCGCAGTCTTCATCTACTTCTGTTCTCCGCTACGTACGATATTCGTAATACTCCGCATCTGGAGGTCATCGCTACACATTTCTCCGTCTACCGGTTTCTCTGGTACCTTTAATTAATCCGTCCCATAAGTCAAGTGATTATTTCCCCTTTTTACACGTCTAGCAGGCTCTCACTCTCTCATGATAATCACCACCCAAGCTATGGAAGGGAGATAAATAAGGGGGATAATTATGAAGCGACATTTTCCAATTTCATTTGTCTTAATTGTTTTAACCCCATGTATAAAATGAACCCAACCTTACCATCACAGCTAGCGCTTGGTGACCCTACATAACAATACTCCCATCTCTGCCCCACATCGGTAGTGAAACACCATGGTCCCTCGGGTTCACCGTCAGGGTTTCTGCAATAGTTGTGGTCACCGAGGCCAGAGTTTGGATAATTCTCCGGCGTTCTGTCGTGAGCTTGAGGACTTTGTGCGCTCCATTTCTGACATTGTCGGCCACTTCGGGAGATGGATACGCTGCCACGGTAGTCTAGACCTATTTTGTTTATATAGCATTCTGTGTCTAGAAAATAAAAATAGAAATAATTAATCAAAATATAACCTATTACGCGTCTAGAATTTGGCAATTTCTGATGTATTACTCAATTTGTGCAATGTCGGGGTTTTAGTCAAGACCTATTGTGCTTGTGTAGCATTCAGTGTCTAGGAAAATACAAATAGAAATAATTAATCTATCAAAATATAACTTATTACATCTAGAATTTGGCACTGGATTGGATTACTCATGTGTGCAATGTAGGGTCCCAATTCCTGGCACAGAATTGACCTAGCACAAAATCGGCTTTATTCCGTAATGAGTCGCGACTAACTTATGAATGTCTCACACCAATAATATAACCAATTCCAAGCAACAGTTCAATTTAAGTAGTTGAATGTTCAGATAATACGCAGTTTGATTGACTTTTGGAATTGAAATGTTGGTTCTATTCCGTTTCCGTCTGAAACTCCAAAACCGCATGCAAACATAAGCTAACGCACAGAGATGCTAGTCTTCAGCCTACTTAACTTTTGTTTAAACATTTTGAACCCTTCAAAAACAATTCTTGCTCATCTTTTCCCAAATAAGGTCCAACCCCTACTTATGACCCCCCCCCCCCCCCCCCCTCCCCCCTCAAAAACACCCAAAAGGTGCCACTGAAAAATAAATATAAACCAAAAACATCCTAAAACCTATTTTGTACCACCATTTATACTACAAAAGTTTGCTTCATGAAACATCCGCCTAAGATTACCCCAACATTATACAGGTTTGGCTGGCAAACATTATTTATGAAGCTTACTTGATCCTCCGCTTTGTCCGCCGCCGCTTTGGGTTACCGTGACCAAAAAGGAGCAAGTAGCGCTGTTTCTAGATGGATCAGTGAAAGTAATAGACACCAGCATAGAGCCAATCGGGAAAGTATCACCCGAGTTATGGTTGCTGGTTCTGGACAGTTGTGCACCAGAGTTATCGATGGCTGTAGGCAGAGTCCAGGAAGCAACGGCTGACGACGCTCCTTGAGCGGCTGTAACAGAGATTCCTGATGGGCAGTTGGAGATAGATGGTGGGATAGAGTCTGCTTGAGAAGAAGTAGCTGTTAAATAAAATAAAAGTTGGGTCAATTTTGAATCGGCGAGAAATATGCGTGCAAAAGTATAAATGCAAGCAAATGGGCACGATTTTGGCCAAACGCATGCATCGCACATTGATGCACATGTACAATCTTATAGAATACAGATTAAATTGGCAGACAATGATTTGCTTAATACTCGATCCAATTTGTCAATTTCAAATTGATAGGTCGTTAGCGTGTGTATATAGTCAAATGTCATGGATAGAAGACGTTAACAATTTTTAGGGCTTGATATTCGAACAAGTGTTTACCTACAATTAGTAGACTATCAGTGATCATAGTTTGATCAGCTCCAAATTGGCGATTTTAAATTAGCGAACATAAAAGAAACTAGTCGGGTATTTTTTTTTTTGTATGGCCATTTTCTGCCAGATTTTGTGTGCCATTCATATGATATTTGCCTGTTCATGTTGTGTATATCCAAAGCTATAGACGATGTCGCCTGTACGCCACAGCAGTCAAGCAAACAGAGGCTTGTCTGCCGGTGTGCGCGCACGAAATGCATGGCAAAAAAGCTTGCCTTCTGGTATGAGTGCGCATTAGTTTCTTATTTTGACAAAATAATGGTTAAAAATGAACACCACCCGACCGGCAACCGCTGCGAGCCAAGTATAGCTAAAATACACGTGAATTTGATGCATTTGATTTATAACTACGGCGTCTTATCTGGGCTACTACACTGAGCCAAAAAAGAAACTTATAAAAAAAAAGAAACTTATAAAATGTTAACAGATCACCAAATAAAATTTGGATACAATATTAATAGTAATATTAGTAATATTGTATCCAAATTTGGTACATTTTCATGCAGAATTTTATTTGGTGATCTGTTAACATTTTATAAGTTTCTTTTTTTTTATAAGTTTCTTTTTTGGCTCAGTGTATGTATCATATATCTGCATGAAATTACCCTACGAGTTCCCTGGGAACTATATTTGCATAGTTTAGATCCGTGTTGTGACACGAGCCGTTTAAATATGGCAAGCTTTCGTCATGAGTATACGAGACTTCTTAAAGACCAAATTATATTAGGCAAACCGAGATTGCCACCTTAAATAGGTGGCTCTGAAAAGAGCTTTTAAAATGGGTTGATTGGAAAGTAGGTGCCCCATTCCTATTTGAGAAAGATTGGTGGCTCTGAAAAGAGCCATTCGGGTGAACTGCCCCTTGTCCACGGAACAGAGATGGTGGCTCTGAAAAGAGCTCTAAACGTAGGTTGCCGCTGGCCTACTACAAATTTGGCTCTAATTAGTAATATACTTCTCCAGAACCAAATGAGCTCTAAACGTAGGTTGGCCTACTATAAATCTGGCTCTATATGCCCTTTGACAAATGGAAAAGAAGGTCGACGGAACCATGTACAGTAGTGCGGTCACTGATTTGTAAAGATCGTTTGATGGAATAAAAATATGATGGGCATTTTAGAGAGTATACTTACATGAAAGCACAGTAACAAAGAACACAACACTAATGGCATTGTTGGAAGAATCTGCGTATACGTAGCTAACGGCGGTGGTTCCAAGTGGGAAGTACGATCCAGAGGGTCTAGTCTGACGCACCAAGGTGACCTCTCCAAAGTTGTCGGAGGCGATTGGCTCATCCCATTGTACGATTGCCCCTCCGTTCTCGGTAAAAACGTAGCGAGAGCTTGGCACGTTGGTGATGGTTGGTGGCAAATTATCAATTGCTGGGAAAAGGAACAAAAATAATGAGACATGTTAGTAGTGGACCAATGACTGATCGACAAAAAGTCGTGTACGAGTTGGATTGAAGTTAACTGCGGCGATACAGGCCTTAGCGACCCGTTCCATATGACATCGGGAACGACCTTTGTATTCATTGGGCATCTTTAGGTATCCGTCCGTACCTAAAATTGTTGATTCTATAGTTTGATCAGGTTTTTTTTGATCGCGCGGAGATATAAAATGCGAATATTTCTTGCCAATTTTGAACTGATTAAACTATAGGACAATAGAACCATGCTGTAAATTGTACTCCCATTGGTATGCATGACGGGTTACATCATAAAGTGCTCAACAAAAGAAAGCCATACACTTTGTTTAGGTCCTTTAAGGCCATGCGTTTTGAACTGGGCCTGCATATAGGTGGAGTTGTGACATCGGCACATCAAAAATGACATTGTCTATTCAATTTCTTGTATAAAGATAGCACCTACATAGCTAAATTTGGTATCAAAATAAAGCTCTTATGCAGGGCAAGAAGATAAAAGTATGTGTTAAAATCTTGTCATTTTCTGTTAATTAAAGGTGGAGGAGTCTGGCGCAGCAAATTTGGCATCTACATTACAGTTCAGTGCAATTGAGTTAAATCATGTTTATGGAATGAAATTGTTGCATCTAAGTACATAAACTCTGGTAAATAGACTGATTTGAATAATTTAGATGTTTAATAATGGGTAATCACCTTAATTAATAAAGAATTAATTAATAATTACAGACCCGCAATGTATTGAAGAACTACATGTGTATTACTGGATATGGATATGTATCGGTGCAGCGTCTTTTACCAGCACATACGGTTAGGCCTATAATACTGTTATTTTGGAGTAGGGCTTATTGCATAGAATCTAAAACTTACATAGCCTTTGTAATTCTTACTTAGCCTAATTAAGCCAATTAAAATAATTTAACTAGCAACCAAATTGAACAAAAGTAAAAACAAAGCTACACGGCACATGTCGCGCCATTCAAATCAGTAGCTTTTCTTGATGGAGTGAGTGCAAGTGATCAGGATGTATCAGAAGACTCTGCAGATCAAGCAGACAGATTTAAATTTGCCACAGGTGGACTATACTGGGTTGATTGTGAAGGACTCCGTCATTGCAATTAAGCCATCATCTGATGCAATATATTCCTATTTCTTGCTTCATGTCATATCGGATGGTGTTGTTCCCTTGGAACAAAATACACAGTCAGTCAGGTTATGGTCACATGTACTTGGCAGGTACAAAGGTTGTTAGGACACTACTTAAATTATGAGAAAACATCCAAGGAAGGCTTGCTTTACAAAAAAAGGCAGAGAGGAAGCCATTGTACCACAGGAGTGTGTTTTATATTGTGGCTTTGATCTTCAGCGAAGTAGAAAGCCGAGCGATATGTATGTACTTCAAAATGAAGACCATGAAGACATGTGTACAATAGCATTATAACTCTAGACAATGAAATGAACATACATGTACCATCACCTCTGCTTTGTTGCAGCTAGAACTTATATAGTAAGTTTCAATCATTATTTGAATTGTTTTACGTCGACGCGTTTGTATTAATGAGGTTGTGCAGTTAGTACAGGGTACTATTATGTATTCCAGTTCATTTATTGCTTCTGTATGTGTTTCTATGCCCTATCAAGTTGAGTTGGATCACTTAAAAAGAGATGTTTAGTATCTTAAAGGACAGGTAACAGTATGCACATGGCAAGCAGGTAAAATTGTCAGATTTTGTTCTTCGCGAAATGACATTTTTCCAGCCCGGTGCAAAATACTGTAAACATTACCTAGATATAGAAAGTTATATACACTACCGCCCAGAACTGCTTACGCAGTGATTATATCCTAGAAAATTCATCTTCTATGAACATACTATTGATTATTTTCACTAGTAACGATGTTGCATATGTTCAATATATAGTTCTTCATAAATTCATGTTTGTTGCATGTTAAGATCATCGCATTTCATACAAAACTCAATAATTTGAGACAAGTCAAAATCTACACAGTAAAATCCCATAGACATTTGCCTCATTAATATTCATGAGCTCATTACCGCTATTATTGCGCTATGGGGAAATTCTGTCTCATCTACACCTTCTCTGAAAAATCCAGTTTTTTTAATAATTCATTGTTATGTTCACAAATACAATATGCTATAAGGATGCGCAGTCCTTATAAATGCCTAAAATATGGTAATTTTCTGAGGAGGTAATTTAAATTTCAGAGAAAAACCCGACATTTAAAAGACAATGTTATTATTTTGGTTTAAAAATCAGTGATCCAATACACACCAGAGAAACTTGCAGTTTGTCTGTATTTCGCACGAGGCAGCACAGCACTACGAAAACCCTATTGTATATTTCACGGACATAAATTATGCTAATGAGCTCATTAAATGACGTCACTCACATCATTGGGTTTTGCCGATGATTGAAATACGTTGATTGAAATTCTAGGTCGAGTAAAATGATGTTCTTATTTGTTGTCTGTGAGCTTTTCTGATTTTTTTCCCGTATTGGAGTATTTTTTTATTGAAAATAGACAGTTCAAATTAAACGTTGGTTCCAAGTTCAAGTAACAGCACATGTATTAAAGGCGACAGCAAAGGCAATATGCAAGCAACATTTGAGAAAAAACGATGCCCGACTTTGCAAGAAAGTGTACGGGGAAGTGTACGAGTGAACATGACAAACCAAAACATCCTAGTAATAATCATCTCCGTGGCGCAATTGGTTAGCGCGTTCGGCTGTTAACCGAAAGGTTGGTGGTTCGAGTCCAGCCGGGGGCGTTGTTACTTTTTGCATTTAATGCAGATCGACAAATCACAGTAAAAATATATTGACAAAATCACAGACCACTTACACAAAAATCGCATCTGCGCATGCTCCTGTCGCGATCGAAATCTACCACGCAAGCAATGAGAGAGTTTTCATAGTGCACAGGGCCCTGGCAGGTTTTAAAATCACCGCGACAATGGTTTGCATTCCGTACAATGGATATGTAGGTCAGTCGATATTGTTTCCATCAGTTGTCGGCTATGTTATTGGAACAACATAGCCCAACAGCCCACCATACTATGCAAACCCGAACTTTAACTGCCAGATGTGATTTAATTGGGCGATATCTCTATCTTTCACATTGCAATAGTCAACTCGCATTCATAAAAGAATGCGCTAAAAGGGTGATCGATTCTAGTCTAACAAAGGATTCGAACAAGTCCATTCAAAATAATGTATGTTGGATCACGCGATAACTAAACTTATATTGGGTGATTAATATTTTCAAAATAGCGTAGGTCAGGCTTGGCTGGTCTCAAAATTCTCTAAACAGACTTGACAAGCCGTCTCGCTAGTGAGGTGTCACTACTTTGAGCATTTTGGTAACTCAAAAATGGGAAGATTACAATTTAATCAGCCATTTTCAACAACATGAGCTCAATGGTGTATAAAAATGTATGGTGTGCTTTGTGTACACTTCATGTCCACCAGTCTGATGTATTTATAACCCATGTTCTAGGCGCACTTTTCAATATGACAGAATACCCCTGTATGCAAAATGGTAATTGCTGCTACAAGTTTTAGTCCGAAGATTTTGCTGGTTCCCACTTCGCGACAGGTATCATTCTACAACCAAAACTTTAATAAAGTTTTATCTCGAAGTATCAGCTTTTTTTTGGAAATTCCAGTAACATTGTCAAAACACGAGACATGTTTTAGGTATTAATTACCATTACAGATCCCTGTCATGATAATTATAAGTGTTTACATTTCGTAAAATAATGTAAAAATAATGATTTGTCTGAGATGATTTTCGCAAGCAAGGATATCCCATAGCGCTATAACAGCGATAATGAGCTCATGAATATTAATGAGGCGAGAATTGCATGGGATTTCCCCATAGAGAAAATAGCGACCTCGGAAAGATATTTATTTTGACAAATGTGTAGGCTACAAGGTCAAGGAAAGATGAATTTATGAATGAGAAGATATCCAGGCACCTATATAAATAGGATTTGGCCTTGATATGGGTAACATTAGAATACTGTTTGGGAAATAAGTTCTCTCGATGGTGTGCGTAAGCAGTTCCGGGCGGTAGTGTATGCTTGGAAAGCTTTAACTGTCAGGAATACAAATCTACAATAATTGACTTTGTAGGGTATGCAGAATTGTTTTCATTTTTTTTTTTCTCAGCAGATTTTTTCCATAAATTGTTGACCTTTTCAAATTCATAACATTCTAGGGGTACATCATATGTTCATTTTAAGTGCATTTTTGAACTCCTAAGACAATTTTAGTCAAGAAAATGTATACTTTTGTGGGGGTAATGCCTAGTTTAGAAATGTTAACGCCATTCAAATGGAAATACACGCGATATTCACCAATTTTAAGTTCGTCACACGATACCGGCCCAACTTAAAACGCATGGCCTTAAAGTACTTTTCGATTATTTTTTGACCAAACAGACTAAATAGACAATTTGGATGAATCTTTCCGGCACAATTTGATACCAAAGTTGCTACCTAACAACAGAGATAAACCATGATTAGCACCATTTAAAGAAAATTAGTCACTTTTCAAAAGTCACATTTTCAACGCACGCAAGCCGCGAGAAAATGCTGTGCGTGGCACTTGAACGGCCGATAATGAAATGGATATTGATCAGTGCAAAACTGCGTTGGGTCCTGCCTGAGCGAGCGGGCTATTTGATTATGAACAGGTAACATGGTCTTTTCTTCCCGCGTAGTCAATTGAAAATGTGACTTTTGAAAAGTGACTAATTTTCTTCGAATGTGCTTTATCTTTGTTGTTAGGTGACAACTTTGGTATCAAATTGTGGCGGAAAGATTCATCTAAATGTCCATCTAGTCTGTTTGGTGAAAAAATAATCGAAAGTTACTCTAAAGGACCTAAACAAAGTGTATGACTTTCTTTTGTTGAGCACTTTATAATAGCATGCTGGTGGCCCTAATTCCGTTTTGTTAAGTAAACTACTGCAATCGCTCACCAATGCTTTTATGCGATGTCTTCCCTAACCTTATCAACCCCGACCCAACTACTGAAATCGCTCGCCAAAGCTAATCTACAGCTAACTCCTAGACATCTCCTAACTCCTAGACCCCTCCTAACTCCTAGGCCCCAGGGGTATTGCCCCATTACTTACCTGTATTAATATTACAGTTGGTACCAAAGTATCCATTAGGACAGGCACATGTGTAGTAAGCATTGAAGGAGGAACACTGTCCATTATTCAGACAGGGGTTGCTGTTACACGAATCATAATCTACAGATAAAAATAACGGAGATTATAGGAAATTGCTGGTTTAAATTAGGCGAGAAAAAAAGTAATGTTGTCCTCCACAGCGGATTTTTTTATAGCTCAAAGTTCAGCCAACAAGAAGTTAAAATCACACTAAGAGCGACACATGTTAAACACTTAGTTTAATATTCAATGCCATTTAAACGGTTTTAAAAAACCTGGGAAAAAAAGAAAATCTGCAGGAAATAAAATCATCGGAGCGGCCCTAAATCTGACGAGCGCGCGGTCGAGGACAACATAACAAAAACAAATTGGCCTTATGGAATGCAGCCTAATGCAGGCTGTTAACACTTTCCACTCGGCTATTGGTTTTACATTACAAAACAGATTTCGGAAACCTTTCAAGGTCTCGAGGATTACTGAACCAATACTAGGCATGTTTATACTTATTGTGACATTTTAGAATGTCGTGTGCAGACGCCTGCCGCGTGGAAAGTGTTAATACTTTATTCATGTCCATGGAAAATATGGTCCACCAAGATCCAAACAGCACACGAGTAAATTATAGTAACGGTAATGCATAGCTATCTGGAAGAATGATATATTGATGTTGGAATGCTGTACACGGCCATTTTCTAAAGCTCTTCATCATGGTTACGCTGCTGCAGTTGCCTGTGGGTACTGTTAAACCAAATACCTGTATGGGTACTGTAAGTACCAGTGAAGTACCACCACAACTCTGCTATTGTGGTTACTTTGCTTGTATACACACACAGAAGTTACTACCACATGGGTACTGACTGTACAGGTCCCATACAGGTACTAAGCATACAATTCCTGCAGCCGAGTAACCACTATGCCGAGCATAAGAAAATGGAAGTGCATCATTGGCGTCATTTATATGGAATAACCACAAGTGTAACCCTTTTATGAATAGGTCTTTCAGAAGTGACCTTGGTCTCGCACCACCAAATACATCTGCTATTATAAGTTTACATGTATATTTGTCAACGTTATAAGAAACCGATCTTGAATGTTGGTACCAAGTCGGCACATCAGATATGGGGGTTTAACCAGCATTATTTTCAACTATAGTCCTTCTCAAAGCCAATTGTTTCTGGTCAGACTATATTCGGTCGCGATTACGGTCAGCTATTGGAAATGTGGACACAAATGTCCGAAAATATTTTTAAAAAAATAGAAATTCAGTATTATAATTTGGACATAACCATGAAATACCCCATTTCAAACTGTAATTTTGAATAGGTCTCCCTTTTTAGCGTAAAAACCACCCTGGTTTTAGAATATTGCCTCTCGGGGTGGCGAACCAAAATGTACAGACTACTTACATAAAGTCTCGCAGTTGTGACCGGTAAACCCAGGTTGACAATTGCACATGTAGTCTAGATCACCATCGTAGGAATGATACGCATTATAACATCTGCCATCATTGTCGCATCGAGGACGACCCAAGTTGGAGCAAATGTCAAGGTGTGGAGAAGAGGCTGCAACAAATGAGAAATTGTAACAAAAACTATATTAGATTGAGCACAACATTAGATTGAGCACTATATTAGAGCAGATACGAATTATTTGCATTGCATGACATCAATAACATTCAGTTTAGATTGCTTGTTACAAGAATGCACCTTTCTGAATTTCCAATTCATGAAATTTTGATCATAGATGCCCCCAGTTTCAGAGATGGATTACCGCCGTATTTATTTGCCATAATTGATGACTTTTGATACTTTCCCAACTTTACAGAACCAATACTTTGCATGTTTGTACTTATTTTAATCCAATTCTCATGATGAATCCAAATATGGTGATGTAATTCAATAATAGTTGACATTTTTTAATGTTGGTACCGTCTTCTGCAAAGGAAAACCCTAACCCCCCCCCCCCCCACCAATATATTATAATTATCAAGCAATGCTACCAGTCTCATGCAAACCTGTAATTTCCAAGCAGCCGATCTTAGAAAGTTCGAAAGCTTTGAAAGCTTTGATTATTTTTTGTTCCGTTTAAAATTGCTGTTATACCCCTTTCAAATGTTTATAAAATCGTAGAGACCATGTCAACTCATCCGGTTGATCAACAATGTTAAGTGCCGAATCCATTCCATGCATGGGAGAACATTCACCGACACCCCCTTCGAATGCGTGCGCACACCTGCAGGCAAGCTCTTGTTTGGCGGGCAGTCCGCGCGCGCACACACCAGCAGGCAAGCTTTTGTTTGCTTGGTTGCTCCGACGTGAAGTGGCAGTCTATTATAGTTATGAGCGTTTTTGTAAAACTAACCTGCCAGTTCCTGACAATCTATACCGGTGTAACCCGTGCGACATAAACACGTGTACTGGGGTGTAAAGACGCCATTGTTGTTGTTATTGCTGTTATGACTGTTGTAGCAGGTTCCTCCGTTGAAACATTTCTCAGCGCCATTTTGCAGGAAGCAGCCATCATAAAATGGACCAACATTTCCTGTAGGTCAAAACAGAATAATTTAAGATAATGAGATGTTATTACTTGACCATTACTTTGCTACATTCCTTGAATGTCAAGGCCAATAATTTGGCAATAGTTCGACAAACACTTTTGTAGACTTGGTACAAATGTTAATGAGCATTACAAAAGCTTAGAAAATGCCCAAAGAGCAAAATACTCAACTCAAAATTGACTTCCACCTGTATAATGATATGATATAAGCCACTGAAATTGACCAGGAAATTGTTATTGGATTCAAGATTTCTTCTAATCTACGTGTTAGGCGAGGAAATGACCCGGTCCTACAGGCGATCAGAGCTCTCCGCAAGTTTGTGAACATTTTGTCACTCATGGCCACTCACAAATGAATTAAACATGATTATTTCTTAACCCTTTTGAATCTTCTTTTCGCCACGTTTAGATCAAATTTTGCTGAAGAAAACAGTCATAAATGGAAAGAAATGGGATGAATATGCAATAAGATCTTGATGATCCTCAGGCAAACCGGGATGTATCGGATTACGGTCAAAATATCGATTTTGAGGCTGAAAACTGACAGAGTAAGTGATGTTTCCATTGCTTTTATTGACTGCCCGAATATGTAACAAAGAGGGCAGTATGCCACTATAGAAAACGGTAAGCCAGAGGGCAACAGATGGACAGACATTTACGATACCATATTATACTAATATTCAGCATAATTTACGCAAATAACTCCAGGTGGGGGTACCCACCCTACAAATATTCTGGGGTTCGTTATGTATAAAACTTAGATATTTACCTAGACTGGTGTCGCAGTTGATGCCAGCATAGCCCTCTCTGCACATACACACATAGTGGATAGCATCCAGTGTCATACATGTTCCACCATTATTACAGGGGAAGACTTACCTAGACTAGTGTCGCAGTTGATGCCAGCATAGCCTTCTCTACACATACACACATAGTGGATAGCATCAAGAGTTAGACATGTTCCACCGTTGTTACAGGGCCAGCGACTGCATGGGTTTACATTAGAGGTAATAACTGCAAAGTAAATGTGAATACGTTAACAGTAAAATTAACCAAATGTAAAACGCATTTGACCATAAACATCATTGAAAGGAGACATTAAAAAGAGACCGACAGCAAAGTGTTACAATAACCGCTGACGTGCATCCTAAGAAACTCTAGTTGTCCATCTTATTGTTAGTTGCCGTTGATCGCTGCATTTGTGCAGATGCTCACAATTTAATATCAGAGTGGCCCCGTACTTATTCATCGCTGAGCCAACATGTGTACATAGAGGCCTATGCCACTGTACACGCTTGCCAACCATAGCAGAGAATAAAGATTCCTGTGTGCAGCTGGCATCCTCAAATTAGCATTTCGTCGGCGTCTCATCTCGTACCTAACAGGTAAATAGCATGCGCAGTGAGTTATCTCGCATCGCAACGAGTTGCCAAGGATACATCCATTCTCGACCGATAACAAAAATCACATCGCATGTGTAAATGTCCTCTCATCATTATCATGATTATAGACTCCCTGTTGTGTACAATTCACTTACTTGATAGACAGTTCAGTCCACTGTATCCCTCGGGACATGAACAAGAGTAAGCGTAGCACTGTCCAGAGGCCACTTGGCATTGTCCACCGTTCCGACATGGGTTTCTCTGGCAGGGCGAGGCAAATGCTGCAACAACAAAAACACATTGAATTGTTGACAATTGCCAAATGCCACACAAGGTTGACCTAATCGATGTGCACATTTGACATTGACCAGGAGGATGTGTGCCAAACAGTAAATGCGACACATTTGATGGGATCTCATTCTACAATCATAGAAAAAAGGTGTTCGAACACTGACCCTAATTGCCATGCTTATTGGACCATAACAGGCACGCTATTCGAGTCACGTGAAAATCAAAATCAAAACTTGTTTCTGGTATCCTGAAGTATCCCCCTATACTCATATCCCTCCCCTTCTCCACCGATCAATGTTGAGGTCCTGTGCTGATGGTGGGCAAATTGTGGGATTCAACATTGATCAGGGGGGAAGGGGGAATACTTTACACCTATAAAAAGTGTTCGAACACTTTTCAACGTTGTAGATGCACGGGAAAATCAAGTCTCTTCAAAATATTTGACAAACCGCCATATACCAAACAACCTCCTGTTGGAAATAAGTGAGAATTAATATTTGTCGAATTCCTTTCAGACTAAAACTTGCATACAAAAATGGACAGATTCTTGGATTGATTTTTGTAACAATGTCGGTGCAATTAAACCATCAAATTGTGTATTTACGATTCAAATTCATATATAAAACAGTACTTACATAATTCACAGTTGAATCCAGTAGAACATCCCCTGCATTCGCAAGTGTAAGCGCTACAAGACCCTTGTACTGGAGAACATAGACCTCCATTCAGGCATGGGTTACGATCACATGGGTTGCGAGCTGAAAAACGACAACAATTGTTTTTGATATTTTAAGAAGTTTATTGTGTAGATCTTTTTGAAAGTGGTCGTATCCATGAAATTTCTAAAATGAGCATTTGATGAATATGTTATAGCAGATTCGTAATGGTCTCTCGGTTCCAGATTTGGACCAATTTCATGACAATTGCGACGTCCTGATGCTATTGGTTTCGCTTTTAAAGGCGTTGTTCAGCAAGCACAACATTGTCCATTATACGTTAGAAAAGTAATTATCGAGCCTAATCGCGTAATTATATTGAACAAAATATAAAACGAATACAAAATCTCTAAAATGGCATTTAAAAACATTTGCTATGATTTAAAAACCGAGTATTATATATAGTGATGTCTCGATTATTGGTGCTCAAATTTGCCCAAGTACATTTCTAACTATGACTTCATTGATACAGGGACTTTTATGATAAGTTCGATATTTAACTACACTATTAGGCTCGATAATTACTTTACCAGCATATAATATGCAATATTGTGCTTGCTGGACACCTTTAAAAGCTCATCTGCCAAAGATCATGCGTCCACACATGAAGCCTACACTTCCCAGACAATGTGCATGTTATTCAAATGTGGCATCTTAACATAAATAAGGATCAAATTAGATACACCAAATATATTCATCAGTGGCAGTGTACGTCTCTGGAGAGGAAATGAGAATCCATTTCACCAAAAATACTTTTTTGGCTAAAAATTTGCTGCAAACAGTTTCTTAAAATTGCACCAAAATTATCGAAAGACTTTTCTAGGAAAGTTAAAATTATCTAACGACTCTTTTCTAGGAAAGATGTTGACCAAAATGTTGACCAAAAAGTGATTACTTCACCTCAAAAATCACTTTTCCAAAAATGTACTTTTATATATGAAGAGCTGTGTTGCAAAAGGGCCTACATCCATTTCTACCCGTTACTCATTTTGCATTATTAAATGTATGGCTCTTCATTATGTGGAATGTGGCTTGTATTGTAAGTGCCTCAATTGGCGTGCATGGATGCACAATTCCAAGTCATATAGAAACAGTAATGAGCACAGCCATACAATAATTTGATTATTCCCATGGACTTGTCAATGCAAATTCAATAAAGCAAAATGAGTAACATGTTGGAGTGGTCTGGTGGCCCTTTTGCAACAAAGCTCTTCATATATGGTTAACAGTAGTTTCTTTCCAATCATTTAATACTTACGAATGTCACAATACTGTCCAGTATAGCACCCACTGCAAGAGCATGAATACTCTGTACATGCTCCGTTCAAAGTCTGCACACACTGTCCACCATTCTCACAAAGATGATTAGCACAGGCATCCACAGCTGCAAAATAACCAGCAATGAATGTTATTAGGGGTATTCATGTACAAATGCATTGTTTGGAAAGTGTTGTAAACATTTCAACTTTTTGCATGATACTATCACTTTTTGGACAGGAAACTTTTATACTACGTAAATAATAGGTCTGTTTATTTGTATGATACACTCGGCAAAAGAAGTTCTTGGACACTTAAATTAAATTAATATTTAATAGAATATATATAATTATATATATGATTATATATTATATAATTGTATATCAAAATAAGCAGAAAGTAATCCTCTAACAGCTTAACATGGAATTTAGACATGATCACTCATGCATGGCAGATCCCATTCACTTGACAATGGCAAGAAGATTGCAAAAAATTGGATAATCCCTCCATTCAAATGACTGTAAACGCTCATTTCTTGCAATTTCCTTTTACGCACCTTACCATTGCTTAATGAATGGGCTCAGCCATGCATGAATGCGTACATCTTAATTTCATACAGACATGATAGAGAATTATTGTCTGCTTATTTTGACATGCAATTGTTTAATTTATATTAAATATTTATGTGAAATATTTGAACTTCAATGAGTGTCAAGGAACTTCTTTTGACGAGTGTATATGATGATTATAACTTTTGACGAGTGTATATGATGATTATAATAGTCTCCATCATATTACTATGGACGAAGTTCAAGCTATTTCAGGCAAGCAAGTTTTGTTGTTCGCGGAGCTGCGTCCAGATGCATGAAATTTGCAAAGAACTGCATGCATGGCATGGGCAAACTGTAATTAAGTCTATAATACCTAAGCATACAAAAGTCGCTGATAAATACTACATGATAGAGGGGAAATAGAGCACACTATTTTCCCGAGGTACTGGCTATCACCCCGAACCCGAAGGGCGAGGGGTGATAGGCCCGTAGCCAGTACCGAGGGAAAATAGTGTGCCCTATTTCCCCGATCATACCATGTAGTATTTGTTTTATTACACCTCACTGCGACTCTGGGGATGAGGTTGTAGGGAAATAATCAAAACTATTTTCCTAGGGAAATAGTACTTGTGATAGGAATTGGCCAATGAATTGGCATGATTAGTTCATGAATATTTATGAGGTGTAAATAAAACTACAACACCATCCGTCGGTGTCTCCTGGAAATAAAACGCTGCTTCCCGATCGGAGTTTCAACAGCTGGGATAAATCATACTTACCTAATTCACAGAATTGTCCTTGATAACAAGATGGACATTGGCAATAGTAGATCTCACAGTCTGTAGGGTGTGGGGTACACCGAGCTCCGTTTGCACACTGGTTGTTTTCACATGGGTCCGAACCTGAAATTAAAATGGGGAAAAGAAAACAATACGTGATTGATAAACTTATTGAAAAAAGTTTATTCAAAAAAGTTTATTCTTGACAAATGTTGCCCATCAGCAGGATATGAAAACCATGTCTCACACAAATAACTGTTCAAAACAAAACGCGCTCTTGCTAGTGATGAATGAACTTATCTGTAAGAGATTCAAGGAGTGTAGCGGTATTATCTGACCAATGCCATTTAAAATGATCTCATCTACGAAAAAAAGGTACAGGGATCCTGCGTTCAAAGAAAGGAGCGTCCATTTCAAATCAATATGGCACGACTCTAATATACTATGTCATAATGAGAAACGCTACTTAACCCTCACACTAGGAGGTAACATGGAAGGAACCGGGGTGTATTACAAGGATACCAGGAAATTTGATGTGAGAAATTGAATGTTTTAAATCTACTTACGCTGGTTGCAGTATTGCCCATAGTAGCAGTCAGGACATTGACAAGTGTATTGAGTACAGGATCCTTCAATTGATAAACAGGCAGCTCCGTTGCTACACTGGTTGTTATTACAAGCATTGGCAGCTGAAAATTGAAATTTAATACAATGTCAATATCATGTGCGATTCAATAAGTTTTACCTCCTCCCTCGTAACATCGCTATTATGAATGTCACCCTCATGACATGATTATAGCTCCGAATCATAGCTACATATTTATAGTAAATGATAATTGTTCTGCATCGGCCAAAACCAAGGAGTTCGCAAGCAATATTAACTTTGTACGCTTGCAAATACAGTCGTCAAAAAGTATCTGCCCCGGTATAAATACACATTTAAATATAAAGTTGAGGAATTTCTCAATGAGATATTGCTCCCTAAGAATGAATGATTGAGCAAGTTACAAATGACTGGCTTAGTAAAGTTAGGTAGAAGGTAGATCTTATTGAATGACCCTCTTAGAAAACATTCATCAACATTATATTGCACTTTGATTTTACACACTACATTGTCTAAAACACTAACAAAACAAGTGTCTAGTGAATAAACATTTTAAAAATACATTTTCTTGAATAAACATTTTCAATGACCAAACCATACTGGCCAAACTAGCCTAACTTAAAGGTTGTCATAGCTCTCGTGTTTGCTGGGCATCGGCCTTTTAAAAATGAAAGATTAATTAACAACAAAAGGGCTACATCTAGTCATGATTCCGACCCTCCATGCTCCCATGTGAGCTCAAATCCCTTGTCCTCCTACCAAAAAAATTCCAAAAGGATACAGAATGGTAAAAATGATGGTATCCTGGCGAGATGCTGTATTTATTGAATTTGTTATTCAACAAAAGAATATCATGTAGTAGTTACCATTCAGTAAACTGGCAGGTTGTGCTCAGTGGGTTAAAATGGCTTAAGCGAAGATATTTACCAATTTGACACAGATCTCCACTGTAGCAATCCAGACACAGACATGAGTATTCTGTTGGGCTTTCTACAACACAAAGGCCTCCGTTCAGACATGGGTTGTTCTGGCATGGATCGGCTGGATGAGAGAAAAATGTTTTCAAGTTTTTTATACAAAACAAAACTCTATATTAACATAAAAGGCAGACCGATAACAGGGAGACAGATTTGGTAAACAATGTGGTAGATGAAGATGCCGCCCCCCCCCCCCCCCCCCCCCCCATCCCCCACCCCTCCAATTATAAAACTCGCCCATTGCTTGTGTTGGATTTCGATCGAGACAGGAGCATGCATGCGCAGATGCGATTTTTGTGTACATGTTCATCCCCGCTACACGCCCGTACACTTTCCCGTATACTCCCTTGCATAGCCGGGCATATTTTTCTCAAATGGTGCCTGAATATTGCTGTTGCTGTGTACCTAAATACATGTGCCGTCTGTTGAATTTGAAACCAACGTTTAATTTGAACTGTCTATTTTCAATAAAAAAAATACTACAATTCGGGAACAAATTCACAAAAGCTCAGACAAAAAATATGCACATTATTTTACTCGACCTAGAATTTCAAACTTACAAATTTGGAGTTCCGACAATATCGGAAGAAGATTTTACTCTCGACTGGCTTGACCAATTTTGATCCGGTAAAAAGTATGTTGATATATCGATTCGCGCCAATACAGAAAAACTTACTCGAGAGCAATCATTGGCTAGCAAAATCTTCTGCGCAGCCGTTCAATGTACGAAGTCAATTTACCAGTGAATCGATTTGGAATCGGGAAAACCCCGATGATGCGAGTGACGTCATTTAATGAGCGGCGCCCTTTACGAATTGGCTCATTAGCATAATTTATGTCCGTGAAATGTATCTCGCAGTTTGATAAGTGCCCTCACCGGGTCTCATGCGAAGACGTACCACTAAAGTAGCTACACAGTACCAGTAACAGGACTTGTCCAATTAGCTTGTACGATTGTTCAAATTTCATTTAAAAATCCTTACCATCAGTCAAGGTGATAAGGAAACTACAAGAAGCAATGTTGCCAGACTCGTCAGCAAATCTATACTCCACTGTATTGGGTCCAAGACCAAAGTACGCTCCGGGTTGATGGGTCCTAGAGATCCTGTTGGCAATGCCTGAGTTGTCAGAGGCGGTTGGCTCTGGGAAATCAATGCTGGCGCCATTTTCGCCGGTCCTGATGGGGAGCAAGATGTCTGCTGGGCAGGACACCGATGGTGGAGAGCTGTCAACTATTTGGGGTGAGAAATGAATATACACAAGTCTTAGCTGGGCTAATTAGCAACTTTGATGCAATGTTTAACTTGATCGAATGAATTATTATTTCTCCATTATACTAGTGGCTAAAGAAGCAGGCAACATTTGGACATTTCAATCCTCTATGCACCTCTTGCACTTCCATACACACGCCCTCCATTGTTCATAGCATCTGCTACAGTTCAACAAGTTCCGTGTTCAAGTTCTGGTTCAACTCCTGATCAAGGAAAATTTGTTTTTCTATATTGCATCATTGTAGAATTTTGAGCAAAAGGGGATTGTAAAACAAATCCCGCTTTGAATATCCGAGCCAAAAAGAGGATTTTCATGGCCGAATGATCATGAATTGATTACACATTACATTAATATTCGCTCAACCACTGGTGTTTTTCCATTAGCAAGAAGCAACTGGTACACTTCTGCGACTTTTAAGAAGGGCAGTTTTTGTCTTCCATTTGAGCTCATTCAGCCATGAAGTCATGGACATCCTTCATTTTCAAACATTTAATAGGAAACAGTCATAGGATTATTTCGAACTAAGTTTTAGTGGTAAAATGTTTTACCTTACGATGTTAGGACGACATTTTGAGAGGGAGACTTCCTTTTGGTGTTGTGTTTAGTTGGATAGAGATCTATTTTTTAAACTATTACAATATTTCAAAATCCGTTGTTAGATAATGAACAATTCTGAAATTGTCCTCATTATTTTGAATATTTTCAAATTGTCTTTTAATAATCGTTATTATATTATATTACCTTCTGTAATTCCAATGGTAAATCTACATTCGGCCGTGTTGGAAGCATCATCGGAGAAGGCATAGATAACAATGGTATCACCAATGAGGAAAAAGCTGCCCGGTAGATGGGACCGACTGATTGTAGACGACAATCCAGAGTTATCGTTGCTTGAAGGTTCGTTCCACGTGATGATCTTACCGGTAGTTCCAAGACTGACGGAGTCCAAGATGTTGCGGGGACAGTTGAGGACCCGAGGGGGGATCTCATCAACTGGTATAATTGAAAAGAGACAATAGAAAATGTGGGTGTTATCTGGTATTCACCAACCAATATCATGTTTGAAACGCATTGTACAATGAAAACTCATTCACACAAAATTGGATAACAATATTTCTGAGTGGCTTTCAAGATAAATAAACAAAATGTGTTTTGAAAAGCTGTGATCATATTTGGCAACAAGGGCAAAATCTACCACTATTTGCAATATAAAAAGCAACTGTTCAAGGAAGCGTTACACGACTACTCATGATAATGGTGGTTATTTTGACACATTCAGATTGATACCTCCACATATTCTTAAGGAAGTTGCCGAGCACGTACCGAAACACGTAATTGCTTCACATTTGGTACAATTGGAAAGATTAACACACAACACAGTATATGCGATTAAAAAACCTTTTAGGGGGTTATAAAAACGCCATTTTCAAAGATATAATAATCCAGGTGATGAAAGAAAAGATTTCCTATCTAGATTATTATTCCAACACAAAAAATGTCATCTACATTATATTGGCGTTAATTAAATGAATTGACAATGGCTGCATGCAAGAATTGCTGCATGCATTTATTCATTTGCACTCACAATATACAAATATCTTCATAGTTGTAACATTAAAATAGCGTATGCGGTTTTATGGGTCATTTTTATATCCCGTGTTGCGTCTCAAACTTACTTTCTAGAACATTGACCAGGAAAGAGCACTCTGCCGTATTCTCAGCGGGATCAGCGGCCACGTACGCCACAACAGATGTACCAGAAGTGAAGTAGTCTCCGGAGTTATAAGTGCTGCTCACAATGTTGACTATACCAGAGTTATCCGATATCTGTGGAGGAGACCAGGTGATGGTAGTTCCGCCGCTGCCAAGAGGAATGGTTCGGGTGATTGGATTGGGACAGATGATCGTTGGACGCTCGCTGTCAACTACAGGCAGAAGGAATTTAATTTCACATTATTAAGCATAACACATTGATACAATAAAGGCAAAGATCAGTTCTCCTTTAGGTGGACGAGCACAGGGATAAATTGAAAAATATATGGAACACGCCAGCAATTAATAAAATTTAAAAAAACATATTCAAACATTTGAATATATTACGGTATTAGGGACCTGTCCTGTAAAATATGATTGCATGTTGAGAGTTGGTTAATTGTCCCCTGAATACCTTGCGAGTATGAAAAATTGAGAAAGATGATAGAATTTGGCCATGTTGTCCCGGAGATTTGTAGAAGGAGTAGAGTTCTAAGTATACATTTAAGTCCATTTCGATGGCAACTAACTCGCCCAAAATCAATATTTTGAATATCGGCAATACAAACGATTTTGTATGTAAGCGCAAGCATTTATTCACAGTACATTTCTACTTTTACTTTCAGATTTGAAATTTACTGTAGGCGACGAAAGAAAACGGGGTTGGTATTGATTTGCACAAGATTTTTTCCTCACCAATATCTTTAAAAAAGTGGTCGATCGGGCCCGTAGAACGGGGTATCTTTTTTTCATAGCCTGATAGTGAATACCATATCCTGGTGCCAAATAATGCTTGTTAACTAGTAGAGTCATTATCTTGGATTCCGTGACCATTTTCTTCCTACCTTAGTTTCTTAGTGAATTTGTCAACTAGAACCATTTTAAGAGAAAATGAGCTCCCATGCACCTCTCAAAAGTGACGGGAATGTTCTTTTATAGCGCAAATTCCAAAATGGCCGCCATACAGTGGCCCAAAAATTCAAATGGCTTTAATTAAGCTAAATGCACACCAAATTGTTTGGCTGAGCACAAGGATTCCGAAAAAGTATAGTTTGCCATACTTCCGATGTTTGGTTAACGAGTTATCGGGTAAAACGTTAAAAGGTCGTTGACCTTTGCATATGGGGTCAACATTTAAACTTGCTCCGATTTTGAAAAACAATCTCATATTGTTCGTATGATCCCAAGGATTCCAGAAATAGTTGTTTTTTTACCACCAGGAATATTTTATGTTGGTCAAAAGGTCAAGGTACACTGACCTATATAGAATCTGACCTTTTGACCCCTTTATGAGGTACAACAGACACTCTAGGTGGTATAAACTATCATTTCTGGAATCCTTGCAATCAGACGAACAATTTGAGATATTGTTTTTCAAAATCGGAGCAAGTTTAAATTTTGACCCCATATGCAAAGGTCAACGACCTTTTTACGTTTTACCCGATAACTCGTTAACCAGCTCAGCCGAACAATTTGGTGTGCTTTTTAGCTTAATTAAAGCCATTTGAATTTTTGGACCCCTTGTATGGCGGCCATTTTGGAATTTGCGCTATAAAAGAACATTCCCGTCACTTTTGAGGTGCATGGGAGCTCATTTTCTCTTAAAATGATTCTAGTTGACAAATTCACTAAGAAACTAAGGTAGGAAGAAAATGGTCACGGAATCCAAGATAATGACTCTACTAAACCCCCCGAGAACTACCGGCCGATTGGTCAGAAAGATATATACATCATTTATTGCGCCAATCAGAGACAGTGTTAGAATAATTGTATCCCTGATAAAAATTTGAGTGAAATATTTTACAAGCTGCATTTTTAATTGGCTATTCAAATCTTGCAATGCACCAATCAAAACCACTGTAAGATAGGTCGATAGTGCCCAGGGGGTTAAAAGCCCTCGAATTTGTGTAGCGATCAATTTGATCATGGTTCGTAACCGAGTGACCTACAATCTTGGAAAAAAGTCCTTGGAACGCGAACGCTGAGCTGAGCACACGTGCTGGGTATTGTGTGCATGTATTGATACTTAGTGTCTTCTGTTATAAACGGAAATTGTTCAAATGAGATTTTTACTTCCCCACCCCCCATCGATCAATGTTGGGACACTCTGGCAAGCTGCAGGAGCCACTGGCCTTGGTCAACATTGTACGGGGGAGTGGGGGCGACACTTGTCCGTTAATCACACGCAAGTGTTCCAAGACTTTTTTCCAGGATTGTAGCAACAATGGATTTTAACAGACGACAACAAGTATCAAATGCATTCTAAAATGATATTCTCAATTTCTTGTTTGCATTCATTATATTTATCACCAAAACTATGTTTGACAAACCTGCATTAACTGTAACATCCCAACTGCAGCTAGCCGTGTTTTGCGATGCATCTTGGAACGTATAGGTCACCGTAGTCCCGCCAACAGAGAAGAAACCTCCAGATTGGTAGTTGCTGCTCAGGATCGAGGCGGTACCAGATTGGTCGGAGGCTCTT
Organism: Ophiura sarsii; assembly: GCA_035610835.1. Lineage (NCBI taxonomy): Eukaryota > Metazoa > Echinodermata > Ophiuroidea > Amphilepidida > Ophiuridae > Ophiura > Ophiura sarsii. The sequence goes on from CM069455.1 coordinate 49,818,411, forward strand.
GGAGTTAACCAGGTTACAGTGGTGCCGGGTGTTCCCAAGGCAACAATTACTGTGATGTCATCGGAACAGATGGGTATGGGCGATGTAGTATCAACTGTTGAATTAATCAAGAATGATTTGTTTTTAGAATTTGATTTAAGAAATGAGTCGTAATGTTACAAACTGACCACTTATAAAAAATATTAAATGATTATAGTACAAATGTGATACAAATGGGCAAAATTAGCGTCGGGCATATTACAATTTTAGTTTTCTATGATTGAATTGTCCATTGGCAAGTAAAACAATTTCGTAATTAAATTTTGAAAAATCTTGTTGTGTATATGGTAAAACTAATAGCCGCGTGGAAAGTTTTCAAATTAAAACCTACCTGCAATGATAGCGATGTCAAAATCACAGTTGGCACGATTTCCAGACGGATCAGCGAACACATACGATACGGTGGTAGTACCGAGCGGAAAATAACTTCCCGGAGAACGATTCCTGGAGATGCGATTTGCCGTGCCAGAGTTGTCCGTAGCAGTTGGTTCTATCCAGCTAATCTCTATGCCGGAGCGTCCCAATTCTATATTCCTATTAATGTTGTCGAGGCAGACGACAACTGGTGCGGTGGTGTCAACTGAAAATAGATGGATTTTATAGACATTAGATTTTTAATCAGAGATACAAAATGATCTGCGATGGAGACTCGTACCGTGATGGCGACTGGCATCATGCTCGAGCGGAAGACTCCATACAACTAATTTGTGTTGATGAATAAATATGATGACTTGTGTTATAAGGCGAGATTTCACACTGTAGGTTAGCAAAATATAGTAATTACATGAACGTTTTATTCATCGCACAATAGTAGATTGGAGCGGAACCGGACTTCTCTTGGTCCAAGTTGCAGACAATCAGTAGATGGGCAAGTAAGGAGGGAGGATCTTATTAATCTCAGCCTTGGTAAGCCCCTACTCAAATGTCCTAAAATCGGCTGCTGTTAGCCAAAGATGTAACCGTCTATGTGTTGGCCCATGTATTCTTGGAATCTATTTTTGTTCAGCATGTGAGGAAAACGAGGCTTCCTTTCGGCACAACAAATAAATGGTATCAAATCGAGCGGAAGATGCAATACAACTCATTCTTATTGATGAATAAATATATAAGATGACTTGGGGTATACAGGATCAAGGAGAGATTTCAATATATCGAATCGAGCCTTTATAATATCAATGTTACCTTCCCCAACTGTCACTTCAAAACTACACTCGGCAGAGTTGCCTGATCCATCCACATATCTATAGATCACAGGGGTCGAGCCGACAACAAAGAATGATCCGGGAGCTCTATCTCTGGAAGCCAGACTGACGACACCGGAGTTGTCGGTAGCGGTTGGTTCGATCCACGTCACCGATCTTCCTGATGTGCCAATTTCAACATTCTCGTATACGCTACGAATGCATGAAATAACTGGTGGCACCGAATCGACTGGAATGGAAAAGATGGAATACAATTTCTAACATCATCCACATCAAGAGGGTTTCGCACGAATATTTGAAAGAATGAAATTACCTGAACATAATCACATGCGTACAAGATTCATCCAAATGTCTATTTAGTCTGTTTGGTCAAAAAATAATCGGAAAGTACTCTAAAGGACCAAAACAAAGTGTATGACTTTCTTTTGTTGAGCACTTTAGTCGAGCTGCTATTGAATTTGTAGTAAATTGCATCTCTCATACAGGATTGCCATTTCACATTTTCCACGCCGCTATTAGTAGGCATAGCACAATGCACACACACAAAGTCTGCCACTGGGAGCATTACACCAGTGAACAACAACATATGAAAAGCTGTGTTGCATAAAGCCCTACATCCACTTCTACCTGTTACTCATTTTGCATTATTGAATGGATGGTGTGGAATGTGGTTTTGTATTGTTGCCTCAATTGGCGTGCATGGATGCACTAATCCAAGTTATGAAGACAGCCATACAATATTTGGATTAATTAATCATGCAAAATGAGTAACATGTAGGAGTGGTCTGTAATCCCTTATGCAAAACAATCTTTTCATATAATGTATGCAGCTCCACTTTGAAAAACATCCCTATATAAAATTAATTATCCTCAGGAGAGGCACTCATTGTAGGGCAGTGAGCTTGCCATATATGGTAGTCATGACCTTGGACTATATAACCTTGATCCAGGTATAAATACTTATCATCAGGTTTTTTAGTTATGACTGTTTTTACCAATTTTTGAAATTGGCTCTGAACTTGAATATATTGGGCCGATTTAAATAAACCTAACCTGAGATATTGTACTAAACACTTCAATCAATTTAGTGATATGCTCAGTTTTTGCATCCTTTGAGTGCCTCCTGTGAGGAAAAGACTGAGAATTTGAATATGGGTATTTAAGAAATGAAAAAGCTTGTTTAATTTCTAAATCCATCAATATTTGTCAATCAAATTGGGTATACATGTTATATATCTATTACCGATCACTCTTATGATGGGAAAAAAATTGTCGGACATTGCTCATTTGCATATCAATGACTTGAATAGATAATTAGCTAATTTGCATATTTAATGAGCTTATGAAACTAAATTATAGTTTAAAAGATTGGGTATCGTACAATTAGCCATAATGCCAAGTTTGATTGCAATACACCATTCATATCTGGATTTATAACATTTACGCATATTAATTAGATGTTTTAATTGGGCAATCTCTATCTTTCACATGATTGTAATGGTCAACTCTCATTCAAAAAAGAATGCGCTAAAAGGGCGATCGATTCTAGTCTAACAAAGGATTCGAACAAGTTCATTCAAAATAATCGGTATGTTAGATCATGCGGTAACTAAACTTCTATTGCGTGTTTAATATTTTCTAATGGCGTAGGTCAGGCTTGGCTAGTCTCAAAATTCTCTAAACGGACCTGACAAGCAGTCTCGTTAGGGGGTGTCACAACTTTGAGCATTTGTCTAACTCAAATGTGAAGATTACAATTTAACCAGCCATTTTCACCACTAGATGAGCTCAATTGTGTATACAAAATGTGCTTTGTGTTCACTTCATGTCCACCAGTTTAATGTGTTTATAACAATATTACCTTCAATAACTGAAACTGAGAATGTACATGTAGCACTGTTGCCAATTCCATCAACATATCTGTAGGTTACTTCTGTACTACCAACCACAAAGTAGGATCCTGGAGCACGACTCCTTGATGCCAATGATACTACGCCAGAGTTGTCTGTGGCAGTTGGTTCAATCCAAGAAACGATGGCACCTCCAACATTGAGACCAATTTGACTGGCGACATCTTCAATGCAGTTTATAATTGGAGCAATATCATCAACTGCAATTAAATGAACATTTGGTAATATCCATGATTAGAATAGCTCTGAAAAGTTGCCAATTGGACACATACCCAAAGCCCCGCAGAAGCTTCGACTGTAAAATTCTTGCTGACAAACTTACCTTCAATAACTGAAACTGAGAATGTACATGTAGCACTGTTGCCATTTCCATCAACAAATCTGTAGGTTACTTGGGAACTTCCAACCACAAAGTAGGATCCTGGAGCACGACTCCTTGATGCCAATGATACCACACCAGAGTTGTCTGTGGCAGTTGGTTCATTCCAAGAAACGATGGTACCTCCAACATTGAGACCAATTTGACTGGCGACATCGTCAATGCAGTTTATTAGAGGCGCAACATCGTCAACTGAAATGAAGAAAAAAAACATCAATGCAGTATATTACCGGAGCAACTGAAATTAAATAAATTATATCCCAACACATCATTATCTTGCCCCTACTTTTGCAGAATATTTCACCAATTTTGAAATGATTAGAACTATAGAAGCTTACCTTCAATAACCGACACTGAGAATGTACACGTAGCACTGTTGCCATTTCCATCAACAAATCTGTAGGTTACTTGGGTACTTCCAACCACAAAGAAGGATCCTGGAGCACGACTCCTTGATGCCAATGATACCACGCCAGAGTTGTCTGTGGCAGTTGGTTCAATCCAAGAAACGATAGTACCTCCGACATTGAGACCAATTTGACTGGAGACATTGTCAATGCAGTTTATTAGAGGCGCAACATCGTCAACTGCAATAAACATTTGATATCCAAAACATGATTATCTTGCCCCTTGTGACAAACTTTTCAGAATTTGTGCAATATACCAAGGGGAAATAAATCAATTGTCATAACTTGCATAATTTGTTGATTAAACCCGAAATGACATTAGTCTAAGTTGAGTGTCCTTAACCTTCAGGTTTATTCACTAATAAATTCAAGCATTTGCATTTTCTACGAGACCTTTTACAGATAAAAAAATTGCAGACAAACTTGCCTTCAATAACTGAAACTGAGAAAGTACACGTAGCACTGTTGCCATTTCCATCAACAAATCTGTAGGTTACTTCTGTACTACCAACAACAAAGTAGGATCCTGGAGCACGACTCCTTGATGCCAATGATACCACGCCAGAGTTGTCAGTGGCAGTTGGTTCACCCCAAGAAACAATAGTACCTCCGACATTGAGACCAATTTGACTGGCGACATCGTCAATGCAGTCTATTAGAGGCGCAACATCGTCAACTGAAATGAAATAAACATTCGTTAATATCATAACACATCAATGGTATATTTCATTGGCTGTTATCCAATCATTATAAATACAACACAGTTGATAAAAAAGAACGTACATAAAACTCCAGGACATAATGTTGGCCCATTGGATTACACATAAAATAGGATAAAAATTGGCCTTCTCAAAAGTCACAACTCTCTGTGCTAAGCTCCGAGTCAAGGGGATTTACATGGCTGAATGATCAATTGATTACACATTACAGTAATATTCACTCAACCACGGGTGTTTGTCCATTAGTAAGAAGAAATTCATAAACTTGTGACTTTTGAAAAGGGCAGTTTTTGTCTTCCATTTGAGCTCATTCAGCCATGAACAGCTTTCATTTTCAAACATGTAGGAAACGGCCATAGGATCATTTCTAACCAAGTTATTGGTCAAATGTTTTACCTTACGATGTTATGACGAACTGTTGAGAGGGGGACTTACTTTGACAAAATTCTGACAAACTTTTCAGAATTTATGCAATATATCAAGGGGAAATAAATCAATTGTCATAACATCTTGCATTATTTGTTGATTAAATCCGAAATAACATTCCTCTATATTGTGTCTCAATAGGTTATTCACTAATAATTTAGTTCAAAGTTGTAGAAAATGCAATGCTCCAATTGATGGAGACATTTCACAGATTAAAAAAAACCGCTGACAAACTTACCTTCAATAACTGAAACTGAGAAAGTACATGTAGCACTGTTGCCACTCCCATCAACATATCTGTAGGTTACTTGGGTACTACCAACAACAAAGTAGGATCCTGGAGCACGACTCCTTGATGCCAATGATACCACGCCAGAGTTGTCAGTGGCAGTTGGTTCAATCCAAGAAACGATAGCACCTCCAATATTGAGACCAATTTGACTGGCGACATTGTCAATGCAGTTTATTAGAGGCGCAACATCGTCAACTGAAATGAACATCAATGAAGTAAACATTTGGTAAATGTCATTATTCAATCATTAAAAATACAACATAATTGAAAGAGAACTTCCATAAAACCCAGGACACGACGTTGGCCCGTCAATGACCTGCACTGACCGACCAACATACAATGAAGACGGGACAAACATTACAGGAAGTGTCCCGCAAGCACAACATTGAGCAATATTTGTTAGAAAAATAATTATAGAGCCGAAATTACATAATTATATAGAATAAAACGCCATACTAGTCACAAAAAAGAATAAAAACTGCAACATTCTGATGAATAAACCTAGTAGATTGTTGATAAGTGAAAATTCTTGTTTATTGGCTTTTACCTTCAATAACAGAAACTGAGAATGTACATGTAGCACTGTTGCCATTTCCATCAACAAATCTGTAGGTTACTTCTGTACTACCAACAACAAAGTCGGATCCTGGAGCACGACTCCTTGATGCCAATGATACCACGCCAGAGTTGTCAGTGGCAGTTGGTTCAATCCAAGAAACGATAGCACCTCCAATATTGAGACCAATTTGACTGGCGACATTGTCAATGCAGTTTATTAGAGGCGCAACATCGTCAACTGAAATGAACATCAATGAAATAAACATTTGGTAAATGTCATTATTTGTTATTCAATCATTAAAAATACAACATAATTGAAAGAGAACTTTCATAAAACCCAGGACACGACGTTGGCCCGTCAATGACCAGCACTGACCGACCAACATACAATGACGGGACAAACATTACAGGAAGTGTCCCGCAAGCACAACATTGAGCAATATTTGTTAGAAAAATAATTATCGAGCCGAAATTACATAATTATATAGAATAAAACGCCATACTAGTCAAAAAAGAATAAAAACTGCAACATTCTGATGAATAAACCTAGTAGATTGTTGATAAGTGAAAATTCTTGTTTATTGGCTTTTACCTTCAATAACAGAAACTGAGAATGTACATGTAGCACTGTTGCCATTTCCATCAACAAATCTGTAGGTTACTTCTGTACTACCAACAACAAAGTAGGATCCTGGAGCACGACTCCTTGATGCCAATGATACCACGCCAGAGTTGTCAGTGGCAGTTGGTTCACCCCAAGAAACGATAGTACCTCCAACATTGAGACCAATTTGACTGGCCACATCGTCAATGCAGTTTATTAGAGGCGCAACATTGTCAACTGAAATGAAATGATATATTCAACACATGATTATCTTGCCCCTCGATTATATCAAGGAGAAATAAATCAATTGTCATAACATCTTGCATGACATTCCTGTAAGTTGTGTCCTTAAAGGAGAACGGTGCTATTCATGAAACCAAGCATTATCTAATGTACACTCGGCAAAAGAAGTTCTTGGACACTCATTGAAGTTCAAATATTTCACATAAATATTTAATATAAATTAAACAATTGCATGTCAAAATAAGCAGACAATAATTCTCTATCATGTCTGTATGAAATTAAGATGTACGCATTCATGCATGGCTGAGCACAATCATTAAGCAATGGTAAGGTGCGTAAAAGGAAATTGCAAGAAATGAGCATTTACAGTCATTTGAATGGAGGGATTATCCAATTTTTTGCAATCTTCTTGCCATTGTCAAGTGAATGGGATCTGCCATGCATGAGTGATCATGTCTAAATTCCATGTTAAGCTGTTAGAGGATTACTTTCTGCTTATTTTGATATACAATTATATATATATAATCATATATATAATTATATATATTCTATTAAATATTAATTTAATTTAAGTGTCCAAGAACTTCTTTTGCCGAGTGTATATTGACCAGTTTTATTGAACGGAGAACTATACTTTTCAATAAAACAAATTTACACTGCACTGTGATTATTTGAAATATTGCGCCCAGTTGTTCGTGTAGAAAGTGCAGATGGGATAGCCATGCCCAATACTGTGAAGTCATCGTTACCAAAATTGACTCGTTAGCAACAGGTCACTCTGCACGTAATCAATATGGCGACGTCCACACAGGTGATTTGTTCCCCCTTTCTAATGCCAATTTTGTGTTAACGCTGCACTGTATAATAATATCGCTACATATTCGAGCGCTGAAGTTCTATTACAAGGATTACCTTTAAGGCTTATTCAGTCTTATTCAGTAATAATTTAGATTAAAAAATTGCTGACAAACTTGCCTTCAATAACAGAAACTGAGAAAGTACATGTAGCACTGTTACCATTTCCATCAACAAATCTATAGGTTACATCTGTACTACCAACAACAAAGTAGGATCCTGGAGCACGACTCCTTGATGCCAATGATACCACGCCAGAATTGTTAATATCCATATTAAAGAAACGTTTGGTAATATCCATGACACGTACGTGGTATGTCATTTAACCATTAAAAAAAACAATGATAAAGTATAACTAGCGGTCCTCCTATTATCTATAGTACACATTGTGTACAAGAGGTCACACGTCTATTGCGAGGACACGGTGTGTAGAATGGAAAACTGACAGTAACTGCACTATGCTTACCTTCAATAACTGAAACTCGAAATGAACATGTGGCACTGTTACCATTTCCATCAACAAATCTGTAGGTCACTTCTGTAACACCAACAACAAAGTAGGATCCTGGCGCACGACTCCTTGATGCCAATGATACCACGCCAGAGTTGTCAGTGGCAGTTGGTTCACCCCAAGAAACTATAGTACCTCCAACATTGAGACCAATTTGACTGGCCACATCGTCAATGCAGTTTATTACAGGCGCAACATCGTCAACTGAAATGAACATTTGGTAATATCCATGACACATCCATGGTATATTTCATATTCAATCATTAAAAATACAAAATTGATAAGGATGAACATAAAACTAGAGACTATATAAATATGGGACAAGTATCTCGGAGGCAAAGTCCCCCGTTTACTATGCTTAAATTGACGGAGGACGATTTTAGAGGGGGCGCACTATCATAGTCGTAGCAAACCAGACGACCTAAGACGTGGTGGATTTTATCGGCTAAAAAACTTGTAGCACAGAAATAGTACATCAATGGTCAAAGCGGATTGTGATTAAAACTTATTTGCTTTGATGATAGCAGAATTTAGTTCTATATGACACGAAACATTCAGAATTGGTTATTTAAAATTAATTTGTACGTGGAACAAAATACGAATTTTAAATTGTGGATGGCTTCGTCCGACAGTGACAGAGGAGGCCGGGGCGTGGCGTTATTTGCATTTTATGAATATTATAATTAGATCGCGACGATCACATCGTGCGAGGTCATGAATAGTCATGGATGAATATTCATTCACAACGAATGATTATCAGTCCATCCCCCGGCGTAAACTGTCAGAGTGCGCTATACTGCACCAAATCTCAACAATGGGCATTGTAAAACCCCAGGACACGACGTTGGCCCTGTCAATAACCAGCACTAACCGACAGGACAAACATCAAAACTACTAATTTAAGATATAAATCAAGTATGGCGGGGACTTCGCGCACTGCGTGAAGGTCCTCGAGTCATACTTTTAGACATGGGGCTCGTTTTGAGATGGTTTGTGCAAGGATTAAATTATTTTCTTCCAGATATTACCTATCAAGCAGCAAAGGGATCCAATACGCCATTTTACAGTTTAAGTGCTGGAGTTTTTCCTAAATTCAATCCCACAATGCAATGAGCTTAGCAGACAACAAAATGATGAATTAACCGAAAATATAGTTTAGAGCTGACCCTGGCCAATCGAAATCTGTACCAAAATTCTTCAGATGTGTACATTGTGAGCAAATTTCTCATCCATAAAAATCTAATGGATACTTTTAAAGTTAATTTGATTTCAATAACCACGACTAACGACTAAAAGACAACAAAGTTGGTTTCCTATGGGACATCGTTGATTTATATTGTCCACTGTGTGCTGTCTCAATCAGTCTGCTATCTTAATAAATGGTTAACAGGCATCGACAGATAGTCTATACACACATTTTCACTGCATGATCACACACTAAGCAATAATATTCCAAAGAAATCCAATTTTAGTGCAATAATTTGTTGGTAGTTGGTCATTGAAGCAATCATAATTTCAAAACTATCCCCTCTAATTTTGTGTAGGAGGTATCAAACTAAGGAATGTGCGCATTAAACCGTGTATTGATCAATTATATAAGTGCATTCACTTCTTGAAAAATGTAGGGGTCAACATCCTTATCTGATGATTAAACATAGTGGACCGTTGATAATAGTGAAAATTATTGTTTATTGGCTTGCCTTCAATGACGGAAACTGAGAATGTACACGTAGCACTGTTGCCATTTCCATCAACAAATCTGTAGGTTACTTGGGTACTTCCAACAACAAAGTAGGATCCTGGAGCACGACTCCTTGATGCCAATGATACCACGCCAGAGTCGTCTGTGGCAGTTGGTTCAATCCAAGAAACGATAGCACCTCCAATATTGAGACCAACTTGACTGGCGACATCGTCAATGCAGTTTATTAGAGGCGCATTATTATCAACTGAAATAAAAACATTTGGTTATATCGCAAACATGCATCAACTACATCAACTACATAGCGGGGCGGCCCAGAATAATTTAAACTGGGAAAGGTGCATTATATTTAGATATCCATTTTCAGTATTTTCAGTATTGTGAAACATCAATTATCATTAACTAAACTGCTCAAAAAAGGTTTTGAATATTTTTTCCAGCACATGATTTTCAAATATCGCGGGATATGTTCATTAAGTATTATATATCCATGTAAAGCTGATGTGTTCATCTTCACAATGATATCCAATGTGAAGCCATCCCTTGCTCCAGTGCTCAGCTACTTGCTTGAAAACATGGGGAGATCACAATCTGAATGTGCCAAAATCTACAGTATTTCGTGTTCTAAAGAGCATCTTTGTCGTCTGTTCAATGAAGTATTACAGTGTAGCGCGATGATCTATTGATTTTTAAGCACAAAATAGTGTTGATTTGTCACTTTCATATTGCGACCTCCCCATGTTCCCAAGCATGTGGCCGAGCACTGGAACAAGGGATTGATTCAAATTGGATATCATTTGTAAAGATGAACACATCAGCTTTACATGAATATATAACATTTAATGAACATACCCCGCGATATTTGAAAATCTTGTGCTTTAAAGAAATATTCCAAACTTTTTTTGAGCAGTTTATAAATGTGTAGCCATGATTCCGAGCTATGATCATTACAAATGTCATAAGACCGACTTCTATAATGTTATGCGGGAAGAGGTAGAACTTATTGAATGACCTTTCAGCTGAACCGACCGATGTTAAATTGTACTTCTGCAATGTAGTCAAGGATACACCACAGCCCAGCAGACAATTGAAACTGGTGACCTTTGACTGTTAAATATGATTAATTCCGTGATGAAAGTCTCACCTTCAATAACGGAAACTGAGAAAGTACATGTAGCACTGTTGCCACTTCCATCAACAAATCTGTAGGTCACTTGGGTACTTCCAACCACAAAGTAGGACCCTGGAGCACGACTCCTTGATGCCAATGATACCACGCCAGAGTTGTCAGTAGCGGTTGGTTCACCCCAAGAAACTACAGTACCTCCAATATTGAGACCGACTTGACTGGTTACATCGTCAATGCAGCTTATTACTGGCGCAACATTGTCAACTGAAATCAAATACAGAAATAACTGCTAAATAAATAAACGGACCACAAATAACGTTTAACATTGGCCGGTTGCTTGATCCATCAATAAATAATTTGGTAGGGGCAATCCAATCGTAATAAGATGCTATTTGGAACCAACATTCAGTGGTCCAGCGGCAACCTTTTCTAAAAGCTCTTGTCAGAGCCACCAATTATTTTAAAGGTACAAGTGGCAGTCCATTATATCGGCTCTTTTCAAAGTCGCCAATTCTCAATTAGGAAAGGGGCACCTCTAATTTCATGATAGACCCAAGGGGAAATGCATATTATGATATTCTTTAGAAAATGCAAGGGTTTCTTTCAAATTTGTTTGATCTCAAACCTGTCCAAACCCGTCAACTGCATTGCAATATGAACCTATAGCCTAGTGACGATTTCTTTTTCCTCTTTTTCCACTGTTCTATAGGCGAACGCACTTCGGGCGTTTGTGTGTTTTGCATGTCAATGGAAAGGCGATATGTTCATCTTTCCAATGATACAAAATGTGTAACATTCTCTTGTTTTAACGCTCAGCAACTTGATTGAGAACAAAATATGCGTAAATTCCCGCTATTGTGTCCACGGATATCTAGAGTCTCTCTGCAATGTATGAACAATTTACAGATTTGGGGATTTTTACGGTCATAGAGGAAAAATAACAATCGGTGTTTTCACTCGCCCTATACAAAGGGTGAAATACACTTTACTTTTCAACACCCAACATTTTTCTCAAGAGTGAAAAATGTTGGAATTTACATTGTTTTACTGCCTAAAATACTGCATTAGCACAAGTTATGGCCATCATTTTGGTTTTTCACCCTCGAGAAATTTAACCAGTGAAATTGCTGATTAAAAAGCCTGACCGATCGACCCAACCTGAGCGGTCTGTTAGGCCGTAGAACAAGTTTGTCCCCCGTTGCTCAATGTATATATTATACAGTTCATTGCTTAATTTGGAAATGCGTTATATCAAACCCCGTCATAATAATACACCAGCTTACCCGCAACGACAGAAACACTAAAAGTACAATCTGCACTGTTGCCACTTCCATCAACAAATCTGTAGATTACATCCGTCCTTCCAACAGCAAAGAAGGATCCTGGAGCACGACTCCTCAATGCCAACGATACCACGCCAGAATCGTCAGTGGCAGTTGGTTCGATCCAAGACATGGTCGCTCCACTGGCATCTAATCCAACTTGTTGGATGACGTCTTCGATGCAGGACACTACTGGCGGAACAATATCGGCTGAAGAATAAATATTTCACTTTTGTTAATATATTTTTATTGAAACTACAAATCTACAGTCTAATTCCAAAAATGTGCACGTGTGGTTTTATGATGGAAGCAAATAATTATTTACTTCCAATTTTCCAATAGAACATTACTGGAAATTCGATACTTTTTTACATCTAAAACACAATTTTCTCAGGTCTTTCAGGCTAATGAAAGAAATATTAAGCTTTCATCTAATACAAAAGAATGTGATCGGGCCATCCAGCTTTTAGGCCAACATTTGTTAATGTATTGGCGTAACCCGCCCGACCCTAATTTACAGCCTTAATCCGAATTTGTTTTGCAAAAGAAAAGAACAAATCAGAACATTTTTAACCAAAAAAACTTCGAACGATCTTTGGTGCTCCTCATTTGTAATTTTGCGATTTATTTGAGATCAAATTTAGCAATGTATAGTATATACTCTTCCAAATATGGTACAGGAAAAGGTAGCTCATTATCATAATTTCCGTGATACCCATCGTGTTGGAGCATGCGATTCATGTAATCGTGTAGTATATGTCCTCCCCGATAGGAATACCGCTGTTGGCACATTAAAAATGTGTGCTAAATACCCTAATTACGTAAAACAAAACATCAGTCCCTAAACTTAGTTATAGCATATACCAAATGTAGCATCACTGTCCATTCAATGAACGTCATTTGTATATCGATTCCTTTATCCGTTGTCTATTATTTCGAAAGACACTATTGAAATGGGATGATGGGTTGCCACTTCATAGCTTTGGAATCAAGGATATTGGCTGAACACATTCTTAGAGAAATCGATTTAATACCTGAAATCATACAATAACGCCTAAATATGTCAACAGAATCGGCGGGAGAATCGGTACCAAAAGGGAATTGAATATAAGGGGTGTTGCTGTTTTGAATCCACATAGTTCATATTGTAGGATAATGAAAATCCACCCAGGCCTATATATAATAACGTGATATAACTTTGCGTGTTTTGTTTTTGTTTTTGTATTTTGTGTATAAAAAGCGCAAACGTGAACAGTTATAGCCAAACAGACATCTACGAGGTTAATGAACTGAGTGATTATAGAAATCAATCTGGTAACCCAACAAAGAGTCTGATGGGCCAATCTATTCTATGGTTCAAGTGCATGCAACTGTAATAACATGCAAAATAAAATATACAAGAAACACAAATTAATAATAGGCATGAGTTAAAAGTGACAATGAATAAGATAAGAAAAACTAACTGACATAGAGAACAATATCCATCTAAATAAAAGAATACATTGCTGGAGGTCAATGAACAACGGACTCGAGATGGGGGTAATGTCATGAAGGCCTTATTGAGCGAATTTGCTTAAAACTACGCCATAACACTGTCGTTATGATGATAATGTACGATACCAAGTTTTACAGGTAGGTATATTATAAGTTTTAAGAAATTCTTGTGGCAAATATCAATGAATAGACAAATATAAATGCGGCCATTTATTGTGTGATATTGTTGAGGCCTACATTTAGGAAGATTAGCCGAACTTCTAATAATTTACAGATTTCCTTATTTTGTACTTTTTAAGGGTAAGGATTACATTGCTTTCCTCAGCAGATAGCTTTTTTGATGTGCATATAAAGAGCAAATGTGAACAATAGCCTAACAAACGAACAACGAACTGAGTGATTACAAATCAACTGGGTAACTCTCTACAGAGAGCTCTGGTAGGCCAATCGATTGGTTCACTGCAACTTAGAAAATAATCAAAATACAAGTTTTAAAACACAATTGGGCTGGTAAAAACCCCAATGCAAGTGGCGTGTGACAGGAATAAGATAAAAACCCAAACATAGAGAACAACATCAACCAATTAAGAGAAGAAAAATAATATCTGGAAATCATTAACATCGAGAGCCAACACTTAAAAGATGGGAGTTCTTCCTCTAGGATGTTGCCAACATCCGTCTTAGCCGACTTGTCTGAAAGACTGTTCCAGGCTGCATGGACGAAGCTTCTGTCTTAGCAGCAAGTGCTGGCAAATTAAAGGGCATGAACTGGCATTGCAACACTGTAAGCATGATAAGGAGCAACGCTGCTATATCTTATGGAGAGTGGTTGGTATGCATTGATATTGATAGATTTATATTACAAGGCTTTCTTGGGCAGATAGGACCCATACATTACATTGTTTTTTCAGCAGATAGCGGCCTATTACATTGCTTTCTTCAGTAGATAGCACCCATATACTATACAGGGTGAGTCAAAAAAACATTGTGCACGATTTGAAACGGCCATTTGACCTTGATGCGTGCATTGAACCATTATTTTTTGTTGTCAGTGTAAAGCGGTGTTAATCTAATTTATCCTCCCCAAAAAAGAAAGTAATCGACAGAAGAAAACGCAAACGGTGGCAAGTTTTGTAAACTGACCGCGTTTTTCGCCATTCCTATGGGATTTACACAGGAAAATTGGTTTTGCTAAATAGTTATTACTGTTTCCCACCCGCTTTCATTTGCATTATTACTTTGATTCTAACAGATGATTATGAACAAACAAAGAATACGATTGTATTATTTCCCGGGATTATTACTTAGATATGACAATAATATGTTATAAAATAATTAAATGCACAATCCTCGATATGCATTGATATTGGTTGCGACCACTTGTTTTGAAATAAAGGCAATAAAAGATAATTAAACAATTAACTTATTAACTAATTCAATGTCACTCCGTCCGTTTTTCAAACTTGAAACAGTATTTCAACTGGCCTTGATCAGGCTTATAAAATTATTCAGACAAATGACAGTCCGATCTCGTCCATAACTAGCTGGCGTACATTTCATCAGAGACTCCAGTCCCTCCGTGCCACACTTCGGCACACATAGTTGAATAGCTGCATTCCGGAGTAAATTCCTAAAACGGACTCGCGTCTATTTCCTCCAAAAATAGTCATGATCAATGGGAATCGAACTCGAGGTGGCAACTCAATTCAATAACGACACAAAGACACGCGTTAATGGATTCGCCATGAATTCAATAGAGAAGTGTTGCTATAATAGTACATACTGCACTCAATTTAGGTATTTGCACGTTATTTTGCTTAATTAAAGCTAATTAGCACACGATTTTAATATGCCAACAGCGATATTCTTATCGAGGAGACAATACCCCACATGTCTATACCAATCGCATGCTCCAACACGATGGGTATCACGAAATGTCTTACGGGAAGCACTTTTCTCGGGTTTTACACTGTACCAATACACTAGCAGCCAAAAGTCATGACACCTTGCATTTTACAAATTTATAAAAACACTGGGAACCCATTAAACTACCGCGTTAGCTTTTTGGTATTCTAGATTGGCAAATTGATGGAAAAGTTCTTATAGATTTGTTCAAACAAACTTGAGATATTTTCGAGACATTAGTTTATAGGGAAAACACTTATAAGAATACTCAGTTAATTAAAATGATATATTCAGTTAATTTTAAGAGTAAAATTAGCTTTAATAATATTAAGTTATAGTTATAGTATGCCCAGTTCATGTGGGTGCAATGAGAATGTATAGGGAATTTCGATGGTTTCCATTACAATATGAAAGTCATGGTTTTAAAATATCAGTTTTAAAATTCCCTCCCAAATATTCCATTTTTAAAGATGAATAAAGGGATCAATTCTCAATGTCTGAGAAAGATTAGAGACACTTTTGGGATTAGTTTTACTTGAGTAGATCCATTGACAGACAATTGCGAAGGTTATTTTGAAAGGAAGTCAAAATGTCCTACCATTGGATTGCATTGGCTATATTGAGCTTAATGAATTATTCATGAGCCATTTTCAATGGGAAATTTGTATGGGGATTCAACGTAGGCACATATCTCCAATTTCATGGAATGGAATTAGCAGATGCCGGAGGAAACATGAATTTATTAAGAGATTCAGCAACACATTTATTCAACTCGGTTAAATATCTTCGATGACTTTTGGTTGCTAGTGCATCTATACAGAAAGTTTGGGGGAAATTGGCAGTTCTTTTGCTGTTAGCCTACCTTCCTCAAAAACAATGACATTGAAGGTGATGCTATTAGAGTTTCCAGACGGGTCCGTGTAGGTATAGGTTACTGGTGTGGTCCCAAGTGGGAAGAATGATCCCGGTGCATTGGTTCTTGACGTCAGCGTAGCAGTACCGGAGTTATCGGTGGCAGATGGTTCTTCCCAACTTACAGTTCCTCCAGGCGTTCCATAGGGCACGTTGACTATGATGTCATCTAGAAGGCCGGCGACGTCATCGAGATTGCCGAATCGGATGATGGGTGGGATCGTGTCAACTGATGGAGTTAAGAATGTGGGATAATTAGTTAGCTTACCATCCCAGTTTATAAATAATACTGCTAAAAAGTGTATCATAGGTTTAACCTTCCAAGGGCTTCACAACAATAACATACTATTGCATCTGCAAAAGAATGTCATGTACGCCACGCATAATTGATTTGTATTATGTAAGCAGTCCCATCAGAAGGTGGCTTTTGTCGTTCTTTAATTTAATTTCATGCAAAAGTTTAAAATGACCTCGCTTAATACATTTGATGAATGCATTCAGATTTCACGCTTCATGCTTTACTTCCGACAAAAGTTCCCTTTTGATGTGATGTGATGTTTGTCACCCCAAAAAAGTATCAACTGTTGTAAGCAACTGCTGGCATTGCTGAAGCCTATTGGCATATTATATTCCAAATTTCACACTAGTGACCATGATCATCCACGATTGTTTATGGACACCAGATTACTATACGTTTCGTGTCTGCCCGAGCAAAGGGTTGACGTCGGCACATTCTAGAGAGCACATCACGATACCGCGCACATAACTTTAATGCGGATGACACCTCCCAACTCAAGCCAACACCGCGTATAGACTGTAATATACTCAAAGCAACTGATCAAAACTTGTTGCGTTCCCTTCAAAGACCAACCTTACATTATTCAAATTGACATTTACCAATTGTGTCCGTCAAGAACCACGGTCAGAGTAATAGTTGTCCGCAAAATCGAGCAACTACTCTACGTTAAGATTTTGCACTTGAGGGCAACCCAATATTTTTTAGGCTTAGGCCTACTATATATAACCTTTTGAGAATTGTGTTTGTATAGCTGTTTGAGAGGACGGTTAAGTTTATTTTACTATAGAAAAAGGTCAATATCATTAATATTTTGTTGTGGACCGTGGGGACATCTTAAAATAGTTACAAAGACCGATTGTAACTTACTTGGAACTACATTCACATTGAAGCTCGTGCTAGCAGTATTTCCAGATGAATCTCTGTAAGTGTATGTAACAAGAGTTGTGCCCAAGGGGAATAGCGATCCCGGAGAATGGCTTCTTGAGACTAGCGACACGAATCCAGAGTCGTCAGTAGCGGTGGGTTCAATCCATGTTACTATGGCTGCTGTGACGAGACCGAGTTCAACATTGATTGTGATGTCATCGACTTGGCTCACTACGGGTGGGAGGTCTTGGGCTGAAAAATGATAAAGGTTTGACAAACAACGATAGAAACAACCCGATTGGCAGTGGCGGTACCAGTATCATTTGGGGGTGGGGGTGGGGGCGGGGGGAAAGAAAAATCCAGGGTAGGCAAAGAACGCAAATGTTGGGGGAAAATACACGCAAAGCGCACGGAATCGGAAATATTGGCTTTTATTGTAAAAAATGCCTGAAATTAGCTTAATAAAGTCTGAATAGACATTTCAGACCATTTGTAAAAGTTCCGATTATTTGAGGGGACAAAATGGGATGGGGCTTGATCTGACCGCGGGTGTGGAAGGTGTACAAATTGTAAACATTTATAAATTAAGAAATTGCAAATAATGGTTCCATAAGACATAATACCTAAAAACATAAATAATGTTGAATGGTCTAACCTGTGACGATAACATTAAATGATGTCGTCGCTCGATTTCCAGATGGATCTGTATAGGTGTACGTCACTGTAGTGGTACCAAGAGGAAAGAAAGATCCCGGCGCTTGACTTCTTGATGTCAATGTGGCAGTACCAGAATTGTCAGTAGCAGATGGCTCTATCCAACTCACTGTAATTCCACTAAGACCAAATGGAATCTGTCTACGGATGTCATCCAATGCGCCGATGATGACTGGTGGTGTGGCATCAGCTGTGGGAAAGGGGAGAAATAAGTAAATAAGGTACTACACTCCAGAATTGCAAAGACAGTATGCTTTAGAGATGCGACCCTACTGCCTTGTACTTTATTTTGTACCAGAGACCTATATTGTTAGGATATTATCAACTGCTTTAATTCAATTATAATTAATCTTTATTCAATCATAACTTACCAGATAACATTTGGACATTGAAAGAGCAGCTTGCACTGTTGCCAGCGGGGTCTGTGAAGATGTAGGTGACAAGGGTAATTCCAAGTCCAAAGAATGATCCAGATGCATGGCTTCTGCTAGACAGAGTCACTATACCGGAGTTGTCTGTTGCAGTAGGTTCATCGAAATCCACAGTTGCGCCAGCGGCCGAGACTGATTGAATGATGTCATCTAAGCACGAGACCACTGGGGCAACGTTGTCGGTGCCTGACCATCGCATACGGAAGCCTTCAAAAGCCATCTCATCGTTGTTCTTGTCGGTGAGAAAATAGACCCATGCGGTGTCCGACTGAAGAGTGAAGGGCTGCGGTCGGGTTCTGGTGTCAAAGAAGTACTTGTCACCGGTGAGAGAGGACTGTCCGTTGATTTGATCATTGGTGAATTCGAGACCGGCGCCAACGTACAGCTCATCTTTGTTTTCTTCAACTCCAAAAGGAGAGTCAAACGTGAACGAGATCTGGGAAGCCCCGGGAACGTAGAGAAGGTACAGGACGCGGAGGCGGTTGGGATAATTATTGGGGTAATTGTCAGATTCAAAATAGTTCAGACCGCTATTTAATCCGTAGCTTGTTATGATGTTCTGGTTATCTGTGCAAGGAGAGAAAATAACAAGTCGTTAAAGATTTCCATCAAGATCAAAATGTTAAGGATTGTAATAACAAAAAAGTCAAATTGTAAAATGGGGTGGTTAGTCTACTTGAACATAGCCTAATAGGTATATTTGTCTCGGCTACTGTATACAGGAAAAGTAATCCTGTTTGCTGGCCTGATTTTCAACTTGATGCTTATATTTTACGTGAAAGGTTATCCTTCAAATTGTCGCATTCCAAAGTTTGAGCACGATGTCACAAGAACTGACGGGTGGTTAAAGGAAATCCGCGCTCAGATATATAGCATTATTATACAGATAACTTCTGTAGGTTGAGCGACCCATTGCTGATGAGGCGGTTTTAGTTACGATGATATCACAATATTGGGTATGGCTATCCCATATTCCAAATATGGCGATTAAAATAATTAAATTTGACAATTTTGAAACTATCGACTGCCACGTGGAAAGTGTTAAGCACACAAGGCCAGTAGCTACTTTAACACATTTGTTACAATATTAGCTCTTGATCCTATACCGAGTTATGTACATAAACTGATAATTTCAGTGCCAACTTCAAGATATCAAATTATGAAACTATGAAGACATTTATTGAAAGGGAAGAATGATTGAATAATATTCATACACTTACTAGTGTCGAGCCATTTGGAAAGCAAGACACTAAAATACGCGGAGTGCATTAAAAGTGTCCAATGCACTCCGCGTGTGCGCCGTTGAATGCGCGCACCGCTCGCTTTGTTACGTTGTTCATGAATCGCGGGTTCGCTGATTTTCACTGCGGATGTTAGCAAACTTGTTCACATTTTTGTTTCGTTTTACATAAACACAACACCAAAAAGTAAGTCCCTCTCTCAAAATTTCGTCATAACATCGTAAGGTAACAAAATTTGCCAATAAAACTTAGGAAACAGTCATAGGATTATTTCTAACTAAGTGGTGTTTGAAAATGAAAGATGTCCATGACTTCATGGCTGAATGAGCTCAAATGAAAGACAAAAACTGCCATTCTCAAAACTCACTGCTAATATCTGAGCCAAGAAGTGGATTTACATGGCTGAATGATCATGAATTGATTACACATTACAGTAATATTCGCTTAGCCACGGGTGTTTTTCCATTAGTAAGAAGCAATTTGTGACTTTTGAGAAGGGCAGTTTGTCTTTCATTTGAGCTCATTCAGCCATGAAGTCATGGACACCTTTCATTTTCAAACACCACTTAGGAAACAGTCAGAGGATTATTTCTAACTAAGTTTTATTGATGTTTTACCTCCCGATGTTATGTTATGACGAAATTTTGAGAGGGGGACTTACTTTTGGTGTTGTGTTTAGATCAAAACTAGTGGCGTGTATGAATTAGGTCAATACATGCGTATGTTTTGTTTTTCGAAAAATTAGAAAAATCGATGCACTTGCGCAAATGTTGATATCCTCACAATAGCACTCTCCCTGCGGGGTTGTGCCATTATTCACACACCATCAACGCGCGTGCATTGATTTGTATAATTTCTCTCGAAACGCATACGCATTTATTGACCTATAATTAAGAAAGCTCCGTTTCAAAAGCCAAAACAAAGTACAGCTTTGATGTTTGCACTTGGTTTTTCAACGCACAGCTTCAGTGTAGGAACATATTTATCACCTGGTCGGCAAGCTACTTTCTTGAGCACCGTTTGACCAACGTGTTTCACTGTTAGTGTTAGTCAATACCATTCAGTAAAGAGAATGTATTCAGAGAAAAAATACATTCCTAACTTGCTTGCACACATGGATAAACACATTAGCCCCACTAATCCAGTCAAGTAATCAATAACTTCGAATAATTGTGCGTTTGAACAGCTGGTTTGGTTTTCAATCATGTTCCTTTTCAGTATATGGCTTGAAGCGATACATTTAAATTGTATCCATTTAAACCGGAGCACTGATAACAGGACATTTGCTTACCTGATCGTGTCTGACAGTCGTATCCCATTTGTTGGGGTTGAGTGCACTCGCATACATAGTTGGGTTCTCCAGGGACTTTTCTTTCGTAACAGGTTTCTTTATTAGGACACTGGTTAATAGCACATTCTGTAGATGTGAAAGAGAAAAAAACATACTTTGACATAATTTATGGTAAACATGTTGCTGATACATTTTGACTAGGAAGACAACAATTCAATGTGTGCGTCATTTATTTTAAGGGGCACCAAAATATCCAGTAGCGTAATTCCAGGGTCAGCAGGGGTCAGCAAAGTGCCCACCTGACGGTTTTTACCGGGAAGGACAGCTACCGGGCTGATCGTGGGTCCAGTTTCAAAAGTGACACTCATCCCTATTGAAAAGCACGAATCTGATCATTCTAAACAGTAATGCAAAACTCTTTCTATAGGATGATTGGCATTTTTTCAAACTGGACCCACGACCATTGAAATGACAATAACTCCGCTCCTCAACATCGTATCTTATCGATCGAGGTGTCAAAATACGCAGAACAAAATTATGCACTTGGTTATTTGCTTCGATTAATGCATATCCTTTCGAGCCGTTATATATTGGATCATTTCTAAGTGTTTCGATACTTTGTGAGCAGTATAGATAGATTTTAACAAACAAGGTGTCAAAATCACCGTAATTAAATTTTCCGTCTCCTGGTATTTTCATTTTTAGAATAGGATTAACAATTTTAAAATTGGTGCTTTTACAACAGCCGAGTTACTTTTTTTGATGTCTTTACATATTGTGTAGGTCTAATTCGCCCACACCTGTTATGACTAGTGCAACATAGCATAAATTACCAAAAGTGCATTTATTGAAATTACGCTCTAATTCAAAAAGTAACATGTAAGACAAGGAGACAATATTATATTATATATTATAGAATGCAGTTTGGTGATTTAATGTCGTAGACAAAAAAAATGGTTTGACCTATTTGCATATAATTAGCATATTATAAAGAAATACAAATTTGCTTTGTGTAATTTCCAGCAAAAACTATACATGCTATTAACACCAAATTCACAGGATGTGAAGTGACCATCAGTGTCAACAATTCTGTCTGAGAAAAAGTTCATATTTATCTTAATTTTTTTTAAATAAAAAAAAATCCCGTCTTTAATTAAGCTTAATGAATGACCAAACTCGTTGAAATTATAAAGTAGAACTGTGTATCCAAACCAGACTTGCAGGTTACCAAATTAAAGGTAAAACAATGGTCTGAGCAGATTATTCAATCCCTTCAACGCACGCAAACGGCGAGAAAATTGGTACATGAACGGGATATTGGTCAGTGAAACTGCGTTGGTTCGTGCCTGAGCGAGCGGGACTATTTGATTGTGAACAGGTAACATGTGGTCTTTTCTCCGCGCAGTTTGTTGAAAATGTGAATTTGGAAACGGCACGGATTTTCATTAAATGGTGCATATCATGGCGTATCTTTGTTGCTTGGTGGCAAGTTTGGTACATAATTGTGCCTAAAAGATTCATCCAAATATCTACCTAGCCTGCTTGGGCATAAAATAATCGAATGTTACTCTATGGGACATAAACAAAGTGTATGACTTTTGTTAAGCACTTTACTAGCTAACACTACCAGGATACATCAAATTAGTTGGATAAACAAATTCACCAATTCCGATTCAAATCCACATAACTGTTATTTTATGCATCCGATCTACATTAAGTGAAGTAATAATTCTGTTATATACCCTTCACAGGAGTATTCATAGTGCATGATTTTTAAGAACGACGCATACTACCGATGTTGGTGTGTAGGTTATAACAGAATCATGCCAATTAGAAAGCTATTACTACGAGGATACCAGATTTATAAATATCATGTGATATCATACAGGGTGTAACATATTTTCTAGTTTTGACATATTACATCAAAAACTAGTATGGTAGTAAGAAGGCGGGATTAGGGCTTACACTAAAATAAAGTCGGCCAATCATTTCTCATTAAAATATACAGGGTGGCCAAAATCATGTGTATACAGTCATCACAATAAGTAACTGACCAGGTAATACATGTGCTGATAACTCTAAAAGTATAACGCCTAAATAAACATATTAAATTATAAACATGTTGAGAAATTCCTCTTCTTGAATTAGAGATAATACACACTAAGAATGGCTGATTATTAGGGAAGTTACAATCCTAAATGTACTGTCAAGTCTGATTTTCATTTTCACATTTTCATTTTCAACACGGGGACTCAGACCGGCAAATTATTGATTACTGGTAGTGGTAGTGCCAATTCACCCGTCGATGGCCTGGTTGTGGTACAGTCGGCCGGTGGCATTGTTACGGTTGATCAATTCGGCACACACGCTTAACCTGTCCGTTTTCTCCCCGTGTTGAAAAAATGTTTAAATGAAAATCAGACTTGCCCTAACGTTTGGGATCGTAACTTCCTCATTAATCAACTATTCTTAGCGTGTAATATCTTAAATTCAAGAAAAGAAATTTCTTAACAACTTTATTATTAAATATGTTCATGTAGGAGTTACACTTTTAGAGTTATCAGCATGTTTATTACCTGGTCAGTTACTTATTGTGATGACTGTATATACATTATATTAAATAATGGATAACAATGCTTTTTCGAGGCAAACTAAATTGTGGCATAATAATGTTTTGAGTCATTGGCTAATTGACCTTGATGAAAGGCATTTATAGAATTGTCATAAAATACAAATTTCAAAATCAATAAGTCTTTTAATTAATTAAAATTAATATAATTAATAAGAGCATATAATTGTCGCATTCAATTAATGTTAGTCCAAAAATAGCATTGAATCGTATGTCTACCGCGAAACAATATTTCTTGAATACATTTTATCACACAGAAACCTGCTAAGAGTAAAAGCAAGATATACCAACAGGGTGTGGGGAAACAGGTAATAACAAGGGAGAATAACGCGATAAAATAGATAAATAACAAAAAAAACGGATGCACTGGGACAAGCAATGAAAATTGCTGTGCAATAAAACAACAAAGATATATCTGAGACTACTCAGGATATATATGGTAACAATAAAGACCAACGTTTCAAGTGGATATACCACCCTTCATCAGGGACAAAATATAAAAAACAAAAGTGTTAAGAACTATAAATAAGATAATGAACTAGACAAGTCCACCACTGTAATTATAGCACAATGCCAGTAATAGATGTTACCTACTAAGCATCCAAGTTAACACTGGTCACAGAAACCTGTTAAATGCACCTTGAAAAATGATCTTAACCCTAACCAGTAAAGCTAGTTTTTTTGTGCGTATCGGGGGGAGGGGGGAAAAAGTGCTATTTTTTGACCCGAAAAATAACCCAGCACCCCGGGATTCGATCGCCGGACCATCCGCACCCAAGTCTGTCCCTCTACCAACTGAGCTAAGTCCCTAGGTCATATGCGGCCACAAACTCCGTGGCCACATATGCCTGCGGTAGGTGACAAATGATATATTATTAGATATGTGTGTTATTGATTGTAATACCTGTGCATTTTGAAATGCCTATCAGTTATAGTTTTCAAGATATGAGACATCATTTTGGCAGATTTGTGTGTAAACTCTATCGCAGGCAGCCCCGCAGCCATCGGTGTATCCTTGGTGTAAGATATTTATAAGTCAAAGCCTGGGGGGTACTCACCCAAGACTGTATACGGGGATGTGCCGCTCTAATGGGTAGCTTTTTGGGCACAAAATCCCTATACATGGGGTATGATTTTGTGCTGGAAATCCCTAAGAATGGGGTCACTTTTTACAAATGGGTCTATTTTCGCGAAATTTGTGTCTATTTCCGCGAAATTTATGTCCATTTTCGCGAAATTTGTGTCTATTTTCGCAAACATTTGCAAAAATTAGGTCTATTTTACCGATAATTTGCGAAAATTTGGTCTAAAATTAAGCAAAACCCCTAAAAATTGTACCGATTTTTCCAAAATCCCCCCTAAAAATAGGTATGGGTTTTGAATCTCCAGCGGCACACCCCGACCAAATCAAATCCGAGTACCAACCCCCCCCCCCCCCCGGGAGTTGAAGACGAAGTGTCCAGGCCTATTACGGATTAAAGCTGTATAATTCTTTAATCCTTCGATTTGGTGCCGTCTTACACCAAGGATAAACCCAGCCCTCTCAACCCATTCTCCCTCTACTATCTGGACATTCTTTATTCTAGCTCGTTTATTTTGAATCCAAATGAGCTGGGGTTTTTTTATTTAAAAGTAGACCCGGTTAGCGACAAAATGACACTTAATTCAATAGGTCAAGTACTTTTACAATAAATTGATTTCTTATCACAATTTTTTTGATAAGTGTAACAATTCCGCCTTATTTGATACCAATTCACGACATATGACCATTTGATGAACAGTTCTTATAAATTTGTTTAAACAAATGAGATTTTTTTTTTTTTTTTGGCTTATCCAAAATCAATAATCGATACGAAAAATCTGAGATACTAGTACATTTCATGAGCAAAAATGGATATGGTCACAGGTCACTAATAGGTATATCAAATAAGGTGGGGCCGTTTCAAAAAATCCTTAAAATCGTGATACGTGTCTCTATTTTAAATAGAAGTTGTCAAAAAACATAACATTTTTGGTATCATATTAAAGACAATTTATCCAGCTACCGAATAAAAAAGGATTAAAGCCACATGTTTAGCAACAGTGAAGTTATCAATCTAAACGTCGAGGAGTCGAGGGTGGAGCCGGTGGATGAGGCGCCGGTGGATGAGGCGCCCATAGGTTTCTACACAAAATAGCGGAAAACTAGAACTTTCGAAATTAATGCCATTTTAAAAGTATACATAGGAAAGTTTTCAAACTTCTCATATGTGTTATTAACATGTGCCTGCTACTATGAATAATAATATTGAATTGTTATCTAGACATTCTCTACTAGAATATGATGTTCAATTCAGGGAGTGTTTTAATGTAAAAAATACCGTTTTATTCATTTTATTGATTAAACAATGGCCAAATCGCAGTCTCTATTTCATTTGTGTGACTCTTCGATCCTTTTCTACCCTGGGTAGTAAAACATTTAACTAAAAAAGCCAGAAGTGTTTCTTCACAGAATTGTTCATAGATAGATGAACAATTTGCTATTTAGACCTATTTTGGACCACCCTGTATTCAAAATAAAAGGAACTTTAAAGATATTCATGTAGTTCATTTTGATAACTATTTTCCTTTAAATTAAATCGTCCATGCTAACTAAATTTCATAGAATATTATATACAAACCTTCATTTTATGCATTATTTCATCATAATTTTAGACACCCTGTACTTTTCCTGTGTACATTTTGGGCAGGTGATTCTTAGCAAATTTGGTAGCACCTTCTGCGGTTGTTCTGATTTTGGTGACTATCTTCAGCTAAACCCTAATTGTACAAACTATCAAAATATTTTGTGAGGAGCAAAAACGATCAACTTTTTTATGTTCCACCCTGTAAAAATGTTACACACCCTGTATAATTTGATTCTTTTTTGCAATATAGTTTGTGGGTCATTAAGTATGTAAAACTTAAGTTATGTCCCGTTTAATCAGAATTGGTGCATTATATAACCAATCATATCTCTGCCAAACAGTTATAGAAATACCTGATTTATTCTCGCAGTGTAGCTAGATAAATAAGCTTTCAAATGACACCTTAACCATAGCTCTACCACATTTAGTTGTTGAGTTAAATGCAACGCCGCCACCCTTTTTGGGTGGTCAGTTCAAAACACATGGCCATACCCGACTGGTTGAGATAGCACACAGTGGATAATACAAATCAATGATATCCCATAGGAAACCAATTCTATATATATAGTGCAACTTTGTGGTCGTTACTTCATAAAGATCAAATTGATAAGTTTATTCCTGAACATATTCGCTAGCCATTTTATGTTGCTATTGATCAGTGTTATTGCTGTGGAGAGGTCTGCAGTAAGCTAACCATAACAAGTTTACTGTGTTCTGGGTCTTTTTCTGGTGTGATGCACTCAATGGATACAAACTAAGCATATCAGCCAAACGTAGAGAGTTTTTACTAGCATCTGGTACCTTCTACCTTTCAAATCGGGCCTTCAAATGTTCTAATCGGGCAATTATATCAAAATTTAGAGCAAATTCCCAAAAATTATGTAACTAGCCACATCTCGGCCAAACAACCTTCAATTGATTTGTATGAAGCACGGCCATGTGCAGAGAGGTCATAGCTACCATATATAGCAAGCTCAGTGCCAAATAAGGAGTGCATCATAACAGAATGGTAAATTATTTGTAGGGGTGTTTTTCAATGCTGAGCTGCATTGCTTAGTGTGGGCTGTCAATGGGACCCAAGAGTGTGACATTCAGGCAAGGCATTAATTCAGGCAAGGCATACAAGTACTTTCAAAGATTTTTAAAAAAATACTTCCAGGTGTAGAATAATCACCAAACTTCGGATTCAGAAAGGAAAAAGATTAATCTAATTAATGGTGAAGCGTGTACATTTTTAAACTACACTGAGCCAAAAAAGAAACTTATAACATTTTAACAGATCACCATAGGGTCAGTGCACATTTATCTCGTGTCATTGAAGCAAACAATTGGTTATTGACTGCCATTTGAAGCAATACATTGCAGTAAATATTGTGTCCAAATTTGGTACATTTTCATGCACAGAATTTTATTTGGTGATCTGTTAATTATAAGTTTCTTTTTTGGCTCAGTGTATTTAGTTTTTTCAAACCAGTCCATTAAGTTTAGCCTGAAAACAAGTAAATTCACCGGAGTGTGCACACACTGTGTGGCAGACTCTAGTGTAGCGAAGTGCTATACCTAGTATTGTCATTTTTTGTAAAATGTTGTGATTTTTTTTTGGGTTCAAATTTTCATAAATGAAGCAATACATTGCAGTAAATAAACTACACTGAGCCAAAAAAGAAAAAGAAACCAAGATAATCAGAATTGGTGCATTATCATTTATGAAATTTCTGCACATGAAGTTTTCCATCACCAGTCGATCTCAGTTGAAAATTCCCATAGCGTCGTTACACTGCCGATAATGAGCTAATTAATATTCACGAGGTGATTTACTATGGCGATTTTACATTGGAATTTTGACTTGCTCAATAGAATCATGAATTATAATGCTTTTAAATCATGAATCTGAATAGGAAACATGAATTTATTGGTATAAAATGTACAATGAACACAATGAAATGGTAATTGGGGTCTGATGGTTTAATACTTTGTCGACAACAGTGATAACTTGCAAGCTTCCAGAGGGGGAAATACTTATGGGCGGCAGTGTACTTTCATCCCACAGCTATTTTTGACTACAATGATTACTAGTTTTGGTATCACAATATGAAAATAACCAAGAAGTGAGGTATTTCGGTTCCGAGCCCTTGATGCAGTTTGCTGCAATATTAGACAATGACCTATACCTAAATTTATTACGGGTCTTTTTAAACACGCTTTAGGTGTAAGCGATATTCACATAATATAGGTGTGAGCGATATTCACATAATATCGGTTATACGCAATATTTTAATAGAGACGACGGCCCGCTATTATTGAAGGTCTATGGTCTCTTCGCCGAGTTAAGATTTCCACATGTACAAAAAAGACTGCTTGGCAAATTGATGCAAGGCTGGCCCACTTTCATTGGTGATGTCACCAATACTCCATATTTGTTAAAAATGTCCCCGGAAGACCCACGTCTATTGAACATTCAACTACTGTACGGTTTATTAAATTCCGACACATTCCCGCGAGTCTCCCTCTTTTGTTTTAGAAAATATTAATTATTTGTCGCCAAATAATGCTTTAGAAGGGCACTTGGGCATTCTCACCCAAAAAGAATATACATTTAGTACCTTTTAGTATCTTTTTAGTACCTTTTCCCGAATGGCCCAGCGAATCTCTCGAATCGAATATTGATGATTTATAATTTCAATTTCAATTTCACTTACCTTGAGCAACGGTCCAGGTTACCAGGAGGCCTGCAAACCAAGCAAAAATGAGACTCCTCATAGCGTCTCGAAACTGCGGCAACTGCCTACAGCGCTGAGAAATACACACCAAGGACAATTCACTGACGGAATTAGGAGTCTGGAGTGGTGCGAAGCTATATTCTGTGTTGAGTCGAACACGAGTCCCCAGGTGAACCCTTTAAACGGAGGAGATCCTACGCGATGATGCTCCCAGATCCGAGACCACGAGGAGAATGATTGTAAGAAGATGCCCGCCGCCACACGCACGCTCCAACAATTTGCATAATTGAAATTCCTTAGGCTATTGTGTGAGGTATTCTTGCACGTGCACAAGGTACCTTGTCAGGGTCACTGACCATGTTTCTATAGAAGCCATGTACTTCATCGATTGGCTTTATAGAAAGGATTCAAACATGTGTCAGTCGCCGGAATTATGGCGTATTACTCTACAATTACAGCCCATTCAGTTTATTTATTGAATTGAGGCGGGATTTTTGAAAGTGATGTTAACTTGCATGAGTATAAAATGGGATGTTTAGTTCAGTAGTCCGCCATGTTTCCGGTAAACTACGTCATAAACTGCGCCAATAAAGTATCTAAACACTTACAAATGGTCAGATTTATCGGAACCTGAAATAGTATGCAAAGAAATAATTAATTAATTATATTATATCTTCTGCGTATTTTGACACCTCTTCTGTTGCGCTACGTTGTTGTTTGGCGGATTTATGGGCACTTGCGTGGCATAAGGTCGAATTCAAAAATTGCAAAAGCTCCTATTCACCCCAATTCCAGAAGGGAAGTCACACAATCATCACACACAGACAAAATAAAGACAAAAGACACCAATTTGTTTTGTTTACTTAACAGTGACAATTAATTATTGATTAATTATTGATTTATGCCTTTTGTTTTGTTATTGACAATTAATGCTGATATTCATCGCAATCGATTTATCCAACACGCGACAAATAAATCATTTATAAAAGGCGGGCAAAAATAATGCTGATCTTATTCGTCCCAGTAAAGGGGCATTGCAACTTTTGAATTCAAGCTTAAGCCACTCAAGTGCCCATAAATCCGCCAAACCACATCGTAGCGCAACAAAAGAGGTGTCAAAATGCGCAGAAGATAACTGTGAATCAAATTAATTATTTCTTTTTTTGCATACTATTTCAGGTTCCGATAAATCTGACCATTTGTTAGTGTTCATATACTTTATTGGCGCAGTTTATATTGTATGCAGGGCCTCTATTGTCAGTACTTCCTGATAGGGCCATGGTACATAAACCTGTCAAAATTGCCATTTATTTGATGATACCCGGACACTGCGTCTATACGCTGGTTTTTGCTATTAAAATACTAATTAAGTATTCAATTACCACCAAAACAAATGCACAAAAATGTACTATTGGGGAACTCTTTTTATAAGATGTTAAAGTTGGGACCGTGAGGGGGAAAATCCCAAAAATACGATCTTTGCAAATTTCAGTCAGACCTTATTTCTGCTGGGACACTCAATAGTTCATCAGCCATCACATTCAATTCATGCCTTGCTATTCATAGAGATAATACTACCTCAATAGAGCACAATACAATTCAATATGGATTAGGCCTGACCGGTTAGCATAGTTCTGATAGACTGGTTATTATATAGTGTGTCTCAAATGAAAATAAATAGCCCTATCTAATAATAGGCTTTATCTTCGCTATAAGGCAATTTATTTATTAGTTCCACGTGTTGTTTTATTTTTTGTTACTCTCCTTTTAACAACAATAAATAAACGTTTCATAATAAATATAATATAAATAATAATAATAATAATAATAATACTAAATAAGCATTTGTAATGCTTATTCAAGCATAAGTGTATACTTTTAAATATATTTTCATGTTAATGAGGCGATTTACTATACAAGTAACTGCAAATCTTAACCGTGTGTTGATAACAAATCAAATTGAGTCATACAAATCAATTGAGCTTGATTTGATATTAATTAGCTGTGTGTGTTTTTGCATAGGAGAACGGTCCTCATTTAGGTCCTTGATTTAGTTCCTTATAGTATTAAAAACTAAGTTATAAGTATATGAATATCTTTCATCTATTCAACACATATTGTCTGCGCACTTCAATGGGAATTAATCACACACAGATAATAGCAACCAAGCATATTGAGGAAGTGATGTATGTAGCTCTGCTGCATCGCCCAGAATTCACATTATTTGCCTCCCAGCTAAGTTCTAAAACGTTCTAAGAACGTTTTGAACGTTCTAAGAACGTTTTGTACCCCGTGTTGTTATACCAAAATGCTCAATATATAATAAAAATTGTCACAAATAAAATACCCAACATATGGCTACATTTGATAAATTAAGCAACAGTTGCTATACAAAAATGCTCAATATATAATGAAAACAATTCACAAATTAAGCAACAGTCACAAAATGCCCAACAAATGGTTAATTAATAATACCCAACTGTTGTGTAATTAAAATTGTGCAACTGCTGAGTAACTGGAATTGTTCAACTGTTGGTGAAAACATGTTATCCAACGGTGAGTAAATTTTACGCAACTGTTGAGCGGTTGCATACTTCAACAACGTTGTGTAAAATGTTGAGTAAATATTTAAGCAACCTTTTTGCAGTGTATATAGTTAGAACACACACTTATCTCTGTTTGACACTCTTTTTACATCTGAATTTCTTAATACAAACAAGAAGGGACCATCTCAAATACGCTTTTATTTAGCAAAATCCGCAATGATATACCTTAGAAAATAACAAAAGATAAAGAACAATAGAGGGATTATAATTTAATAAATTGTTGTGGGGTATAAAGCAATAAAATAGTGGGGATTCCAAAGGAGCTGTTCATAAAATGTCCTCAGTTCATTAAAATTATGTGACGATTACTTTAACAATACATATCTAATAGCTCTAAAGATAACAGTAATAAGAGAGGTTGTGGCAGCCATCTTTGATTGATACATTCATGTATATCTTCATTTTGACTATCACAATATTTATACACATTGATTTAATCATTTTTTTTCATTATTATTGATTAGAATTTGAAGGCACAGTAAGCTTTTATCTGATTTAGTAAATTTCATGATTTTAGCCATTTTTGGCCCAGTTCAAAATGATCTGTCGTCTACGCATGCACATATTTTCTGCAGGTTTCATACGATTAAGTTCAGATAATTAGTTAATTATCATATGGAATCTCCCAAACTGGTTAATTGCTTGGATTTTTCCTAAATTGTTTGATTTTCCGCAGTATTAGTGATTCACTGACTGGGCATTTTTCAATGGAATTGGCTATTTGAAATACTGATATTTGTATACTTTTATTCAATTGCCTCTCCTTACTTTTGAGCTTTATGCATAAATCATGGCTTCATTACATTACGCACATTTTGTAATAATACCTAAGTCATTAACCAATCAAAAGTGCTGATAAATGCACAATTTCAATTCTGCCAAAGTCAGCATTGTGAGTTAGGCAGATTGTAATTGTTATGTAAAATGTTTAAAATGGGTCATATTAACTCGTATTAGGCCTATAACGAGCCACATTTCACTTACAGGTATATCCCCAACCTAATTCTATCCAACAGTTACTGCTCCTGTTGGAATTCACCTGCACCATGGTGCTATTCATCATATTGTCAGCATGCTTCGATAATTGCCTAACTCACTTTTCATATTTTTTTGGTGTCTCAAAACTATAAAAATTGAGTTAGGCAATTATCGCAGCAGGCTGACGATATGTCAAATTACACAGGGATTAAAGTTGTCTTTTTTATCATACTTACGCGAACAAAATGAGATTTACCTGCTTCTGGTGTCATGTTATGCAATTTGCTTACCAAATGTTTCATACAAACAATTCAAATGTACCGCCAAATAACTGATTTAGCAGTGTCCCAAGGGTACTTACTTTGAGACAATGCTATGACGTCATAATTCACACTTAGAAATCCAAAACTGTATTGTGTGAAAGACAAAGATTCATACTTTGTATTGATCACACTATCCCTCAATAGAATCACTCATGCATCCCATACCATGATCACTTTTATAACTGACTGACCAAAGATTTTCTAGTACAGGGATTATGATCTCTATTGAAATGTCGAACAAGAACTGATACTATGTGTGTTTCATAGCACCTGTATGACATGGCGTGTTTGAATAGAGCGGTGATTAGTATGGGCATTGGTAGTCTCTTGCGACAACAACATGGCCCTTGTAGTGACTGTTGTGACACAAAACTAACGTTAAAAACGAGATGGCACGGTGAAAGTGTAAATACTTCTAACAATTTCAACATATTAAATTATCACATACATTCACCGTGTCCGATTGATTTTACTATATGTGTGATAATTGTACATAACTTCTCCACCCAGTGTTATTATAGAACTAAACTCGAACCCACGCGCACAATGGATAATGTGTGCATATTGTTCAGATCGATACTAATAGATGCAATCGTTCAGGGAACGAGAGTGAATATTTATTGATGACTTGTTGTTGAGTTATTTCATGACAGGGCTAAATACTACACGTTCTTTGTCTTGGTTCGAAACACACATAGCTTCAAACGACTTGGCGCACATAAGTATCCCTGTACTAGAAATTCATTGGACTGACTGACCTTCGTATTTAATGCGTTTATGTGTGTATGTATGTACGAGGGTCATTCAATAAGTTCTATCTCCTACCCCATAACTTTATTATTATATGAGCCAGTCTTATCAAATATCACACGATTGTAGCTTGGAACCTCAGCTACAAATCAAATGTAAATTGATCTGAGTACTGGTTGTACTTTTCCGGACATGCAGTGATAACCAAACCTCGATTTAGTGTGACGGAAACGGACGAAAAACAGCAAAAATATCGCCGAAGTGCTTTTCAATTGGCCTATTGTAAGAGGCAAAACATACCGATCGGTCAATTATAACCGTTCTAAATGTCATATATCTCTTTAACAGACTGCAAACAATAAAGTTGACTGATTGGTTTGGAAAATATATGCCCTCTGCTTAGCCAGATCCAGGTCAGGACAACCATTCAGTTTACCCCTCCCCTAGAGAACCCTGTGAAAGTCATATTTGACTTTCATGAGAACTAAGAGATCTTCAATATACCGAACTAAATAGAGGGATTTAAAGTCTGTCAAAGCGATAATTTTCTATCATTGACTACCTGATTGACTATTCTAAAGGTTGCACATAAGTAAAATCCATACAGTAGTTACTATTATGGTAAAGATTTAACATTCGAGGCATCATTGTTGCTTAAGTTGTAACAACGAAAATTTGACTGATTAGCAGTATTCCGGTATGCCAAAGGCATAGCAATACATTTGAGTTGATTGTACACTATTTGCAAGCCTACAAGAGTTAATATTGTTTACAATCTTATCTATACATTACAATACTGTAATATATATATGGGTATTTCCACAGTAATGATACCTTTTCTTGTTTGTGGCTCTAAATCTTGTTTCAAATTGATTTTCTAGCTCATATTTGGCCAACACTACTGTAAAGTAGCAGGGAGATAGCGAGCAAAATTTCAGAATCCTAGCTCAACTTTGATTTTTGTTTGTACACAAACCTTATGGTAACGGTTGTAACATTTTTTTGACATACACATGTTACAACCGTTAACTTTTCAATCTTGACATACAAAATATAAAAGGTTAAATCTTGAAAAGTTGACCATGTATGTGGGTTGTGCTTATTTCTTCAGTTGACGGACATCAATTACTTGAAACAAAACCAACTGGGGGTAATTTTGATAAATATCAGGGTCTGGAGAACTGTCCGAATGCGTAACGGGTGTAACGTATGTCAATGTTACAACCGTTATAAAATTAGTCATGAAATGTCATAAAATGTCATGAAACTTGAAAAAATGACAATATTTCAAAGTCCTTTCCCATTATTCAGGTAGCCCTAATGTGTTGAATTACAAAAATCAAGGAAAGCCCTCCTAACAATTAATATGTGCTTCAGTAGGCCATTTAGTAATGTTTGACATACAGAAATGTCACATTTCTGTATGTCAAACATTTAAAATGACATACTAAATGGCCTCCTGAAGCAGATATTAATTGTTAGGAGGGCTTTCCTTGTTTTTTGTAATTCAACACATTGAGGCTACCTGAATAATGTGAAAGGACTTTGAAATATTGTCATTTTTTCGAATTTCATGAAATTTATGACATTTCGTGACTGTTTTTATAACGGTTGTAACATTGACATACGTTACACCCGTTACGCATTCGGACAGTTCTCCAGACCCTGATATTGATCAAAATTACCCCCAGTTGGTTTTGTTTCAAGTAATTGATGTCCGTCAACTGAAGAAATAAGCACAACCCACATACATGGTCAACTTTTCAAGATTTAGCCTTTTATATTTTGTATGTCAAAATTGAAAAGTTAATGGTTGTAACATATGTATGTCAAAAAAATGTTACAACCGTTACCATAGGGTTTGTGTATAAAAAAAAATCAACATTAAGCTAGGATTCTGAAATTTTGCTCGCTATCTCCCTGCTACTTTACAGTAGTGTTGGCCAAATATGAGCTAGAAAATCAATTTGAAACAACATTTAGAGCCACAAACAAAAAAGGTATCATTACTGTGGAAACACCCATATGCAGATATCATTCATTCATTCCCATTTTCAGTATTTAAATCATGCTCTTATATCGTACCATACAATACGAAAAACCACCCACAAAACATGTGTATATTTTTAAGGTAATTTTCTGTGTCCGTTGTCCCAATCTCTCTCTGGCTTTGACCGCGTTATAACAAAAGTTAAACAGATATCTATTATCATTTACTACAAATCTGTAACTATGATTCGTAGCTATATATAAGCATGACAAATGCCATGAGGTTGACATTAATATTATCGATGTTATGAGGGAGGAGGTAGAACTTATTGAATGACCCTCGTATGTATATCCTTCAAAAGGAAATCACAAAATATAACCATTCGTTTGTGGTCCACTGTGAAAAACCCATTTCGGGTGCCCTAATCACGAACGACGACGATGAGATTTAATTTGCTAATATATTTCAGAACTTTCAGGCAAGGAAACCAGACCTATTCCTCGTTGATTATGAGAACATGAGAAGTGTTTCATTTTGGAAGCTTTATGCCCATTTGAGGCTTTCATCAAGGAATGTTATAACACCAAGTTTCAGAAGTACATGCCTCTTTGCGATATGCTAACCATTTGCGGTTTTGATTGTAAAATCCTCGTGTTCGTGATTGGGTCACTCGGACATGTTCACTACCACTTCATCAGTGGGTTAAGGAAACTTGGTTTTCCCATCAGAGTTGCTAAGGCCGTTGCAACATCATATGGAAAATTAGAAATAGACTCACCAAAGATATATCATTAATTCTGCATTGTGCTGGCCTCACCAAATTGTTCATGCTTCGTTCATCTAATGATGTATGCCGCTTTGGTGGCTCATACATTATTGTTTATGGTCATTTTTGAATAAAAATATCATATAGGCCGGGGTGTGTAGTGTTGAACCCGCCAATCCGAGGACAAAAGTATAGAAGTTACAGTAAATCCGAGGACAAAAAGAACTGTGAGGACCTTTTTTGAAGTCCTCTCTTTTTTCCTGCATAAAAACGTATAGAAGTTGGGTCCTTACCCCCCTGAGGGTGTATGGCCATGTCCTCTATTAGGCGTCAATACACATATCTTACATATGTCCCTACATGTATGGTAAAAAAAAAGAAATGTCCTCAGATTGACTGTAACTTCTATACTTTTTTACACACGTTTTAATACGGGTCCTCACATGGGTTGGTACTCGACTATAGATGTGTGTATGTAGAGGTGTATGAATGTATGATTGGCTAAAAACCGTTCTGGATCTAACTCAAACAACGCTAACTAGTAGTATACTGGTATTTGAGTTGAAGGTTAACAATAACATTCCGCACAAAGTCATGAAGCCGGAATTTTTATACCGTTGCCATGGCCACCAGGAACCGACCAATCAGGTAATTGTGCATGATAATTCAAATTTTAAAAATCGGGATCCATGGTTTTGTAGATAAAATCCAGCATTTCGTTATTGAGATATAGCCAGGCCCAGAACGGTATCGCAAGCTTGCGCTTTTCGACGTTTCGAGATATCGGGATTTAAAAATCACATAACATAGAGAGCGCTTTACATTCGTAAACAAACATTCACATCCAATTTTTTAACATTTATGTTTGTAAAAATGATTATTGTATTCTATAAGCAAAGCATATATGTAAATGCATTAAGTTAATTGATTTAGTTTTTTTATTCCGTTGCCATGGCAAATCGTTAAATATAGCAGGGTGAAAAAACAATAAAATACATAAGAAATAGGCCTACCCATAAATTACCTAATATTAAGCAAATTTCATAGTAAATGTAATTTCAATATTTATAATACCATTTTTAAATAAAAGATCTTTACTAAACCTTTGATAATATTTTGTTCCCAAAGTTCGTTAAATATCACTGCTTTAATATTACATGTTAATCTAATAGGAAACCGCAATTTGATACAAGTTCGCCTCACCGATATATCTTTGTTCAAACACAACATTAAAACGAAATGTCCGAATTCAGTCAAATAAAAAGCATTTTGACGCTAACATTTTACTGCATATGATGATTGCGATATCGCATATT
This sequence comes from Ophiura sarsii, assembly GCA_035610835.1. Taxonomy (NCBI): domain Eukaryota; kingdom Metazoa; phylum Echinodermata; class Ophiuroidea; order Amphilepidida; family Ophiuridae; genus Ophiura; species Ophiura sarsii. The sequence goes on from CM069455.1 coordinate 49,856,606, forward strand.
GTCTGACCTAGCAAAAATACACATCATTCCCACACCAGACCCCCTCCCCCCCCCCCCCCCCTTAAATCATTACTTTTTTCACTTTTTTTTGTGTTAAATATCACTGCTTTAATATAACATGTTAATCTAATAGGAAACCGCAATTTGATACAAGTTCGCCTCACCGATATATCTTTGTTCAAACACAACATTAAAACGAAATGTCCGAATTCAGTCAAATAAAAAGCATTTTGACGCTAACATTTTACTGCATATGATGATTGCGATATCGCATATTGTCTGACCTAGCAAAAATACACATCATTCCCACACCAGACCCCCTCCCCCCCCCCCCCCCCCCCCCCCCCCCCCTTAAATCATTACTTTTTTCACTCATAAGATTTAAAAGTTAAGAAACATAGACCCTATGGCTGACCTAAAACTGTGCAGGTGTATGAACAAAATAACCTTTTTTTATATGGTATAGCAATCTCAATTTTGATGCTGAGAAAAGTGTAACTGATCCCGTCACGCACCTTTAAAGGTCCCAGGAAATGCAAATATAATTAATAATAATAATACATTACATTTATAAAGCGCATACAACAAAAAAGTTCCAGAGCGCTGTACATACATAAAAACACAGCAATATACAAAGATGCAATCATAAAAAATAAGTGAAAGATACAGATACATAATTTTTAAAAATATACGTAAGCTACAAGTTTAAAAGTCACAAATGCAATATTGCACTAGGGAATGATAAAAATGGACCCAAAAACATCCATTACACATGATTAAAAAGATGGGTCTTTAGTTTCTTTTTAAAAATGGACAATGAGACACACTGCGAATCGGCGTGATTTGAGTCAAGTGATTGGTGTGATTTGAGTCAAGTCTACGAGGAGGGACCAGAAAGCATTCAATATTTTTGTGCTAGTTGATGATGACATCATTTGTGGAACTATTGATAGCTCAGTGAGTACTATGAAAAGAAAATTCCAGGTGACTGATTCGAATCTATTCATGATACTCACTGATAATCAATATACCACATCATTTGTGGTGTGTTCATTTTTCTGGCCCTGTTTATCGCAATGGAATGTCCCATAAAGACTTGGAGCCGGAATATCATCCCATTTCCTGTGACCTTTAATATATTTGTTTAAAATTATTTTACTAATTTAGTAATTGAGGCATTCATTTGGGCAATCATTCTTCTGCGTTTCAAACTATAAGGGTGAATAGGATTAAAATAACTTCCTATATAGGTACAGTATATAACGATAAATTTGTCAAAACTCTGCCAAAAATGTGCTCAATAGTGTTTGTACCATCAGAGCGAATATACATCAATGGTGAGTCAACCTTTAACTTCCTATGTATATATAACCTTTGGACAGTCTGCTTTAAACATGAGTAAAGGCAAACAAATACATCTATCAAAACCTTCCTTGTAAAGCGCTCTTGCCCTGCACATGTACAAAGCAGTTCTTTCTAAGCATAACCATTGGGCAGTTTTACTTTATGTATGCTGAAGATCAGGAAAACATACAAGGTTTTGACAGCGCAGCGACGTTACTGCGTCATAAAATGTATTTTTATATGCCTTTATATCCAGTTCTACTTATATCATTGTGCAAAAATAAAACCAATATTATTTGAGTTTCAAAAGTCAGTTATGACCAATCTGTGTCTGCGTAAAATATAGTCACAGCAAAATGTTAAGCGTTTTACAGTAAAAATGAATCCCAAGATCTCACGTGGAAGTCCACACATGTTAGAACTTGGAAGGATCATTGGATCATAACTTTAAAATGATACCATATGTATCTAAATTGATATAGGCATTCAGATGTTACAAGTGAAAGAGACTCCTACATTCTTATTATTTCTCTGTTTTTTGTCTGTTTTCATACATATCGTAAGTACACAGCCGCAAAATTCCCTTTATGATGCGCTGCATAGCCTGCTTCACATATTGAATGCTTTACAGGTTTTTAATAAAACGTTGGGAATCATAATGTAGCTGACAATATTTCCCATAAGTCCTGTGTAATCGACCGCATCAATAAGATGGTTAGAAATGCAATTATGATCCCTCTAATAAGTGTGGACTTTTTGTGGAGTTTCCACCATCACATGGAAGCTATATTTACATTAATACAACACTTGACAACTATGTTTACATTAGTATTGATTTATAGCTGCCCTATGTATTATCAATCTGCAGAATCTGCCAATCCTGTCCAAGAATGAGACTCGGCTAGTAGCCATTCAAAAAACACAGTGACTTAATTATGGTCAGCCATTGTTTTACTGTAAAAGGAAGAGGCGGCTAATTTATAGGTTTTGACCTTTGTTCACTCTATCTCAAATATTTTGATTTGATCGGCACTAGAATCCACTACAAGCAGTTCCTGCCCGTCTACAGACACTGCTATTCCTCGCGGATATTCAACATCATCTGTGACAAGTCCATCAGATGTGAATCCATACACAGCTTTAGGTTTATTTCCCACGTATATCTCACCACGGATGTGATTACAGCAGATAAAGTAGGGATCCCACTTTGTGACATCAGTAGGAGGCTGAATATCACGGACATTACCACCAGAGTAGTCCATTAGTTTCACGGTGTCATCAAAGGTTACAACAAGGTCTCCTTTGGCAGTAACAGCAAGACGATGCGGTATAGATTGTGTTGCAAACTTATTAATGAGAGTCACATCTGCCTGATGGATTGATATGGTATTGGTGAATAGTCGGCCCACTATGATTCTTCCTGTTGCATCTACAGCAACCGCACAAGGACCAGATGGTTTGCCATCCTTATCATATATAGGAGTCTTTGAAAACGGATTGCCTTCACTGTCATAACACAGGAATTCTTTATAACCATCTATGATGTATCTATTGTCAGGTGTAACAGTTATGTTATACACATCATTGGGAGTGTCTTTGAAGGAGAACTTGACCTGCCCAGTCCTTGTGAATACCTTCACACCATCTCTATCGCTTGTGATTGCTATATCACCATATTGATTAATAGCGATACCCCATGGCTTTTTCAGTAAAGTACCCGTGTCGAATTGAGTGGTTTTTGCCCACTTATAATCTTTTAATAAATGACCCAACACTGGAATGGTAGGATAAGCGGAAGGTACGTATCGGAGATAACCAAGCGAAACATCAACTGGTATCGGCTGTAATTGGTTGACATTGTGTAGAGACTCTGACAAGGACGCGTAGCTTGATGCGATCTCATACTTCGATCCAGATTGGATGACCTTTGACCCCTGATGACAAGCTCTCTCAATGTCCTTCAGATGTCCTTCAAGATCCTCTTTCGCCAGAGTCAATGTATTCATTCTTTTCAGTTCCTCTTCATCGATATCAGCTTCAGTATTTTTGAGAATGTCATCCAGGCGTTGAACGTATTCTCTCCGTACCTCAGAAAGCGTCCCCTTTGCCAACCGTGCTGATTTTCTTAATTCGTCACAGACCTGCTCGGTTTTCCTCACTGCATCACGATATCTTGTCTCAGTTCCCTCACATTCCTTGATCATCTTTTCTACACTGGAGGTTTTTATTTTTGCTGCATCTGTCACACTGCTTCTCTTGTGGTCATGTGCGCAGACGTTTAGACCTATGCAGTGGGAGCATACCGGTTTTTGCTCAGTTTCACAGTAAAACTCAACGATGACTTTGTCATGGACTTTGCAGTATCTTCCTTCATCGCTGACTTTTCCAGAAAGTATATAGATCTTCGATGGTAACTATCTTGTGATGTTTAGTCAACTTGGTGAGGCTGGTGTGATGGATATGGCAGTCATGGCACAGGTCATCCATGCAATCGAAGCAGTGAAATGTGGCGCGATTGTCAGGCTTGTTGCAGTTAGTGCAGGTTTTTGCCTGGAATTATAAAATACGTCACAAAATCAACTAAACAATCAGTGTATATTTTAATGGAAGAAGAACCATAACATGCACAAATGGGATTTTCTATATTAAATTTGATAGGTTCGTGGAAATGAGGTGCGTTAGTGGGTGAGATGGGTGGGTTGGTTTGTATAAGTTGGTGGGCAGGAGGGTAAGCAGGAGCGTAAGTGGATTGGCGGGTGTATGTTTGCACTTATTTGAAAGGAATAATTCCATGATTCCCTTTGAAAAATCGGGGGGCATTTGATAAAGTGTCCCCCACCCTTCAAAAAGTGGGGGGACATGTCCCCCTGTCCCATGATTGACGCTCATGAGTCCAGGGGCAGAGGCCCTGGTGGAGGTCAAGGGGGAAAAAACCCATGAAGCTCTGAGCATTTGATATATTTATGGGTTCAAAATGATCAAGTTAATGATAGTAATAATTATAGATTTTTTTACAAGTACCCGAATCTGACCATAATTTAAGGTACATGTTTTGGTTTTAAATGGGCTTCTGAAATGATAGTCCTGTACATATGCGCGTGTAGCGTGCACAAATCTGCCATCTTTATACTTATTTGGATTCGTTTCCTCCGACTGACCACTTGAAATTAGATAGAAATAAAGTAAAACCCCTTGCAAATGATAGTCACGCCCCTGCACCCTCTTCGGACATGCAATGGTCTCGATCCTTCCCCCAAGGTTTTTTTTTTTTTACAAACTGATTAGTGCTGATTATTTTTATCAACTATTGATTAATGCATGTTTAATCTGTGTAATAGAACATGTAAAATATATTAAAACAGTATCACATGATTAGTATCATGTCAGAGTATACTGTCGTACTCCAGTACAGGATCTCATGGAAAATGTTTATATTTTGACACCGCTGAAATGATATTCATGAACAGGTATTTGTCAAAACACTCAGGGGGGGGGGGGTAAATATGGGATATCCTACTACATGTACTAGCTTAAACAATACATATGGGATATCCTACATTTTTAAACTATTTTGTCAGTGTCATTGCGCTTTATTCCGTTGAGGGCGCCAATACGGAATAAAGCTAATCATGAGATACAGTACTCTGGAGTACTAGGGTGTACTCGGACATGATACTAATCATGTGATACTGTACTAATATCCCATGTTATTTTACATGTACATGTTCTACTTCATAGATAAAATGCTGGTAAAATGCTGATCACGGTGGAATCGACGTTTTGTTGTACAAAGGAGGGCTGATTTGTCTTAATCCTTACAGGTGTAAGTTAATACATGTAATACAATTGTAAAAATATACAAATCCCCGTTTTTATCATAATCGAGGGCGCATCCTCCAACATATCTCGTCATGCCCTTTAATTTGGTCTGACAATATTGTAACGATTCAAAATCCCGTCGGTTTTTACATTACAGGACGCGTTTTTTAAAGGGTGTCATTTTGGGAGAAAGCACGCGTGTTATTTTGTCGCGAATCTTGGTATCAAAAAGGCAGCCTTTTGTAGGGAAAATGTGTGGTCACAATATAATGTTTGACTAACTGCCCCCCCCCCCCTCCCCGGGACCGCCCTCTTAATACCCCCCCCCCCCCCCCCCCCCCATACCACGCACACCCCCACTCACTGTATACAACATAATTTTAAGTGTTGGACATTCTACATAAACCTACCTGTTTACCCTCTTCACAAATATCCTTGAGACTGCTAACTAGAAAATGCACGGGAAGTTCTTTCACTCCTTCTGACAAAGAAACCTCCTCTCTACATAATGGACAGACCAGCTTGCCTTTGACTCTGCTCTTCTTAGCCCAGTCTTCCAAACACTCCCTACAGAATCCATGTTGACACGGTAACGCTCTGGGATCCTGGTATTGCTCATGGCAGATAGCACACTGCAAGATATTCTTGGTTATTTTCTCGACTGTAGACGCAGATTCGGCCATGTTATAAAAATGGGTAAGGTGTGCGTCACTGGATATTGGCAATTGGGGTGGTTGTAACCGTACAACCAGCTTGTTATACTCTAAACTGAGAGCGTGGTCATGTGATTAACTTGTTCAATATAACCTGCAATTTGAAATGCATGATAAACTTATACCTAGAGTTTATTTAGAACTAGACAGATTTACAATATATCTTGAGTAATACTTTAATAAATAAAAGTGTTTTGCCATATTTTTGCATTGTGTTGTTTAATACTGTACCCTATAATTAGTGCTGATGATGTCATTGATACGTGTATGGTAAAGTTAAGGTCAAATTGAAATCAAAAGTAAAATTTTGGATTGATATGTTGGGTTCCTATTGATAAATTCACTTCACTGCACCCACACAATGGGCCTACCCATGCAGTTGACAACGTTAGTTGACACAGTTATCAGAATGCTATACATTTCGATTAACACTTTCCACGTGGCTATTGGTTTTACCATTACAAAACAGATTTTTCGGAAACCTTTCCCAACTTTCAAGGTCTACCTCAAGGATTACTGAACCAATACTAGGCATGTTTTTGTACTTATTTCAATGTATTTCTTATAGTGATTCCAAATATGGTAATGAAATTCAATAATTTTGACAATTTTGAAACATTTTGTGAACATTTGGAATATCGTCTGCAGCCGCCTGCCGCATGGAAAGCGTTAATTAAAGGTCAAAAATATGTTTATACCTATCCTTATCGTGTGTATCATAATTCACTTTATATAACAAAATTACCCACCAGAATAATACATGTACTAGTATATGGCTGTCATAGGCCTACACTGTATGGTTGTTGAAAGAAAATAACTGAATTTCTGACTACCTCTATATACATGTAGTTGAATGAGAGCTTTCCAAAAATGTATACTTTTTGCTATCATAGGATGAGTACTTTTTTGTGAGTTATTATCATAATCTGTTCATGATTACCAGTTTTAACATCATTAACTATTACATATACCACCCTTTTTTAGGTGAGTTCAAACGCATGGCCATAGCTACCTATGCTACATTATACATCTGAAATTCAAATCGCCAGAGAACTCAGTCATGTACAGGGTGTCCAAAGAAAAAGCCAGGCACGTGTTTACCCATCTTTAATATTGACCATGAAGTTTTTAAACGTGGTGTAACATTTTTATACATCTTGAAAGACTAAACACTTGGCATTCAGACGCCGTTTGTTTCATCTGATTTGGTTATGTCAATCCAATGGGCACCAATCCGTTTTGAGACATTGGGGAGGGGAGGCATTTGGGCTGATTTTTTAAATAAAAAAACACAGTTCTGTTAGCTACACAGACTCTAATTCTATTATTTAAACCTATTCAATGAAAATGTACTAAAGTTTTGGCTGCATAACATTTGCTAAGACCTCTTGATTGAACAAGTGGTAGGTTTGTATCTCCGGAGTAAACCTTTCTATTCATTTTAAACTGTAAAGTGTCACAACGGCGATTTTAGGCAGCTTTCGTTAATTGGTCATATCTCAGTATTGACAAACCCAAATTAGATGAAATAAACGGCATCTGAAAGCCAAGCGTTTATTCATTCAAGATGTATAAAAATAGTACACAAAAGTTTAGAACTTCATGGTCAATAAGTTGAGTAACCACGTGCACTGTTTTTTGGGGTGACATCCTGTTCAATAAAATATTGGTCAAAAGTACACACCAAATCGCACCAAATGGGTTCGAAAATTGAAGAAAATAAATCCAATTCTGAGGAGGCACATCCCCCCTCAGACTCACCCTGTTCGAGCTTTTAAACCATCAGTTATTGATTGATAAAAAACAAAATATTTATTGGAAATGAAGAGATGGCTTTTTAATAAAAACAAATGTGGTCAAAAGTATACACCAGATGGCACCAAATGAGTTCGAAGATTGAAAACAATTCTACTTCTAACCGCCCCCTGTTCGAGCTTTTAAACCATGTATACTTAAATCATAAGAATATATCAGTTATGCTCAACTTCTTTCGTACATTGATAAAAAACAAAATATTTATTGGAAATGAAGAGGTGGCTTTTCGATAAAATTGTGGTCAAAAGTATACACCAAATCGCACCAAATGAGTTCTAAAATAGAAAAAAAATATACTTCTCAAGGGGTACATCCCCCTCAGACACCCTGTCCGCGCATAGCTCGGAAGGCGGTGCTGCGCACCGCATTGGATAGTCCACCACCAGAAAATTCAAGATTTTTTTCTTCTTTTTCAGCCCCCCGGTAAACTCAGTCTCTGCACAGCAAAAACAAACGTTCTCTAAATAAACACTACAACACGTTTATTTATTGTTGTTTACGTGTAAAGGTATATGAATATGTGTTTATAATTGCTGGTATAAACACTATTTTGATAACAGTTAATAAACGTATCAACGCGTTGTAGCGTTTATGCAACCGTTTATCGTAAACAAACTCCTATACCTTTACACGTAAACAACAATAAATAAACATGTTGTAGTGTTTATTAATAGTCAAACATTTATTTTTGCTGTGCACGTACTCACTCCCGCGCGTACGTACGTAGAATTGATCATTCTGAATTCTCCCTACTACTTGTACCATTTATTATTTGTATTGCCATGAAAGGTCAAATACGTGACCTGATTAATCGTTGTGATTTGTTCTAACAAAATATACAGTCTGATATTATTACATTTCCAAAAAACAAAACAAAAACATTCCGTCAAATACGTTAAATTAGGTCCGTATGCCCAAAGTTAGACCGGTATGAAAGGACCCAGACTCCAGAGTATGCTCGGGATCATAGTCCGCTTCACACGGAATAAAACGCGAGCTATATGCTGCATCATGCATGTACATATTTTATTAGTTGAATAGATACTCGGACAATGGCTCCTAAGACCATGAAGACTATGATTCCTGCTACACGGGGTCTAAAATGGAGTTAGTATTACCAAACAGTTGCGAATCCAGGGGGCCAGCAGGCCATGCCCCCCCCCCCCCCCCCCCCCCCCCCCCCCCATTGACAAAAGGGTAACAAGCCTAAAACCCATGACCCCAAGGCGGGCCCCTGGCATCTTCTAAGGGAGCAGTTCCATTTATACGCGATAAATTTATCGCGACTGTATCGGGGCCTGATATGTTTTGGACCCGATGTTTTTCAAGTTGATTCGCGATAAAATAGTCATCAGGCCCCGATACGAGGCCTCTGCCATACCCTGGGGTATGTTTAGCAAATAGAGCGGGACATTGATTAGCAAATACACGAGGATAATACAATTTACGTTAAACATCCATAATCAATAACATTATCTCTAAAAACATGAAATGCTGAATTTGTACCTTACACTAGAATAAATAGCCCGAAGCTCTATTTACATACCGACCACTTATCTTTTGTTATATTTAAACAAGCGGTAATACGCTATCGATAAATAATCCTTTGCTTCTCGCAACTGTTCGCGCAACTGTTCGCGATAAAAAAAAACTCATCGGGGCCCGGAACATTCTCGCAATTTTTATCGCGTACAAATGGAACTGCTCCCTAATTTGTTTTGTGCATACGGACCTTTGGGTCTATCATTTTCAAAAAGGTACAAATTATGAAAAGAAGTCGAGTTTCGGGAGCGAACGAGGCCACATCCCAAGCGCGAGGACGGAAAGCTGGACTGCGCCTTCGCCACGTGGTCCTTCCAGAATGACTAATGAGAAAAAAAATCATTTTATAGGAATATTAAGGAGAATTGAAATCGATCAGATAAGGTAAAACACCGGGTAAGCTTGACTGCACACAAATGTATAGGCGGTATCTTTCACCATTGTGAAGTACATGCACAGAGGACGTACGTGACTGTACAATCGTACGTAGGGGTGTACGCGTGTACGGTGTACGGTATACGGTGTACGGTGTACGGTGTACGTATTTTACAAACGCCCCTGCACGATAGCCTGCATGCAACGGTATCGTCAATCCACACAAACGTATCGCGCTGTTTCAATTTTAGGCCTACTATCAATAATCGTTGAAAAAACACCAATTCATTATTGGTAAATAAACAAAAGCCATTCCAGAAAGGTCTATACTGAACCTTTTAACAATCTGATATTATAAGCTGAGCATACTAGAAACCTACCTATTGGTGAACAGTATTTCCATACATGCTACGATGTCATAGTTAGCGAGAGATCACCGGCCGCCATTATTGACTATAATTAAGCACCGCGCGCGTCACTCGGGAGCAGTGGCGTAGCCAGGTTTTTCTCAGTGGGGGGGCAAAGGGGGGGCCGGGAGTTTTGGTGGGGGGGCAACAACCAAATTGAGGATTGAATTTCCTTGTGTTGTGAATAGGTTAGTCCCAAATTATTTCAACTGACATTTCCCACAGGGGGGGCAACAGGGGGGGCAGAGAACCCCACAGGGGGGGGGGGGGGCAGCTGCCCCCCCTTGCCCCCCCCTTGGCTACGCCACTGCTCGGGAGTATAACTGTACTTTTACACATGGTGAATGCCAAAGTGAGAGGAAAAGGCAATCTGTTAATTGACTCATTCTAGAAAAACATTAACATGGTTAATAAGTAATGGAGACCGTGGGCCATTATCTGTACAGTAAGCAAAGGATATATCAATTCAAACCATCGACGTCATTGGTAATAGATAGCTTTAAGGGACTCAAGGGAGGTTTTTTTTAATTTTGTGAGTGCTGTAATTATTGACTTATGACTCAAATATATATAACAGTATACATTTTTGGAAGAGAAATTGATCAAGAAATCCAAATTTGGCATCAATTTTGACCAACAATTTTGATTTTGTTTTTTGAGAACAACAAAAAGTTTCTACTTGTTCCCACTTTTTTGGCACTTTTTGATCAACATTTCAAAAAATGTTAGATTAGGTTAAAATATGTGTAATTCGTCCCTAAGTTAGTGTCTTTACACTTTGGGCATTTTGAACTCAAAATATTTTTTGTTAGCTTTGTTCAAAAAATGTGGGTCAAAAGGATTAAATGTTGTGATTTTCTCAAAATATCAACATTTTTGGTAAAAATTGACGCCAAATTTGGATTCTCTGATCCATTTCCTTTCCAAAAATGTATAATTGTCTATGCATTTGATTAATAGTTCAATAATTACAGCACTCACAAAATTTTAAAAATCAAATCAAAAACTTCCTTCAGTCCCCCCTTAAATGCACTCCCCCTATGTTTTACCTTGACCATTCATTGTAATGTTGTAATGCACTTCGCGGTCAGTATAACGAAACATGATTTACTTTCTAAAAATATAATTTGGAAATATTTCTCAATAGGTAATTTATAAATCTGACAAGTAAACAAATGTTTCAACTTTCATCAGTGAAGTACATTTAGACGACGATCAATTTGTAACATGCGTGCTATTTACTATATACTAAATCAGTTTCTTGGTCTAACCGTGGTTTTTGAAGATTTCAATGATAACACGGAAAACATGAATCAGACGAGTCACCTGAGCAAAATGATACCACTCTGGAAGGATCTGGTGGGATGTTACTGATGGTCTTAAGATTGCCCGCCCATGGTCTATGGGACCATTTCAAATCCGAACATATACGATCGGTTCCGAATGCTTCCGATTAGCCGAATGTATTTTGGCATCAGTGGATGACTCGCAAGTCATCCACAGAAAACAAACATGTTTTCACCCGGTGTCTTTAATAACACTTGAGGATTGCACTAGAGTTGGTGAAAGATTGTCTTCCTCATGAAATTGTATGTTGCGATGTTTCAGTAACAAAAACGATGAGATAAAAGAGATCCGGGGTAATAACTTCACGTTTTACCTTCTGCTCGATAAATTTTGAATTTGCCGGTATCGACGCCATTGTTGATCAAATACAAAATAGTCTCGCTTCTAGTTTTACTTCTCATGAGTGTACGCTCGTATGTAAGCACAAGTCACTAGGCGGACAATCAATGCTAGGAATGCGATCAACAGTTGCGAAGAACGCACTATACGCACCTAGTTCACGTAACCATTTTGTCCGATGTTTTCCGATCTCAATTTAAAATGGTCTATTACCTCTAAGGGATCACGTCAAAACTCGACCGCCCGGCAACCGCCGGTTACGGCCGGTTCCGTTCGGTTCTCACAAAACGTGTCGTCTGTTATAATATACACACATAATGAGGTCAAATAGTAACACTCTGGTGAACACGACCGGTTGAAAGTGCCTCGTCACACACGTGAGCAATAACATCTTGAAGTAATGGGCTCTTTTAAGACTTAAAAGTCTCAGTTGACAACCAGTACAATACAGCTATTGATTTTCGCTGGGGTTGGCTTTTTCAATCTGTTTATAGCTCAATTAACTTTTTAAAATCAATACCGAAAGTCTATGAATGTTGTTTTTTTATAGAACGATTATAGAGAGAGCTATTATGACCGCAAAGTAACAGATTGATAGTGTAAATTGGTCAGATTACAGCATTAAGTCAACCGGCGGTTGTTCAGTGTTGCATGCGCGAATATTCATATACCAGTAAAACATTTGACCTGAAAGAACCGGGCGGAACCGCCCGTAACCGGCAGTCAACGGGCGGTCGAGTTTTGACGTCTCCTCTAACTGGAATATGTTCCACTGTTATTGTTAAAACACTGTTGTACCGACCAAAGATACTGACCATGAGGCCATTAAGTGTCTGTTTTCAGGATGCTGTCATTGTTGACTATAAGCAAGGGCACGTGTGGGATTACCATCAAAGCAGTGCTTTAAGGCATGACTACTGGCCTGCCTAACCTGGGATTTGGAGAATTTATTACCGACCAATAGCTAAATAAATTATGAATCAGATATTTCATGTAAACAAAATGAAACAGAGAACTTGTTTTAACATTAAAATGTGATATAAATATGTATACCTGTGCTCAATTACCGATATTGGAAACATCCGTCGCGTGCTAATGTATATTAAAGTGTGCGTGACGCCGATCATCTCAAAATAGGGGTCAATCATTCAACCTAGCAACTAACTAAACCCCAACCATCAACCAATCAACCACCAAACAAACCAAAGGTCCAACCACCAAAGGCCAACCAACCGACTCTGACTGACCGTTTGACCAACCATTCATCCAACCTATCGGTCAACCAATACATTTGCCATCCAACCAACCAAAAGTACAACCACCAACGGTCAACCAACCAACCTAAAACGGCCAAAATTGGCCAAACCATAACCAATCGTATGACTAGCCATCCCAACAACAGACCAACCAACAATTCAACCAGCCAACCAACTAACCAAAACACAAGCAAACACCCGTTATTAAATGCAACCAATCTACGATTAAACAACCAAACAAAATTGAGAAAAACCTACAATATCGTTCGAGAATATTCAACCAAACAACCACTCAACCAAACTGAATTTGAGCCAAGTAATTTCGTCAACGTTGTGTTGAGCGCCATCTCTTGATACTCTTTCTAGGGTTGAGTCTCTTGCCCCCTCTGTTCCAAAAAAGGTATTTTTCTCCACATCCTCAATAATTGTAATCAGATGCTTGATCGCTACCTATGGCGGCACAACAATATCATCCGCATTCTGATCTCCGCTTTCGAAGATAGTGAGACTTTAAAGACAAGGGCGTCTTGATCAACGCTGATATAGAAGGGTACCTCACCGGAGGGGGGGGGCAGTTCCTCCTGACATCATACCAACCGCTCAAAAACCTGATATTGTTCTAACATTCCCTGCTCAAAAAAGGATCATTTTATTTGAGCTCACAGTGCCGTTTGAAACAAATGTTGATAAAGCTAATAAACTCAAGACTGACAGATATGCTGCCCTGGTAGGAGATATCTCGGACGCAGGCTACAAGTGCTCCTTGATCCCCTTTGAAATAGGATCAAGGGGCCTCATAACAAAATATAATAAGACACGTCTGAGAGGTCTCCGATCCTACGAACCCTAAAGTGCAACGTTAAATACACCGCTCTCAAAAACAACATCTCGAAAAAGAGTCTTCTTTTTCCATTTTCCAATCAAGACACGAACGGGATTGGAACGTTACCAATTGTATATAGGTCCTCATGGCAGCAGGTCTGTCACGACAGACTCACCTCCCTTTTTAATGTTAAATGTGATTTTTATATTGATCGTTGTGAACAGCATACAACCATGTAACATAAATCATCTCGACCGGACGCCCTGAATGATTCATCTTTCATGCACTATTTGTTACATACCACAAGAAAAATTACAATAATCAGTTACAATACTTTAAAATACGATGTAAATAATGTGACTTCTGCCTGCTGGCCGCCGACTCACAATTACAATGGCGGCCGCGAGGAAAGAAACGCGAATCCTGCCACAAGACATCGCAGGAAACCCCGCAAACCGTGGTTGTATTGCAAACTTGTATCGTACGTCAGTACTGCTCAAATTAAGTTGTCATGCAATTTGTAATGCAAGTAATACCTCGGCACTTCTAGTCTGACTGACGATGTGTATTTGTCAAGTAAGCAATGGTAGGGTTGTCAAATCAATCGAATTAGTTTTGCATTGTTTTTAATTTGTATCGCAATTATTAGTACAATGATTCGGGGGGGGGTACTCGAATTTGGTTTGGTCGGGGGTGTGCCGCTGGAGATTCAAAACCCATACCCATTTCTAGGGTGATTTTCAAAACCCATACCCATTTCTAAGGGTGATTTTTCGCGAAAATAGGCCTAATTTTGGCAAATTTCCGCGAAAATCAAGAAAACAGGACCCATATCTAAGGATTTTTTGGCAAATTTTCGCGAAAATCGCGAAAACAGGACCCATGTCTAAGAATTTTTCACTGAAAAGCCTACCCATGGCTAAGGATGTCTCATGAAAAAACGACCCACTGGAGCGGCACATCCCCGTATACCTGACATACGTGAGTACCCCCCCCCCCCCCCCCCGGGGGCCTATATGATAAACTTGTAGCTTGGTCTGTTGTAATTGTTCGTGTGTGTTTGGTCCCTCCTCTCCGCCATGCGATCGAGTAAATCCCCAGAGAGCTATCCCCGAGCACGTTAAAAGGTTACAGACTCCTTCGTAAAGAGTAGGGGATCATCCCGGTCTGTATCTGTACACTAATTCTATAAGTATTCCTAGGTTCCAGGGGTACACAGTACGTGAATACGCCAATGGCGGACTGTACTTTAATGGAAGAAGGAGAAGAAGAAGAAGAAGGTACGTCATAACGAAACTATAGTTTTGCGGTGCTTCATTAGGGTGTCCTTATGAACGCTTTCCACGCGGCTATTATTTGTACCATACACAAAACAGATTTTTCAGAAACCTTTCATAATTTTCAAAGTCTATCTCAAAGATTACTGACCAAACACTAGGCATGTTTGTACATATTTCAATGTATTTCTCATGGTGATTCCAAATATGATAATGAAATACAGTAATTTTGACATTTTTGAAACATTTTGTGAAATTTTGGAATGTCGTCTGCAGCTGCCTGCCGCGTGGATGGAAAGTGTTATAACATCCAAGTTATCAAAAGATTACTTTTGATTGGATGCTGCCAATTCTTTGCTACCTATTACCAGGCCGTAATGGATAGTATCAGGCGCGTAGCTAGGATTTTTTCAGGGTGGGGGGGGGGGGGCAAGATCCCCATAACGGTCCCTATTTAAAAAAAACAGGTCAAAAAACGGCTGATTTAACATGATTTTCCGCCTTTTTCGTCCCCATTTTGCCAATTTTTCCCCGTCCGGGGGGGGGGGGGGGGCAGTCTGCCCCCACGCCCCACTCGCTACGCTACTGGATAGTATTATTAATTACTTTATCTCGCACGATTGCATTATTTTGCGAGGTTACATTCCCTTCAAAGCGCATGCGTGCCCGTTTGACAGGGAGCAGGTATTATCCATACAGTTTCGTTAACAAAATCTGAAATACAAATAACCGCCTATCAGATCAATTGTATAATGCAAACGTTTCGATTTGGTCAGATAAGAAGTATGGCAAAACACTTACCGGAACCTTGTTCAAAAGACCAGTGGCGTTATATTTATCATTTATAGTTGGTTTTTGTTGTATATGATCATAACAATTGAACCTTACCCTGCAAATTATCGATATTTCATTTTTTTTAAAACCAGTCGAGAGCGTTAACCTCGACTGATATAAAAATGTATGGCAAAAACCCGGAGCTTTAAAAAAATATCCATCAAATAATGCATAGGCAAACAAACGTTTAGATTTTGTCAGATACAAAGTATGGCAAAACACTTACTGGAGTCAATTTATCATTTATAGGTAATTATTGTGTGTGATCATAACAATGGAATCGTACCCTGAAAAAAATCAATCTTTTTTTAAAATTACCAACGGTAACCGACTGAATTTCCCTTCTTTTCAACCATTGCGTTATATTTCATCGAAGGGAGAAGTCACGGTAATAATTTTCCCCAAATGCAATTCGCCTTAGCCTAATATTAACGGTAGTCAGCAAACAGCGAAATATTTTAACAACAAAGTCATATTTTAACAACAAGGGAGATGCACCTGTAGAAGGAGGTGTATTTAGTTACCGTCTCGAACTTTTTATCTGGATATCAGGGATACCCTGAGCAGCACGGAGGAGTATTATTCGGCTAGAATAGGTATGTGATTGTAATGTATGTGATTTCAAGTACGATGTAGCTATATAGTTTAAATTAAACATTAATTCAAAAGTAATGAATTAATAATATCACTAATATAAAGACTCGGACAAACTGGCGTGCATGATACCTTACAAATACACAGTCTTAAAACCACTTACAGTCGCTATGTTCACATGGACACCATAAATTCGAGCGCTAATGTACATTCTACAGTTTAACAATAGCAACCATCTTTGTTGACGCTTCAATCGAAACTGATCAAAGTTTGAGAAATGAACACGACGTCGAAAAAGATTAATCAGGGTTGCAAGAATCACAATTCATCATCATCATCATTTATTTCCATATAAATTATAGGCCTAATAAACATTTACAAACATCAACAATATCAAACATACACAATTACAACAGCGGTATAACAAGATGGAGGAAAAGGCAGGAAGGCCAATAAGGCCTGTAAGTTGCCTTTCCCCTGGCAAACAAAAAGTTACAACATCAAAATAGACTAACGGACAAGATGAAGGACAGTACTCGAAAAGAATCTAATGAATATGGGATATGAAATTTGAGATATTTTATCTTTGGATTAAGTTTTTAAGGACAGTACACAAACAATAATAATCACATTGTAATTTGATATGAGGTTGTGTTTTAATTGTTTACGGAAGTGCTCAATATATTTGGATTTTCTTAATTTTCCTCTAAAGAGTTCCAGAAAATGGGGCCCCCGTACAGACAGAATGATCAGGAAATGTTTTTCTGTTGTTTGTTAAGTTAAGATTGTTTACCTGTCTTGTCTGGTAGTCGTGGATGTCAGAATGATTAGTAAAATAGGTATTAAATGTATTAGGCTAATAATTTACAGAATATTTATACATAAATATACCTAGTTCCAGAGAATATACATATCTTCAAAATTCAAAATGTTGTACTCCTTGAATAAAGGTCGAGTATGACATCTGTAATGGCTACAATTATAAAGCATTGCTTGTCTATCCAATGAATATTGTATTCACATAATTTGCATTTCAAATTTATCGTCAGAACAAGAACAAACAAGTGCAAACCAAAAACAAAATTCGGGTATCCAGTTTTACTAGAGCAATTTCAATCGATAAACTAGGAGACAACGAATATTATATCGTCAGCTTAATAAAATAATTGCCTAAGTCATTTTTTAACAAATTGAGATTTTTGCCTAAATCAGCTCTTTACCATGGGAGGCACCTATGGTTTATATTAAGTGCCTAGGTAAATATTCAACTCTAATTCGTAATACCAAATCAAAAGGCTTATTGCCTAAGTCACGCGTGTGACTTAGGCATATTTATTGCATTGCCTTAATCAAATAGTGTGACTATGAAGACAGCGAAAGTGTTTTATAAGTTTAGAAAGGTGATTGTAGGGCCAGAGTCTTGATGTAAAAAGGTAGAGTACTATAGTGAATTTATAAGAACTTTTATAATTTAGTATGAGCATAGTGAAATTGCCTTAGTCAGTTTGTTGATGTAAAATTGCCAAGTAAAATACTCAATCTGCCTAAGTCACACCGGTATATGTAGTTAAAGTCATTTTAATTGGTTACGTAATACTATTGAGACATGACAACATAGTCATAATTTTTGTCTTGTATCAACATATTATTATGCTTTAAATGGTTAATAAAAGTAACAAAGTAACAAAACTACATTGTTTTTTGTTGATTTATCTCAAAAGAGGTAAAAATGACTTAGGCAATTATTTTATTAACCCCCTGAGAACTACCGGCCGATTGGTCAGAAAGATGGATACATCATTTATTGCACACTCTTAGAAGGTCAGGATCAAATACATGAGTAGATTTCCGGCTCACTTTGTTTTTATCCTTTAAGGATCATTTTCGGATCGTTTTTATCCGTTTCCAGATAGATATCAACAAACGGATCAAATTCACCTTGATCAACTTTGATCTGATTTCCGGATCAATTCGATGAAACAGTTCATTGGTCAATGAGTGACGTCTGACGTCACTCTTTCGCAAACCGATAGACGACAAGCAGACGATCTTTTGAATTCGGTCGCCACAGTTAGGGTGAAATACCGCGGTAAGTTATCCAGTCTAATCTGTAAAATGTTACATGATTTTGTCGGTAAAAAGTAGTTTTATTTTTTATGTTTGAACATGCTCTATTCTTGTAAACAAATTTCTTGTACCTGACCAGTGCCATCAGTACGATTTTCGGTCAAAATGCTCCTCACAAAATGTCACGATCACTGCGATGTACTAAGCCTACACGATGTAGTAAGCTTACTACACTCGATATATAGTCTGCAGTGTGCACCCGGGGGTGGGGGCACTCAATCAATATTAGGTTTCACACCAGGCTCCATCAAAAATACCCCCCTTTTTTGGCCCGGTGTCACCGAAAGACCCTTGCATGCATGCTTGTTTTTACAATCTGTCACCCGATGACCCCCTATGTTTTCACTTTTTCTTTGATTCAGTTTGATCCTGGAGTAGGATCATAAGCTACAGGTACATCCGATTAAGGATCATTATTTTGATCCGTTTCAGTATCATTTGACAGAAATATTTGATCCCATTTCGGATCAAACTTTTTGATCCTGCTTGTCGGATCACTTTGATCCGGAAAGGGTAAGCTCATATGTGATACCGCTTCTGGATCAAAATTGATCCTTTTCGTCTCATATTTGATCCTGACCTTCTAAGAGTGCACCAATGAGAGACATTTTTAGAATAATTGTATCCCTGATAAAGATGGGAGTGAAACATTTTACAAGCTGCATTTGAATTGGCTATTCATATGAGTATGTCTTGTAATAAACCAATCAGAACCACTGTAAGATAGACAGGTAGACCCCAGGGGGTTAAGCTGACGATATGCAAAGATCACAACACAAAGCCGCACTGCAAAACTAGTCCTCATGGTTCCTTCTCCAGAAACAGGCAATACGATAATCACCCGCAATCACCGTAATTCCAAAGTAATACCGTTAATTATACACAATTTGAAATAGGTGTGGTAGATCACGTTGCCTGAAGTAGTCATTTAGGACGTGGACTACACCGACTCCAGGTTTACCGAGTTACCAATAATCGTTTGCCCAACAGCCTATATATAATACAAGGAAACCGTCCACGGACCGACCAATTTTTGAGTATTAACGAACATTACGCCTTTCTACATACACCCATCCTAAGTTTGAACAGTTGTACAAAGTGTTTGACGTTGACTGTGGGACATGATCCAACTAGTATATATATATTTGTGTGTTTTACAGGGTTCTTGGTATACTGTCTAAGCTTCAAACCATGTGTTTCCTTTGTTGGTGTCTACTCAGCATGGACGTCATCGATAATGACTAAATAAGGTAAAGTTGATTTTCTTAATTATTAGGTTTAGGCAATTATTCTCAGTGACCATTCACACAACTACTCATTCTATGTAGACCAATTGAAGAGTCTGAAGTGCTTGTGAAATTATACAATATTTGATTGTAAAGCTAAAACCCCGAAACAAAATAAGATAACTCCATCAAAACACGCGATTGAAAATGTAATAAGAAAATGTTCATTAATTTTTAACCAGACTAGAGCACGAACTCCAAGGCGGATGGACCCGAGTTCGAATCCCACTGCCGGCAGGGTCTCCTTTTCCCATCGAAATTGAGATTTTGGTACGAGAAGGAAGCCCATGGGCGATGTTTCGTTTACATGTTACGAGAGTACACCTCCAACAGCGGCCAAGCACCCACCAATATGTATCAAATACTGTTCTATGAGGACATTTTAAGTGCATTTTTGCTTCTGGATTCTAGGCGATAGAATTTAGGCGATAAAATAAAATGTTTGGTTTTATCGGAAGGCAAGCTCGAATAAAATGTTTAGTTTTTTTCTTCGTAAATATGCTATGGTTTAAATGATTTATTCAATTCAATTCAATTCAATGCAATTCAATTCAATTCACAAAATGATTAGTGCAGAGAAAAGGCTAGCCCTAAAAGAAACTCTACGGTTGTTAACAGTCTCAATTTCGAATTTTTCACGAATTTCACGAGTGTTATCTATCAGAACATGAAAAGAAATATTTTCTACTTCGGAATACCAAAAGACTATTTAAAAGAATTAAAATCCCTTATTCTGAACATCGACAAACTGGAAAGGAAAAGTCAGTTCACAGGGTATCAGCGAAACGTCCATGCGCCGCGTTTCCATGTATTGTTGGGTGTCCCGCAAGAACAACATTGTGCATTATATGTTAGGAAAATAATTATCGAGTAGGCCTACATATTGCGTAATTATATAGAACAAATCATCATACTTATCACAAAAACAAATACACAGTGCCATCTCTCAACATGCAATTTTTAAAATTCGCGGCGATCGAAAGTCCCGGGTGTCGATGAAGTCATAGTTATACAATGTACCTGCGCAAATGTAAGCACCAATAATTATGACGTCATCGACACCGGGGCTTTCGATCGCCGCGAATTTTAAATGTCGCATGTTGAGTGATGGCAGTTTATATTCGTTTTTATAATTAGTATGATGTGATGGTATTATACATTGTAACTACGCGATTTGGGCTCGACAATTATTTTCCAACTATATAATGCACAATATTGTGCTTGCGGGACACCTCCTTTTTAACGTAAATGCAGCAGACACCACCAGTGCGATTAAATTCGCGATTGTGCCAATTCGAATGCACCCCTGCGTGCTGCGTTACCCGCTTTGTTTTGGCGAATTTGATGGCTTGTAATACGCATTGTTGGTGTTGCTGGAGGAGGGAGTGTATAGAGAAAGTAAAACGACGCTTTGGGCAAGCGTTAGTTTGAGGGAATTTGGAAAGGGGTTGTAGTGTTGTGCCCAACCAACTGGCAACCCTATGTTGTTATTGTTCGGGCTACATGGTCAAAGGTCAAGTGCGTGGTGTGGAATAAATGGCTACCCAGCGGAAGCAATGTTAATTGATAGCCTGCGTGTTTAAATCTATAACTACGGATCCCCAGAGTTATTATAGAGGTGTGTCCATTGGATAGAGCATCCTTCGGGCAGACCGATAGGTTATCGTCTATAACTTTATATATATATAAAGTCATGTGTCAATCGCAAAAAGAGAGGGCAGGGCCAGACAGGCCCCCTTCAATATAATATTAAACCACTAGTAACTCATATCTAGTATTTTTGCTTTGTTAACATACTCAAAAATCCAAAATGGCCCCCAAAATGGGTCCCAAAATGACAAAATTGTCGGAATTTCATAACAACCAAAATATATGATGAAAGTATAGTTTTATAATTAACATTGGGATGTATGTATTAGACCACTAGTAACTCATATCCAGTATATTTACATTGTGATAACATACTTTAAATCCAAGATGGCCAAGATGGGGGTGCGTTCAGGATTTGGCCTGTTTACCCAAGATATTCGTATTCCTCATGAAATTCTGGTCTAGAAAAACCATATGAGATAAAGAACTACTCCAAGTGATTCCTAGCTCATTTTCAGCCTGGTCTAAATGTAAATTATGCCAATCAAGGCAATATTTTGTGTATTTGGGCGATGGCCTCATAAAACTAAAAAAAAAGAAAAGGCTAGAGCCCTTTACCGAATTGTAAACATGTCCTTAGCAATAATGTATTTCATCATGTTGGCCTCTTGTGACCCCTACACTGCTAAAATGTTGAGTAAAACGTTTACTCAACGTTGATTTTACTCAATTGTTGAACATATTGGGCATTGTTTACTCAACTGTTGAATTGTTGCAGTTAACGTTTTACTCAACATTTTAGCAATGTTATACTCTTCAGCGAAATAAGTGAAAATTCACGTTTGACCTCTAGTGACCATTTCTAAACCTTTGACCAGAATGTCACGATTGACTATTTCCTTGCCTCATCAAAGTGCAGTGCACAAGATGAAACTAGTCCGGTTAAAATCAGATATTTTATTAAATTGTGGCCCTGTATTAACAATAGCCCCGAAAGAAACTTCTTCTTGACCTGTGACTCGCGGAAGTGATGATTAACTTCTTTTTTTCTTGCATCATTTAGCTACACAAGATGCAACAAGTCCGGTTAAAATCGAAACATGTTTTAAATCACTCCCCCTGGTATTCGTCAATAACCCCTAGTGACCTAACATTTTAAACGCTGAATATCCTGTAGCGCATTGTCTATAGGAGTCGTATGACTAATTTTGATAATCATCAGTCATTTCATCTGAGACGACTATCAGTTTGAGTGAAATTCATGAACATTTACATTTGGACCCATAATGACCCAAAATGACGTTTCAATTTTGTACAAGGACCCAAGGATTATTTTGACAAATGTAACATTTAAGTGAATCTGAACTTTTAACCTCAGATGCACCTTACCATTTTAAATAAGATCAAGAGTTGTGGTTCACCCGCTGAAACTTCTGACAATGACAGGTAAAAAATCGACTCCGGAGGCATAACTCTGTTGCCAGAAGAAGGAAATAAATAAGAAACAAACCAAATAAAAGAAAAAAATGTGACTGTCGAAAAATGGTTATCCAGATATTATGTATCTTGTGATCGACATTTTCATTTCAAAATTGTTTTATTACTAAAAACAGATGATCGGTCACTCTAATGATAGCTTATTCTCTTCTTTAACACTTTCCACGCGGCTATAGTTTTACCATACACAAAACAGATTTTTCAGAAACCTTTCACAATTTTCAAAGTCTATCTCAAGGACTACTGACTCAATACTAGGCATATTTGTACTTATGTCAATGCATTTCTCATGGTGATTCTAAATATGGTAATGAAGTTAAATAATTTTGACATTTTTAAACATTTTGTGAAATTTTGGAATGTCGTCTGCAGCTGCCTGCCGCGTGGAAAGTGTTAATATTGTTTATGGATGTTAGAAAGGATCAATTTTATTGATCAACTAGTGCTATTCAAGTCGATGGCTGGCAGGCAACGTATTGAATTTCATATCACACAAATAATTATTAAAAATAGTTGGAAAATAAAGGGTCCATGTTTTACTTTTCAACAATTTACTTTTGGAGTGGCAATTATAGGAATCAGGAGTCCTAAATCAGATCAAGAATCTTTATTCACCACCGCACTATTTATCGTTAGTCTCTGTGCAGTGACGTCAGAGCATATTCAAATGATCGCGCCTCATTATCTCACACGTCATCGCACTGGAGCAAACGACGAAACAATCATAGACAAATCTCCGGTTATTTGCGTGTATATGCCCGTCGACTACAAGTATACACTCTACTCTCACTGCACGGAGATAAATAGTGCTGTGGTGTATGATGGTTTGTGAATTGGTTTAGGCCGCCTGATTCCTAATTGCCACTCCCAAATTCTAGAATAGTTGTGAACAATTGCCTACAACATAGATTGTTTCTGAATTACAGGATGTGTTGAGTTCTTGAACCAAGTCGTATTTTCTATGTTTTGTATTCTATATAGGTCGTTATATATCTGCTACCACCTTTAGGAACACGAACGGTGAGGTCTCCGAATAGCTTTAGAAACAAACTTCTGGCGTACAAGAGCATGGAGATGATTTTCCGGGGAAAAACGATTTTGATTTTATGATCCATCCAAGAAGTAAAGCTATACGAAACGAACATTCCTTATATCAGCAAAGGTTACAATTCACCACTTCGTAATTTTATTGTTTGCACATTCAATGATTAATTTGTATATGGAGGCACCCTAAGTTTTTCGTCCGTGTATTTGAGGTGAAATCACTGATTTTACTTTTAATATATAGATTGTATTGTACGAGCTGTTAACATAAATCGTGCTCGATTTTCAGTGCAAACTGCAGAGGAGACCATTGTGACTCAAGTTCACATTTAAAGGCAAATTTAGATTCAATTTTAATAAAATGTAACTGAAAAGTCTGCTACAATGACTTACACTACAGTGTAGTAAAGGAAGTGAAATCACTATGGGATCCACGATGCGCGTGGTTTTTATGTCAGCCATTTTGTTGCTGACGGCGCACCACTGTTTTGCAAATACCCCATCCGTGGATGTTTGCAGTTCTCAGCAAATCAATATTACAAGAGATCCATTGCTCCTTGGGACAATTAATAACATTACAGATGGTGAAAACAAATATTGTTACATTGACATTATGTTATCGGAAGGGAATGTAACATCAATTACGCTTCTAGATCATAGTGAAACTAATACGTTTTCTTATGTATATGTCGAAGCTTTTCCTGACCACGCTAACCCTGAAAACACTAAACACAACTTTGACAACTGCAGTACCTTCAGCGCCCGGTATATTTCATTTGCAATGAGTTATGCATGCACGATTTTCCTGCCGTTCAAGATATACAGATTGTATTTCAAGAATATTCAGTCACATCTAAACCTACATGCTATGCATGCGTATACGCCCTCATGTGTAACAGATCACTCAGTCAAAGAGATGGGGATACAATTTGAAAATACATGCAAGGTAAATACATATGACATGGTTAAAGAAGGTATACCGTTATTTTATGGCAGGTTTCCACGTCCAGGACACGTGCGATATGACATAAAATGTCCAACGGAATGCGTCTGTACCTTAGGCTTTACACAATGGACAGTGGTTTGTGGAAACAAGACGAAATCAAATTCTCTAATTATCTATGATTCCAAAATTACACAATTGATATTAATTTCTTTACGTCTCAATCACGTTCTACCTAAGGCTTTCTATGGCTTGAGCAAATTAGAAACATTAAGCTTACATCAAAATAGAATCGAGCATATACTAGTTGATACTCTTTTTGGATTGACGTCGTTACATGCTTTGTATTTGCAACACAATATTTTATTGGAGTTAACCGTTAACGGTTTTGAAGAATTAAAACAGTTAAATGTATTAGATTTAAGCAACAATCGTATTGCTATTTTGATCATTGGAGTATTCCGAGGACTTCAACGGCTAGAAATACTAGATTTAAGCAACAATCGTATTGCTATTTTGATCATCGGAGTATTCCGAGGACTTCAACGGCTAGAAAAACTAGATCTTAATTCCAATGCATTGTTAAGTGTGGACAAGGGTGTGTTTGATGATTTAGGGCAGATACAACAATTATATCTCAGTGATAACAAACTGTCCGAACTGCATGACGGTTTGCTGGAGAAAATGCACGATATCCTCGTCCTTACTCTTGATTGTAACGAGATTAGAACATTAGAAAAACGTGCTTTTACGTCACTTAATCAAACAATGACGATTAAACTTCAGTACAATCAACTAAAATCATTACCACGAGAAATATTCCATTCAACAGAAACGGTGTCTGATCTTTATCTGAATAATAATCAAATTACAGAGCTACCGCTTGGTATTTTTGAATACATGGTTAGTCTCCAACGCCTTTCCCTAGGAAATAACAGATTAACCCAGTTACCATTGGGAATATTTGATTCATTAATGCAATTGAGTTTCATTTATTTAGACAGCAATAACTTTTCGGTGTTTTCATCCGATACTTTTAATTCAATGTCAGAATTACGTGTTCTAAATCTATCGAGTAACGCCTTATCATATATGCCAATCGGATTATTTAATAACCTTCAAAAACTTGGCTACCTTCATTTATATAATAATAAGTTGCAAGAATTACTAAATGGCACATTCTATTTTTTGCCAAACCTGCAATTCCTTGGCCTTAGTCATAATGAAATTTACGAATTACAAGCTGGAGCCTTTGATGGATTAGGTAATCTGTACAGATTAGATCTTGAGTATAACAAATTGACTACAGTCCCACAAGAAATATTCCATTCACTTCGCTTCCTAGATAATATAAATCTGAACAATAATGACTTGACTTTACTGTTAAGGCACACGTTTAAATCATTGAATTACTTGACGCTCTTGTACATACAGAATAATCAGATTTCAGAGTTGCCTTACAGTACAATGGAATTCATAAGATTATTAGACGCAAGTAGAAATAACCTTAGTTCCATGCCAGAGTATTCATTTCATAGCAAATCTTTAATAATGATCAAAGTATCATATAACAATCTGGTAGATTTGCACCCATTTGGTGAGTTATCAGCGTTAGAAGTTCTTGTAATAAGTGCCAATGCCATATCTTATATTAACGGCACAGTCTTTGATCATCTTACTTCTCTACAAATACTTTTAATGGATCATAACTACATATCTGATCTACCAACTCATATTTTTCGCAATCTCGAAATGTTAGAAATTCTTGATTTGATGAGTAACCGTTTGACTAGAATAAACCCAGAATTGTTCAAATCTCTAGACACTCTCATAATTCTTAGCCTAACCGATAATCAAATACAGGAAATTACGGGAAAACCTTTTAATGACCTGCACGGACTCCAAGTTCTGAATATACAGCTAAATTTGATAAACACTGTACCAAAAGGCGTTCTTGATGGCCTGATCCACGTCCAAGCAATAAATATGTCAGGGAACCAAATTGTTGATATCGAAGAAGAGTTGTTTAACAATGTCAGTGTAATCTTGTTAGATTTGAGCCAAAATAGCCTACACCTTACAACAAAAAAATCCTTCAAAGGTCTGCAAAACTCAACTATTCTATTTGTGGACGAATATGGTATATGCTGCTATGTAGAGGAGTTGGTAAATTGCATCTCTAAACATCCCCGGCGAGCTTATCTAACATGTGAACGAATGCTTAACGATATTGCCTTGCGAGTTTGCATGTGGATGCTTGGCGTTATTATTATACTTTTCAACGGAATAGTTTTTTGCATTCGCTGTTTAAGGAAAGAGCGAGTCTCGGTTCAATCTATTTTGATATTAAATCTCTCGCTTTCAGATTTTACAATGGGAATTTACATGATCCTGTTGGCTTTTGCTGATACATATTATGCAGACTATTTCCCAGCGTATGCTGACTTATGGAGAGAAGGAAGCATTTGCAAAATAGCAGGCATTCTGTCACTTTTATCTAGTGAAGCATCAGTATTCTTTCTAACTTTAATCACTTTTGACAGGTTTCAAGGTGTGAAATATCCATTTAGTGGGCATCGATTACGTCCAAAAAGTGTAAAAATATGCGTGACAATAATTTGGTGCGTTGCTATTTTACTCAGCGTAACACCAGTAATACTCTCTAGTATGTTCCATGACGTTTATGAAATGTCAGAAGTATGTGTGGGTGTACCAATTGTCAAAAGGCCCATTACTTTTACGGAAAGTAGATCTATAATTATTGATACAGTCCAAATTGAGGAAATCAAAGCAAAACGACCAGAAAATTTAAAAAAAAGTACAATACCAACCCGTCAAAATATAGACTATGTAATATCAGGTATAACCCATTACAAATTAGCGACGTATTTCTCAATCATAGTATTCATTGGTGTGAACCTAGTTTGTTTTATTTTCATAGCTATCCTATATTCACACATATTTTATACCATCAAACAAACAATGGCCAATGCTGGACGCAATCAAACACAGACAGATGAAATACGCAGAGCGATGAAAATGTTTGTACTCATCTTAACAGATTTCCTTTGTTGGGTGCCTCTTACGGTTGTATGTGTATGCGTTCAAGCTGGATTTGTAACGGTGGATCCAGTGATCTACGCCTGGACCGTTGCGTTGATTTTACCAATTAATTCATCCATTAATCCTTTTCTTTACACATTAGTTGTATTTATTTCAGATTACAGGGATAAAGGACATCAGAATAAAACCCCATGATTTACATGTGCAGACCTAAAACGGGTTCAATAATTCGAATTACAGAGCGGTAGTTCCCTCGCCTGGCACCAATGAAACCTGGGTTCAATTCTGTGCACGACCGGGCTTTATGTGCATTTGGTTTATCACGATCCATACACGCTCTCGCAGGTTTTCTCCGGGATCTCCGGTTTCCTCCTGCTTTCAAAATCGATGATCAGTTGTTTCGGTTATCAAAAACTTCCATGACCCAATGGTATTTGGGGAGCTGCATTGAAAAATGGTGGATGTTACAATCTAAGTGCGGATAGGTTTGCGCTAGAAATTGGCAGCACCCTAGTTGATGCGACATGATTCTGATGATTCACCAGCAGCAAAATTACAGCGCTTTGAGCCATTTGGAAAAGGCGCTATATAAATACTGATTATTATTATTTATTATTATTATGTAGCGCGTATAAAATATAACGAAGCCCCTCTTACCAATTATTTCGGCAGTTATGCTGATGCATGACATTCTTAAAAAAACACAATTTACAGTATTTATTGATTTTTCTATCGCTTCAATCTTATTATTATAAAGTAACCAATATAACTATGCTTACAGCTTTATTAATTAGTCAAAGACCAACCAATCCAATATTAGTAAAGCATGTACTATATGTACTATACTCTATAATAGTACTCGGTGATATGAAAATAATATAATCTGAAAGAATGAGTTGGTTTTGTTTCGTTGAAATTGCACAATTTCATAATTCTAAAATAATTCCATTATCCTTGAATCAGGCATATTGACAATGAGCAAACTTGTATTAAAACACGTTTAAAACGGTATCACCTATACAAGCGTTAGATTACTCTATGACATTTGTGTAGGGGTATGTAAGGTCATTCTAGACGCAAGTAATATAACTCAACTCGACACTTTATATATGGTATAGCATATTATAACACTAGGTATTCTGATATTATCAATAGAGAGGTTATCCATGTTTTGAATTAGCTACGATCTTGTCGGGAATTTAAACTTGGAATTTAAACTGTTTTTAAGATTTTCAGAAATATGACACACTTGTTTCCCCGGTGGTTTCAGTCAACATTGATTGTTCCATAAATCGCGGAAAGGGGGGGTTCTCTGTACCATGTCTGCGATTTCCCCAAATTAGGGGTGTTTTTGAAGCTATGTCCACGATTTCATTTTGGAAGCTATGTCTGCGATTTCAAAAATTAGTTTTTGTTGTTGAGAGGCTATTTCCGCGAAGAAGAAAATAAAATAGAATGAGTATTGTGTCATATTAAACTGTCCCGAGAATAGAAAAATGGGGGAATTTTGAACCAGATGTGTCCTCTTTTTGCATAAATAGGGGGACTATATAGAAAGTGTCCTTGAAATGTTGAAAAAGGGGGGTTATTTTCAGTCAAAATGTCCGCGTTTTTGTGCGAAAAAGGGGGTCAAATTAGCAAAATTGTCCGCGAAACGCCATCAAATAGGGGGGTATTTCAAGATCCTGGAACGATCATGTGTTACCCCTCTGAATATAAAGAGAGAACACCGGGCTTGTTTCATGATATGAAGGCAACCCGGGGTGGGGGGGGGGGGGGTGGGGGGTAAGTGAACATAACGATTGGGTAAGCATCTGCGTCCACAAAAACGTCGAAATGGGTCAGGATTTCACCACACGACGTCGTCGACGTCTTTTTGAAAAAGGGTGCATTTTAGAAAGCAACGCCCTTTAGGTTTTCTTTACAGATTGGAAGTATCGACGTTTAGCGTTAGTAATTGTTATATGTGTGACATCACAATAAATACATGTATTATAAATGTTGAACAATCCTCAATATTTCCCTTGTTTAATTCTATCAATGATTTTGCTTGAATTTTTATTTTAGTTTGAGCATTACTGTATTACGCCTCATAGGGGTGCATACTTGAGTGTGAAACGCCGTATAGGGTAGGGTTTGTATGCGTTACGCGATTAAGGGGCATCAAAATAGTGTTCTGTTTTACGCCATTTAGGGTACATTTCAGAGATACTTGGACGCGCATGTGTACCCGTTTGGTATCCTGACTGCCCCCCCCCCCCTCCCCCGGATGTATTCCAATTTGGTAACACGGTTCAAGCAATGAATTGGACTTCATGCACAGATTCAATTGAATGTAGAATAGGCCGGGTGCGATCCCCTTTGTAGTCCGTTGCACTTTGGCATTAGGAAAAGGGTCAGGATTACATCCCAATTTTAATCATTTGGGGCAATAGCTGCCTTTTTGGTGGTATAGGTCACATGATTCTAAAACATTGCGAAAATACGACTCAGATCGGCAAAACGACTGTAAGAGCCCAATACATACAATAGCCCAATACGTTACCATTTGATACGTATTGGGGTCAAGTGCTGTTACTTAGAAGAAAAGGGGGCCACTGTTTCTAATTAACAACACTTGAGCCAAAAACATATCAATCATACAGAGCGAGGGGTGTGAAAAATATAATAATTTATTTTGATCAAAGTTGTTTTTATTGTTACGACTTTTGTTTCTGGCCCCTTTTTCGTCTAAGTAACAACAATTGAGCCCAATACGTGTCAATCAATAGGGAGGAGGGTGTGTTAAAAATCAAATAAACTTTGATTTTGATATTGGGCAGGGTGAATATTGTTTGGCCACTTTTTCTTCTAAGTAATAACACTTGAACCCAATACGTTACATTGTTGCGTATTGGGCTTTTGTGACGTATTGGGCTCTTACATACGACTCAAATTATGTACTCTTTTGGAATCAGTATAATTATACTATAGGTACATTACAAAGTCACAATAACGATGTCTTAGCGAGCACCAATGAGCACATAATTACCTGCTAAATGACGTGATCAGTTTGATTTGATCGACATTGTATATGTATTGTTTAAGTTTTTATGTAATGTTAACGCGATGATGTTTATGTATAAAAGTGTTTCATGATTAATGTATAGTACTGTAGATATCTTACTGCAGACGATGCCGGACATGGGCTCGTTCACGAATATTCAAAGTTAAATTTATGCGTGCGATGTTACGTTACCAGCCGAATGCGACGTACGGTTAATCGCGGATAAAATTATAAAAATGATACTTGCACTGGAGTTGACTTTCTAGCTCCAGCGGTTTTCGGATGAAATAATTTAGTTTCAACATGTGATGAATTTTCTGGAATCATATCATTCAAATCAATTTTAAAAATTGAAACCAACGGAGCGCGGAGATTAAATATTTACGGATTTGTGACCACCGTCGTATGTCTTACTGATATGTACTCGGCTAAACAGTCACCACAAAATGTGGAAAATCTTTTAATTATGTGTACAGTAGAGGTCAACGTGCGTAGAGTAAAACAGGGTGTCCCTATAAAGATGAGACACTGCCATCAAAGTTTCCCATTTGTTTTGGATCGAAACACAACATTTGAATATAATGGAAATTGAACAATGGTACACCTTTCCATCGATTAATCCAATAATTTGTTTGATGGCATATATCGCTACACTCATTTTCTTTTTTACCGAAAGATAATGAGAGAGGTGCGATGTCATCAGTCATAGTCGACTGATATTTTGCCAAGCTCATCTTTTGTTGGTGAAAAGAATATTGTGGTATTTTAAAGCAAATTGCTAAACAAAATTGACGAAGAAGATAATGCATCTCTCGTTTTCAGCAACCTGGTGCTAAGCATAGATGAAAGGAGCCGACAATTTGGAACCCGGTAGTATATTTTAACGGAATAAATCGTATTGGAAACTGGAAACCAATGTTTAGCACCAGGCTGCCGGAAACGGGATTTGAAGATAATGTCTAACATTTTATAATCCTTGATAAGTTACACGTATCGGGCTATTTCAGTTAACAACCACATATAGCGCATAGGCTCCTATGGAAGGCATGGCCTTAACCTTCTACACAGGTATTGTAGTTCCTATATTTCAAAAGAAGTCACCCGTACAGATCCCCATTTGAAATTCGCACTCTATATTAACAAATATTAAGGTAATAGTCCCTTGGCACAGAGACGATTTTGACCCTAACCTCAAAATCGGGTATGCGGGACATTTTTTTGACAAATCTAGATTGCAAAAATGTGCTGATTCCAAATCCGGATGATGCCAAAATGTCACCCTTGAGCGTTTCTAGATAATTGGACCTGAATAACATTATTTTTTAAATACAAAAAACTTAAAATACAGCCCATTTTACACTATAAAGGTCACTCATGGTCGGTTTTTTGACAATTTTTAAAAACAATTCTAGACTGCAACAAAATGCTGATTCCAAATCCGGATGATGCCAAATTGTCATCCTTAGGCGTTTCTAGATATTTAAACCTGAATAACATTATCTTTTAAATGCAAAAAAACATAAAATACAGCCCGTTTGCCAATAATATAAAGGTCACTCATGGTCGGGTTTTTTTTCAACAATTCTAGACTGCACAAATGTGGTGATTCCAAATCCGGATGATGCCCAAATTGTCATCCTTTAGCGTTTCTAGATATTTGCACCTGAATAGCATTATCTTTTAAATACAAAAAATCCCATAAAATATAGCCCGTTTAACAATATAAAGGTCACTCATGGTCGGTTTTTTTTGTTGACAATTCCTTTGAATATTATAGACTGCAAAAATGTGCTGATTCCAAATCCGGATGATGCCAAATTGTCATCCTTTAGCGTTTCTAGATATTTGGACCTGATTAACGTAATCTTTAATTAAAAAAACCCATAAAATACAGCCCGTTTTACAATATAAAGGTTAATCATGGTTGGGTTTCTTTTAACAATTGTAGACTGCAAATATGTGCTGATTCCAAATCCGGATGATGCCAACTTGTCATCCTTCAGCGTTTCTAGATATTTGGACCT
Organism: Ophiura sarsii; assembly: GCA_035610835.1. Taxonomy (NCBI): domain Eukaryota; kingdom Metazoa; phylum Echinodermata; class Ophiuroidea; order Amphilepidida; family Ophiuridae; genus Ophiura; species Ophiura sarsii. The sequence continues at coordinate 49,889,711 of CM069455.1, forward strand.
GAATAAATATAAAAACCATTAAAACACAACCCGTTTTACAACGTGAAGGTCACTCATGGTCGTTTTATATAGCAGATGGAATGTTTGACGATCCTTGGTGATATGCTTATGAGGATGATGAGTTCTAAAATTGGGTTTGAATTATCCCCCCCCCCCCCCTCTCTCTCTCTTTCCCCTGTACACATTCTAGTTACTCGGTTTAACCTTTAAACGTCACTGAGAACAAATGCAAGTGATTGATTTTATAATTAATAAAATATTAAATAAAAATCTGGATTTATATAGTGCATCCAAGATTGATCTTGCATAACTCTGCAAGATGATGCTCTTAATAGCAGGCTCATACCAGACTTGTTATAAAAGGTCGCAACCCAGTACCGGTTGAGATTAGATAAGGATTCGTTTTCCACGGGATGTCCTGCGAAATACCCAAGAAGAAGCAGATGTCCATGTCATGTACAAAGAACGGTGATTGACATTGGTAAGTCAGCAAAGCAGCACCGAAATGTTTCCAACAATATTATTGCTTGTCACGCTTTATCAGGATGTGATACGGTTGCTCAGTTATCGGGAATAGCAAAGACAACAGTGTTGAAAGTACTCAAAACAGGAAAACATAACGTCGATAGCTTTGCCAACACTAACTCTTCTACCCATGAACTGGTTCAACAGGCTACCTTCTTCTATGCTAGTTGTCACAACACAAAAGAAGCCAAGCCGCAAGTAATATGTCAGAGCTCCGTTTCAAGGTCTGCACATCAATGGGATTTAACGCCACAAGTGCACCCCAAACTACAATCAATTCCACAAAATACGGAGTCATTTACTGAATCTAAACTTCAATATGGTTATCTGCAGATTCATCAGACCCTTCAACACTCGGTGAGTATGGCTGGAACCGTGATGAACCAACAAAGACTCTCATCCCAGTACAATTACCACCAGACAGACCAGCAGCACCAGATGAAATTCTGAAGATGGTATGTTGTGGATGTGCTTCAGCTCAACCCTGCGCAACATCAAGATGCGATTGTGTACGTGCACATCATATGCACAATATTTTGTGCATGTAAGGTGATATAATAATTGTCATTTGTCAAAAGTGAACACCGAGGATGAGGAACAGGAGGTACTGGTTGATTCCAATGAATAGGCTCTCAATTCAATACGTTTCAGCATTCACATCAGAATTTGATCATTGTAATTGTTGGAATATGCCCTTTTTTAAAGTTGAAATTGAATATTATTATAGCAACCAATTGAAAATGTAACATTAACAATTTTAGCATATCAATGCATCACTTGGATATGTATTTGTTCAAGTGAGTGCGGGAACGAGAAATAGAGGTACTCTTAGAATCCGATAACTATGCTTATGATAATGAATTTTGATTCCCATTTGAATATTATGAGAATTGTTTGCAATATGCTATTGTATGCATCAATGTACCATGTTTCGGGAGGTGTTGAAGGTGAACTATTTTGATTGAAAATTGAAGGGGTTGATATGATATCGATGCGTAAAATACAATTTCACTTTCAATTTGTTATCAGTAAACATGATGTCTTTGTATGACATGTTTGATATATGTGTATTTCAGTTACCCGTTGATTGACAATGGCGGCCATTTTATAATATGGAAATGAGGAATTGCAGCATCCATTTACAAATATATATAATCTATGAAGCGAGACAAACAATTTGACACCTTATTTATGTGATTTGGACAGTATTTATATTTGACCCCAACTTGACCTTTGCCTTATAACTTCAATAATATAAGTCATAACCATGTCAAACTATATATTTTTGTGATCAGTAAACAAAGAGCTACAATGTGATATATTAGTTGTGTTTGTAGAGTCATTTTGAAAATTTCCCCCTCACAGAACTTTACCCCCTTTATTTCTCAAAACGCTCAACATCTACGAGTTGGCATCATCCAGATTTGAAATCAGCACGTCAAAGTCACCTAGAAACAATCATAACACTTCCCGCATACTTCATTTTGAGGTCAAATGGCTCTGCCAACGGACTATAATGTAACACTTATTTCACGATACATATTATCAACATAACAAATTGCTCATCATTTGATTTCCATGCGTTTTATCGACTAAATTATAACTTAAATATTATGTATACGCAATCGCCGATTCGATATCAGCAACACATAGAGCGTGTTTCTACTGGGGCACTGCAAAAAGTAAAACGCTAATAAACGCTAAGATTTAATCAGTAAGTTTTTAATCCCCCCTGTTTTTACTCGCGAAAAGTTAACGCTAAGTTTATCGATTTTATCGATGGGCCACGACATTTGACCTTTTGTAATACCAAACAATGCCACCGCACCTGAAAAAAGATTGCTTCACAATGTGATAACCCAGTGACATGGTTCACGGCGTAAACCGCTAAGATTAATCGCCTTTCTGTTTCTATTGGGTTTACTGCCGATTATTGCCGTTCCAAACCTGGTTTGTGAAGGTTTTTGAGATTACTAAAAATACCGATTCTTAGCGGGTTCTGCCCGTTTCTACTGGATATACTTAGCGTTTATTAGCGGTTTCTTCCCCAGAGATCCAGCTAAAGATCTCCCTTTGAAATCGAGCTGCGCATAGTTATAGTATATATTATTGAAATTGGATGATTATTTTATTTGCGCAATATTTGTAATACGTGAGTATCCTGGTAACGTTTGTCTTTTATAACATCGTTAAAAACTGTAACAAATCTTGTAATAATCATTGATATTTATGTTAGTATGTGTAAAGGAAAATCTCATTAATTTAATAAAAGAACAAGTAGTGCACTGTGAAAAAGTGAAAATACTGAAGCAATTTGGTTTCTTTCTGTGTCTACAAATAATTAGGAAACATTAAACATTCCGTGGATTTTGTCTAAAGGCAAATATTAAATTGATGGTTGACGGTGTATGAAAATACAGATCAAAAAACAGTCAATAGTTAGGTCACCCAAGCCCTATATGAAAGCTATGAAAATTGAGGACCCTAGATCTAAAAGGGGGTTAAGTCACATGGAGTGCATTTTGAGAAAAATGGCATAAACTGGGTTTCATTGTTTTTCCTGATGCAGTGCCCATAATGGATGCATTATTATTTCTTGCATTACAGAGACTAACTTTAAAATAGTTGTTGTTATGAAAACATTTGTAAAGTAGTTGTTTTTGCCATTTTCAAATACTGTTAATCTAAGAAGAGGGTTAAGTCCAAATGGACTTGACCTCCTTCTTAATTAACACAGTATGTTTAGCATAGTACTATCTTTATTTTCAAGTTTTTAATAATAATAGCTTTAGTACTGGTTAAAAATAATTAATTAATTCGATTCAGTTATCTTCTGCGCATTTTGACACCTCTTTTGTTGCGCTACGATGTTGTTTGGCGGGTTTATGAGCACTGGAGTGGTCGAATTTCAAAGTTGCCAAAGCCCCTATTCTCGCAAAGCAAAAGCGTTGTACTGTGACGAATAAGATCAGCATTAATTTTGCCCGGCTTTTATAAATGATTTGTTTGTCGCGTGTTGGATAAATCGATTGCAATGAACATCAGCATTATTTGTCAATAATAAAACAAAAGGGTCAGAGATGGGAGGCATATTAATTGTCAATAACAAAACAAAAGGGTCAGAGATGGGAGGCATAAATCAAATTGGTGTATTTTGTCTTGGTTTGGTCTGTGTGTGATGATTGTGTGAGTTCCCTTCTGGAATTGGGGTGAATAGGAGCTTTTGCAACTTTGAAATTCGACCTTAAAAGAGGTGTCAAAATGCGCAGAAGATAACTGAATCGAATTAATTAATCATTGTTTTACATACTATTTCAGGTTCCGATAATCTGACCATTTGTAAGTGTTTAGATACTTTATTGGCGCAGTTTACATGTACATGTAGTCTCTTATAAATAGTGTTAATACTAAAAGGGAGTCAAGTCCAGAATTTATAATGCCTTTAAAATATCCTAGTCACAATGAAAACTTGTCTTGAAACAATAATCTTTCTTTAGAGATAGCTTACTTACCTATTTGGGACTTTTTAATGACTGATTCTTGTGATATTCGCCTGGGTTTAGCAGAGGTTTCGTCTGATGTCTTAATACAGGACGCCATCTGGGAATATGTAGTTTCAATGCAAGAAAGTGGTCATGTCCATGTAGTTTCAATGCAAGAAAGTGGTCATGTCCATGTAGTTTCAATGCAAGAAGGTGGTTATGTCCATGTGTGGACTTGACCCACTCGGGTTGTACCTCCCATGGACTCTTACACATGCTTTACCACATGACTTCACTATAAAATTTGAACAGAGGGTGCAGAGATCCTCCTTGTAGCAGAAAATGATACTAACTACAATTTCACAAGATTGTGACTTAACCCCTTTTAGATATAGGGTCCTCAATTGTTAAACGGGGTCAGTCGTCACAAACATGCACAAACACAATAGTTAAACGTCCTTGCTATTGTCAACACTCCCTACACAGAGGACTGCAGTGCAAATCTCAACGATTTTCGCCATGTAATCTCTATGGCGGATTTCATTCCGTGGTATGAAGCTATGAAGTTTGCGTGGTCTTCGCTATCTCCAAGCAGATAGAGCAATACGTACATGAACTTTCTTGTAGACGAGGGTTCATTTCGTGATTTGGTGAGGTTTAGAATGAGTTAGGATTCCTGTAATTTCGAAGACCACAGATTTTCAAATCGTGAATTTTCCAACATTTTACGACATAAATTTGGTCACAAAACGTGTTTAATACTATACATTTTACCGTTCTGCAGATGTTAATGACCCTCCTCTAAAATTCTACATGATTTTTAACACGTTTCTCAGTTTTTGAGATGCCCAAACATACCATTTTCCGAAGCTATTTCTAGCAAATATTGCAGTAAAGACTCCATTGTTTGCTTGCGAATAACAAAATCTGACATGCAGCGTGACCTCCCTGCTGGCTGAAAACTACTACAATTGTTTCGCTTATAAACTAAACACAACACCAAAAGTAAGTCCCCCCTAAAAAATTTGTCATAACATCGTAAGATAAAACATTTTATCAATCAAACTTAGTTAGAAATAATCCTATGACTGTTTCCTAAGTGGTGTTTGAAAATGAAAGATGTCCATGACTTCATGGCTGAATAAGCTCAAAAATAAGACAAAAACTGCCCTTCTCAAAAGTCACAACTCACTATGCTAATATCTGAGTCAAGAATGGGATTTACATGGCTGAATGATCATGAATTGATTACACATTACAGTAAATTTTGCTCAGCCACGGGTACTTTTCCATTAGTGAGAAGCAATTCATACACTTTTGTGATTTTTGAGAAAGGCAGTTTTTGTCTTCCATTTGAGCTCATTCAGCCATGAAGTAATGGAAATCTTTCATTTTCAAACACCACTTAGGAAACAGTCATAGGATTATTTCTAACTAAGTTTTAATGTTTTATCTTACGATGTTATGACGAATTGTTTAGAGGGGGACTTACTTTTGGTGTTGTGTTTATATCCTAAGAAGAACCCGCATGTTTCATTTGATAAACCCTTTGAGACTCGATAAATTTGTTTAAAAAAAGTTTTTGTTGTTGAAATTTTTGATGAAGATTTTTTGTTTTTTTGTTGTCGAAAATGTTGACAACTGATGAAAATTCACCAACTCATCTCCCTACATTTTTGGAACAGCCTCCAACAAAAAATAACACAAAACTGCCCGACCGACTGACCCTACCTAAGAGGCAGTGGCGTAGCTCAGGGGGGGGGGGGGGGGGGGGGGGGCATGACGGCAAAAACCCATTTGTGCCGCCCGCCCCCCCCCCCCTCTAAAAAAAAATAAAAATGGGTAAAATAAAAGGAAATAGGATTTTTAAAATAAAAGACCGAGATGACGTGCGTGGGACTTGTTATTTGGTGGTATATTCAACCGAAATAGTCAAATCGAAGGCAAAATTGTACATGTACACGTACATTTTTTAACCTCTACTACGCCCCCCCCCCCCCCCCCCCCCCCCTCCCACTTACGTGAAATTCACGAGTTGGTGACTGTAATTTTTTTGGGGGCAACCTTTTACGAAAATTTCAGATATCTTGCCCCCCCCCCCCCCCCCCCCCTGAAAAAAATCGGTTTTTTCGTCGCCTAAATTTGTTTCTTCTTTTCTCTTAATGAAATATATCTTTCATTTTAATTTTATAATCAGACGTTAGGATACATTTGCTTGTTTTCCTTCATCTTTGAATGAGTTTCTGATCATGTTGATTATTATTGGACATTTGTATCATGAAAAAGGACGCAGGAACAAAGCACACCAAGATCAGAAAACTGATACAAGAGGATGTCTCGAAAATGTAAAATGCAAAGAATAAACGCAAGATACAACTTGGTGTGGGGAAAGAATCAATAACAAGGTAAAATAAAGCGATGAACCTGTAAATAATACAGAGGCAAGCTAGTTGCTTTCTACTAAAAATAACATATGCTGTATTAAAAAAATCTTTCGTCTCAAAGCTCCCGCGCGCGTTAGTTAATTGATGCGCGTTAGTTTTGTTGTTTTTCCACACAAAAAAACACCAAAGTTTCACCGATTTTTCAGATTTTCATTGATCACATCATAAAATACAAAAAGTCACTTTTACAAGGATTTCAATATTTTACATTTATAAAAAAAACCTTAAAAAAACCGCATTCCGCATTAGGTTTTGAAAAAACTGAAGAGCTTTGAGACAAGATTTTTTTAAATATTATAGCCTAACAATATTAAGATATGCACTGGGTGCAATAGTACTTTATGTAACACCTTGCCTGGTGGTCAGTATAGGCCCCAGTTGTCTTGGTTTTTAATGTTCTCTTCTTTATTTGTATGTGGTTATTTGACTGAATAAAGATGATTTAATATAAGGAAAGATGGTTTATTTTATTTTGAAAATGTGCGTACAATTCGAGTGTACATTTACTGCAGACGGTCCGAACATTGTATCTTTTCTTTAAAAGGCATCTCTTACCACCTTAAGCAATCACGTAACCATCGAATGGTTGTGCGCGCTTCACGCAATGTACGCAATACGCTGCTTAGTTGTGTTCGTTCAATTAATAATTTACCTATATAGTATCAACTTTCTTCTATCAGATGGTAGATAGAACTGGTGATGATGGAACACCAAAAGGTACACCGTCTGAGAGCAACCAGACCGGCCAAGCAGTGGTTAGCATGAATATTTAAACGAGTTGATTACCACGTGGTATTGACGTGGTTTCTTGATACGACAAACGAATGATTGACAGTTCTCGCTTCAGTGATTGCCTAATCGTTATCGCAGGATTAAGCGCAGAATTATGCGCAGAATAGAGATGCGTATCCCTGGAGAGCTACAAGAGCTTAATGTAAGACTACCGTAGATATTCGATATCTAGCCAACTTTCTGCCAACTTTGAAACTCTGAAAGAGATGGCGCCCTCTCGCGATTAAAGCCGGCTTTTAAAAAGATCATTCTAACAAAATAATTTCGGCGGCGCTGAAAATGACGTAAGTAATGTCGCAGTATATATAGTCCTTTTAATATAATTTTCGGATCAAGAATCTATCCCGGGACCTATCCAATGACTACATGTATACGAGTGTGATTATCTGGTAACGGGGTAAAACAGCAGACGTACAATACGGAGAATCGAGGGGCGAGGTCTAGACTCTGGCAGGTCATATTCGACTTAACCAGTGTATCTTTTCTTTTTCATAAATAGTATTTGTTGCTATTCGTTATTTTTAAGGATATATTAAGCAGCTAAATTCAAAATTATTTTAAAAACACTGACTATAGAGAAAATATCCCAAAATTATCAATTTACTTTATTTTGTCACCAGTTAATATTTTTAGGAACCAGCCTAGGCCTATCCTAAAGAAAAAGAAAAAAAAGAAGAAAAAAATCGTTATACATGTATGATTGATTTTTATTCGAGTGGCGTAGCTAAGTTTTTCATAATGAGTTGGGGTGGGGTGGGGGTTGGGCAAAATAAAAGTGACTTTACCAGGCTGGCAACATTTGAGAATTCAACGAGTCACAACAACTAACTTGAGAGGGATGTGTGAGGGGTTTGTGACAAGCACCCCCCACCCCCCCCCCCCCCCCCCCCACCCCCACCCCCAGCGCGGTAAATCGAGCTTGATTTTTCTCACAGTGCCAATTACACATGTTGATAGATACTCGATTCAAAATAAAATAACCCGCCAAATGTATAATAGTAGGTATAGCACATTCGCTACACTAGGGTCTGCCACACAGAGTGTGTGCACACTCAGGTGAATTTACTTGTTTTCAGGCAAAACTTAATGGACTGGTTTGAAAAAACTTAATAATTTATAAATGTACACTCTTCATCATTAATTAGATTGATCTCTTCTCTATCTGAATCTGAAGTTTGGTGATTATTCTACACCTGGAAGTATTTTTTGAAAAAAAATCTTTGCAAGTACTTGTTATGCCTCGCCTGAAAGTCACACACTTGTGTCCCATTGACAGCCCACACTAAGCAATGCAGCTCAGCATTGAAAAACACCCATACCAATAATTGACCATTCTGTTATGATGCACTCCTTATTTGGCACTGAGCTTGCTATATATGGTAGCTATGACCTCTCTGTACATGACCCTGCGTCATACATATCAATCGAATGTTATTCGGTTGAGTTGTGGCTAGTTACATAATGTTTGAGAATTTGATCTAAATTTTGATATAATTGCCCGATTTGAAAATTTGAAGACCCAATTTGAAATGTAGAAGGTACCAGATGCTAGTAAAAACTCTCTACTTTTGGTTGATATGCTTAGTTTGTATATCCATTGAATGCATCACACCAGAAAAAGACCCCAAAACACAGAATAAGCTTGTTATGGTAGCTTGACTGCAGACCTCTCCACAGCAATTGCACTGATCGATAGCAACATATTGGAAATGGCTAGAGAATATGTTCAGGAATAAACTTATGTAAACAAAATGCGAGTCAAACTGACATAATTTGCATATATGCAAAATTGAATACATAATGAGCTCATTTGCATATTTAATGAGATAATTAACTAAATTTAACATTTTAATATACGTCTTGTCACAGGTAAACCGTATACCAAAGCTCATCTCTCTACTGCTTGTAGAACTTCAGATATTCACGTTACGCATATTAATTAGCTGGACTTAGTCATTTTTTGATGATTTTCAGAGTTGCGATTATGAATTTTGAATAAAATGGCATATTCTGGATTATGCTGTACAAATATGAAATAAATATCATGTCTGATTTTAATAGAAATGGATAAACCTATGGCCAGTAATTTGCATCTGTGTTTTGTAGCTACTGTATGTACATAGTTTTATAATTAGAAGGGTGTAAACTTGCTAAAATGTCAGTTTTGACCATAAATGGCACTTTTTGGCAGATTTCCAGTCATATTTTCCAATAATCAATGGACAACATCTTGAGAACCGTACAACCTTTTTGCATGATTTTTTTACCAAATTTCTACTTTTGCAATTATCTACAACATGAGACTAATTTTGTACACTTTCAGTGCATTTTAATTTGTTGGGTGCTATACCTAATAATAGGTCATTTATCTTTGAAGGTCGTGCATTGAATTGATCTGAACAGCGAAAGCGGGTAACCCTTTGTTATGGGGACGCATAGTCTCTATTCTATCTCCAATATTCTCTTCAATAATAAGAGAAATTATTACGTAACACATCTTATGGAACAGTAAATAGTTCCTCTGGGATGTTATTCATTTCAATCGTTGAATCCAAAGCGTGTAGCCATACATGTACATACATGTACTCCTTGGTGTAGCGTGATAGTTAACACGGTCATCAGATTAGACTAACAGTTGGGAATAAATCGAATGTACATGTACCTATAATGTTATGGTTTGAATGCGAATCATGCCAAGAGACCTAGTAATTGGTATTTCAGAAAAGTTACAAATATTGGTTAATTCTCATTGTGCGCTCCGAATCAGATGATATAAAACAATGACAATTATGTTAGCAAAATCTTATGAATAAATAAATAAACAAATGAATTAATTAATTAATGAGGAACACTATGAATATTTTAATGTATAAGGTTAAAAAATGATGAACCATGTTTCACACTAATTTGTTGCATGCGTTTTATATCAATGATGCTTGGCAGCCAGACGCCAAACGTGAAAATTAACCGGGGAAAATTACGTATTTTGGTTGGCCTGCGCCACGATTATCAATTTTGATCAACTTAGGTTCATTTGAAGGGAAAGTCATATTTATCCAGGATGCAATTTCTGTTTTAATAAAATATACATGATTGTTTTGAGTCGACAAAGATGCATTTTCAATGCGATCGTAACATCGAATTTTACCAATGTTCATAAGCTAATAAACTCGATCAAAATTATGTTTACTTGTATAGGTCACACACAAAACGACGCCCATCAGATAAACCAGTGCAATTACATTATTACCGTCTTTAACATGATTAATATGCTCCCAACAAGGGAAAATATCATCATTTGAAGCATCGTGGACAGAATACAGTAAGATACTCTGGAGGTAGACGATTAGATCCATGGATTAAAATGCGCGGAGTAAAAATATGCCACATTTTCCAACACACAGAGACTAAATCGCTTTTTAACGAAAGGTATTCTGCAGGACTCGAACCGAGGCGGGGAGAAGTCAGCAGATTTCTAGTCCATAGTCCTAAACCACTCGGCCATGCCTACCATAATTATCCCTGTGCCTACTCATTGAAGCGTCTATCGTGTGCACTAATGAACTAGTGGTGAACTGTTGAGTTATTCGACCCAATAGCCAAATCGAACCCACTTTCTAATTCGTATTTTAAATGTAAAATCGGCGTCTCAGCAAGTTAAATTGGGTATCAACGCGAAGAGCAATACATTGATGATCGAAAAAAGTTAAAGCCTAATAAAACAAAATTCAAGGCCGACAAGAGTCAAGGCCACGGCAAATAAACTGTCATTTTTTCTGTAAAGAAAAAACCCCATATTTTTCAGAAAATAGCATTTTCGAGCATCGTCCCGGCAAACACGACTTTAGCCAACTTGTTATAGCACCCCCCCTTACATGTAGTAAAAATACATAGGCACATTGCGTTGAACCTAATTGAAATGCCTTATTGTTGGCACTGTTAGACCTATATATAAGGCAAAAAAGAAAAGAAAAAAAGTTTGTTTCCGCTAGGTGGTCTCTGAAAACCAAGATGCGAGATGCGGTGGGGTGGGGGGGGGGGTTTTGGGGGGAGGGGGAGAAGTGCGGTGGGATGACTTTCTAAAGGCAATTTTTGCAATTAAGCATACGCCGCGCCGCGAACCCTGAAGACATAAATAATCACAGCCAGTATACTATTACTACTGTGCCCCATGTCATACTGGGCTTCCCAGAGCAGTCAGATTCAATTGTTTGTGTAAAATGTTAATATTACAGTAATTTGTATTTAAATCGCTTTTGAGATTATATGTTTTAAAACATGGGAATAACAAAATGAAATGCGGTATTAATTTACGTCGCCAAAACTAAATGCGTGCGGCCTACCGGAAACAATTTTTTTACGCCTAAGGCTGATATTTTGTCATATGAATTGCACGACGACATCCTCATTCCACGTGAAAATAAAATCGTGTCGTCTACAATAGACCATAGATTCACTAAACTGTGGCAACTGCTGACACGACTGCTAATACATTAGGGCTCGTCTTGTGGTGCTCACTTGAACATAGTCTCCGTGTGGTCTAGTGGGTAAACTCCGGCCACAGAAGCGAGAGGACCCGGGTTCGAGACCGTGTATATTTCATGGTATAGTCTTCATGTTATTTTTTATTTCCCCAAACTGTTTATAGTTTCCTGACTTTTATTCATTCCAGTGGACACCAATGAATTCAATATTATTTATTACATGGCACGCTGAATACTGATTCACGCTTGGTTGCACATCGCTTAAATACCCATTGAAGAATGTTGAGCTTGTCATTCGATCATTTTGCTGCTGAGCAATTATCGATCTTTAATGTCATTTTTAGAAGACGATTGATAATGACAACGAAACGATTACATCTATGCAACTGATTGTGTCGCAACAAAAATAAACACCCCGTGTAAAATAGGAACAATTTTGGTTGTAAATGGGCCCTAAACACTTTCCATGCGGCTGTTGCTTTTATTGTATATAAACAGCTTGCAAGGTCTATAACAACTCTCTGGTCCAATTAATCCAAAGGATTAATGAAAAAAATACTAGGCATGTATACTTATTTCAATTTTTGAAATATTCTGTGAAATTTTGGAATGTCGTCTGCAGACGCCTGCCGCGTGGAGAGTGTTTAAGTGTAGCACCTTAATATTTCAAACTGATATGAAAATAAAGGAGTAGGTCTAATATAAATAGAAAACATATTTGAATAAAAATCTTGCATTAACACATTTATTGGAATGTACATTTTTTAAAGGTTATAAGATTCCCGACATTAAGATGTGAAAAATCTTGGTAATAATGCATTTAAGATACTCTGGTGTGTGTCTGGAGGTAGGCAATTACATTCATGAATGAAAATGTGTGGAGTAAAAATATACGTCATTTCATTTCCCAATACACAGAGACTAAATCGCTTTTTGTAACAAAAGGTATTCAGCAGGATTCGAACCGACGCGGGGAGATTACAGTGGCGGATCCAGGATTAAAATTTACGGGGGTCGTGTTCAATGAATAATGAACTAGTGGTAGTCTATCGAGTTATTCGACCAAAAATCAGTAATTTTAGGAAATTTGGGGGGCGTATATTTTATTTGAAATATACATAATGTGATAACACACACACTGAAAGCTAACAATCAAATGTTTATCGTCAGAACTGTTGGAACTCTTGCCACATATACAGTAAGATGGACTATAGAGGTAGATAACTTTTAGGTCAAGCGTTCTGGGTTCTATAATTTCGATCACAATTCATTAACGTTAACACACTTACAAATGTCGATCTCCGAATGATCGAGCATCTAATGCTTTAACTAGGAGAATCTACGGGATCTTAATAACAGAAAGAGCTTATCTCTCTAGCTAGTGATCGCGCTAATGACTTGTAACAGGGATATTCTTGCCCTATTACGTAAACATACAACGAACTGAAGAAACTAAGTTGACGCAGAAAGTATATTTACACCATGTGTCTTTATTCACCCAAAATCATAATACAAGATGTGTGCCGGTTGAAGCACCAAATGATAATGACTTCTCAGCTTGAAGTCCAGAAATAATATGATTGGTAAGCACATCAGGCGTAGGTAACATGGTAGATAAAACCCCGATTCTCTTGACCTTAATAGTTTGTCGCAACTGGTCTAGTTGGCGCTATAACATGGTCGAAGCCAACCACTGCTTGCCTTATGCGGCATGTCGCAACTGTTAAAGGGGGCGCTGTGTACATGAACCAATTTGATTACAGGCACAGATCTGGAGTTTCTTATCCCATAATTATTAATATCCCTGAGCACATGGGCAAGCCACATGCTTACATGTGGCGGGCCAGTGGGCTTTGCTTTGATTGGCCTAGCCACAGTTTACAATAACACAATAGACTACTATGATTGGCTAAAGAACTACATCCAAGCAAGCAGCATCCACACACCTGTGTGCATGCATGCATGCCTGCCTGCTTGGAATGTATGAATAGACTTAGCACAAGCTCTTTTGATAGACTTGTGCCAAGTCAAACTTAATGTGTTTAAAGAATAATGTATTGCATAAATCTCCTTCTACATAAGTACCCTCCTTTACAAGAGGTGTCCTCACCGTCACATTTTATATTTAAAAATCCAAAAATATTTCCAAACATCTTTCATTTTAAGAATATTTCTTCTCAAAAATGTCAATTGTCTCAAAAATTTAAACATCCCAATTTTGTTTGTTTATATATATCGGTGGGACATACAAAATATATGGGTATCACATTTGAAAATCTTCCAAGTTATTTTAATTATCACATAAAAGTATTTTGTATTACCTTATACATTATGATTATAATGCAAATAAACAATATGGCTACATAGCATTTGTTTCCTTACAGCTATAGCAATCAACATTTACAATTGAATTTCTCCCAACACTTTACATCAGAGTATACTTGCAAAATGGATAGAATACATGACTTAAACAAGCTTTTACTTCATGTCTTTTGCAAGTTGTATTTATTTCAAACCTGCGCAATTGAAATAAGTAGTGATAATTTTACAATCAAATATCACAATTTAACATTATCCAAAATCTATTAAATCAAGTGATCTCGAACTTTTTGTGTCAATGACTCTATACACTTATCATAATATCATTCACTTGAAAATATAAAGTATAGTATGATATAATAGGTGCATCTCACGTACATAACCTATTCTTTTTGTCAACTTCATTTGAATTCAATTTACTTGATTGACATCCATGTTATTTCAAATTCAAATTTTGTTTGTCGTGTACACTGTACACACAATTGAACCTCACTTAGTCTTTTCAAGTCCAGACATTTTCAAAATCTCCAATTTTACAGAACATGGAAATTGTTCCATAAATAACATTTACATCAGTATACATTATTTTATACACCTAAAATATGTCACCCTTTTTCAGGCAATTAGACAAATGATATGAAATTAATTTGCATCATTTACATTGTGTTCAAACAAATTTAAACTTATCACGGTATTCAATCTACATACATTTATTCATTGACAACCTTTGTTGTTCTCAACATTTTAAAAACAATTTGTTTTATACATTTTTCTATGTTTTTATGCTTTGCCTTGTTATGGTTTATGCTTTGCTTTGTTATATGGTTAGGCTATGCTTTGTTATATGGTTAGGCTATGCTTTGTTATGGTTTAATGCTATGATTATCTATGGTAAACGTTTTTATTTTGCTACTCATGGGTACACCTTACTTAAATTACAATCATGATTTTCACTTGACTCAAGAGTATCTAATCTTGAATCAAATATTATGACATAATATAATATTGATCGAAACGGATTACCGTGTCGCGCAATTATTATGTTCTCAAAACAAGTAGTGTGTCGCGCAATTATCATGCTCTACACACCACATTTTAGATAGGGCTCACCTATCAAACTCTCACCTATCAAATTCTCATACAACGGGCAATTCGTCGATGCACTGTGTAGGGTACGTAAACAAAGAGTTTACTTAACAACGGGCAATTCTTCGAAGCACTGTGTAGAGTACTTTGTGATGATTTGAATAGTCTATACAACGGGCAATTCGTTGATGCACTGTGTAGCGTATGTAAACAAAAAGTTACTTTATATACAACGGACAACGGGCAATTCTTCGAAGCACTGTGCAGCGTACTTTGTGATGCATTATACTGAATAGTCTATACAACGGGCAATTCTTCGATGCACTGTGTAGCATTTATAAACAAACAGTTACTTAATTTACAATGGACAACGGGCAATTCTTGGAAGCACTGTGCAATATTCCTTAGCATCTTCAAAAAAACAATTTGCGATGCACAGAATAATCTATAATATCCCTTAGCATCTTCATGAGGAATAACCATTGAAAATCCCTTAATATAGCATTTTTAGACAGTTTAAACATACACATACCATGCTATATAGATATTGAATAAATTCCTTGGTAGAACATTTTTTAAAACCGTCCAAATATCATGATTTATATAGAATCGTCATAAATATCATGCTTTATATAGAATAATCAACTTTCCTTGTGGTACATATCCATGAATTCTCATGAATACATCATGCTTCATATATAATTTTACAGCATTTTAATTTTTCATGCATATGATTGATTAAAATCTTCATCTATATTCCCCTTAAAAAAATGGAGGTAAATATGATGGATCCCAATGAGGACGTACAGGTTCATTATTAGCACCTGTTTCATTAGAATTATTAACACCAGGACCTTCATTGGCTTCAGCCGTGATTGGATTGGATATTCAAAACTTTATAATACGAATGAATATGATAATTCCTGTGTATAAAACAAAATTATTACGCACTGTTTAAAACTGTCAATCAGCACTTTTTTGTAAATTGTTCAAAATATACGCAAGCAATAATATTTATACATCATAAATGTACATGCATACAATTGAAATTTGAATCATACTTCTGGGAAGAGAAGCACTCAGAAGCGCTACAAGATGATTTTAAGTATTTTGACGGCTTATCTAGCCAAACTGCCGAAAGACACTAAACTTGACAAATTTAGATCCAAAATCTGTTTTTAATAGACTAAATTGTATATTTAATTCATACAAAATGTCAGTCTATATCTGCCAAACAACAAGTATTTGTGTAAGTATGATTCAAATTGTAATGAACATATAAATGGCAATTATGCAATTTTCACACAACATTAAAAACAACCTTGTATCGGTGATTCTGCACTGCTCCGGACGTAAACCAAGAGTTACTCTATAACCAGCGATTCGTCGATGCACTGTGTAGGGTATGTAAACAATGAGTTTACGTTACAACGGGCAATTCTCGGCGAAGCACTGTGCAGTGTATTTAAACCTAAATTTTAGTCCGAGAATTAGTTAATGAAAACGCAGAAAACTGTTCAACATCACCTGCTTGGCACTACAGCATCGGAACACTTGAACGTCGCCTGCTTGGCACAACACCGTCGGGGTAGGATTGGTCTTTTCACTTGCCTGACACAACACCGTCGGGGTAGGATTGGTTCTTTTCACTTGCCTGACACAACACCGTCGAGGTAGGATTGGTTCTTTTCACTTGCCTGACACAACACCGTCGAGGTAGGATTGGTTCTTTTCACTTGCCTGACACAACACCGTCGAGGTAGGATTGGTTCTTTTCACTTGCCTGACACAACACCGATAGGTAGCTGACACATCACCATCGGGTAGCTGACCACCATCGGGTAGGATTGGTACTTCTCGAGATGAACTATGATGCATTTCTTGCTGATGCTTTTTTTAATTTTTTTAAAAAGCTTACAGAAAGAAACAAAAATGTCCACTGCCAGTGTGCATGCAACTAAGTCACACTAATCTTCACTGTTTGCTATTTATTGACGTTTAGCAAACAGACTTACTGCATAATTTATAGTTTATTAAAAGAAGTCATTTCGACGAGTATACGAACACCGCTGCCACCAAACTGTAACAGGGATATTCTTGCCCTATTACGTAAACATACAACGAACTGAAGAAACTAAGTTGACGCAGAAAGTATATTTACACCATGTGTCTTTATTCACCCAAAATCATAATACAAGATGTGTGCCGGTTGAAGCACCAAATGATAATGACTTCTCAGCTTGAAGTCCAGAAATAATATGATTGGTAAGCACATGGGCAAGCCACATGCTTACATGTGGCGGGCCAGTGGGCTTTGCTTTGATTGGCCTAGCCACAGTTTACAATAACACAATAGACTACTATGATTGGCTAAAGAACTACATCCAAGCAAGCAGCATCCACACACCTGTGTGCATGCATGCATGCCTGCCTGATTGGAATGTATGAATAGACTTAGCACAAGCTCTTTCGATAGACTTGTGCCAAGTCAAACTTAATGTGTTTAAAGAATAATGTATTGCATAAATCTCCTTCTACAGACTGACTGAACTGACTATATACTACGAACATTAGGCCTACGTACGTCATTTTCAGCGCCGCCGAAATTATTTTGTTAGAATGATCTTTTTAAAAACCGGCTTTAATCGCGAGAGGGCGCCATCTCTTTCAGAGTTTCAAAGTTGGCAGAAAGTTGGCTAGATATCGAATATCTACGGTATGTGGTCAGAAGTCACAAACTGGTCCAAAAACAAGTTTCACTTCTAATAATGTTGAGAAATGCACCAATTCTGATTAAACGGGACAAAACTTAAGTTTTACATACTTAATGACCCACAAACTATATATTGTTGGAAAGCTTAAGATTCAAGGTTTTTTATTTTTGCAAAAAAAGAATCAAATTATACAGGGTGTGTACAATTTTTACAGGGTGGAACATAAAAAAAATTGATAGTTTTTGCTCCTCACAAAATAGTTTGATAGTTTGTACAATTAGGGTTTAGCTGAAAATAGTCACCAAAATCAGAACAACCGCAGAAGGTGCTACCAAATTTGCTAAGAATCATTTGCCCAAAATGTACACAGGAAAAGTACAGGGTCTAAAATTATGATGAAATAATGCATAAAATGAATGTTTGTATATAATATTCTATGAAATTTAGTTAGCATGGACCATTTAATTTAAAAGAAAATGGTTATCAAAATGAACTACATGAATATCGCTAAAGTTCCTTTTATTTTGAATACAGGGTGGTCCAAAATAGGTCTAAATAGCAAATTTTTCATGAATCTATGAACAATTCTGTGAAGAAACACTTCTGGCTTTTTTAGTTGAATGTTTTACTACCCAGGGTAGAAAAGGACTGAAGAGTCACACAAATGAAATAGAGAGACTGCGATCTGGTCATTGTTTAATCAATAAAATGAATAAAACTGTGTATTTTTTACATTAAAACACTCCCTGAATTGAACATCATATTCTAGTAGAGAATGTCTAGATAACAATTCAATATTAGTATTCATAGTAGCAGGTACATGTTATTAACACATATGAGAAGTTTGAAAACTTTCCTATGTATACTTTTAAAATGGCATCAATTTCAAAAGTTCTAGTTTTCCGCTATTGTGTGTACAAACCTATGGGCTCCTCATCCACCGGCTCCTCATCCACCGCTCCCACCCTTGACTCACTCGACGTTTAGATTGATAACATCACTGTTGCTAAACATGTGGCTTTAATTCTTTTTTTATTCGGTAGCTGGATAAATTGTCTTTAATATGATACCAAAAATATTATGTTTTTTTGACAACTTCTATTTAAAATAGAGACACGTATCACGATTTTAAGGATTTTTTGAAACGATCCCACCTTATTTGATATACCTATTAGTGACCTGTGACCATGTGCCCTGTGGTCCCTACTCTATTCATAGGCCTAGATTATAGTACAGATAGCAATAATGTCATACGTGCAACAAATCATTGACCCTAACTAATTTACCTCATCATAATATACAGGATGTATCAACAAAAAAATAAGACTGTGTCATGACGGCTTTATACTTGTTAGAACCACTGGATCATGACAAATTCACCTTCAGTGCATAGCCCAATTAATAATATTCTGAAATCTTAGATTAATCCAATGAAAAATAAGACCGCTAGTACTCTATTGGGCTTCCTCTGGACAGTAACGTAACTGAACAGGCGCAGCTTTTACGCACGCGTATGTATCTTCCGTCTTTCAACACTCGTGTGTATACGCCTGCGCCGCAAGTAGTCGCGCGCGTTATGTGCCGCAATTAATAGAATACACTGCAAAAACGTTGCTTAAATATTTACTCAACATTTTACACAACGTTGTTGAAGTATGCAACCGCTCAACAGTTGCGTAAAATTTACCCAACACCGTTGGATAACATGTTTTCACCAACAGTTGAACAATTCCAGTTACTCAACAGTTGCATAATTTGAATTACCCAACAGTTGGGTATTATTTAGAGAATAATTACTGCGTAACAACTGTTTTCGTGAATTTGTTTTAAAATCAGAGGTTTTTGTTCTGGTCTGAGGAATTGTCCCGAGGGGCGCAGCCCCCGAGGGACAATTCCGAATGACCAGAACAAAACCCGAGGATTTCAAAACAAATTCACGAAAACAGTTGTTAAGCAGTCATTATTCTCATTCATTACTGAAAAAGATGCATATTTTATCCAAATCGTTGATTTGTACCGATATAATCTTGCAAATAATTAATTAGTTTTCTGTTTATTTTGTCCACCCCTTCTTAGTTATTGAAAGAGTCCAAGTCGGGTCATCCCCTCATTAACATTTTTATCATTCAACCAATCAGAAATAAGCTTTAATCGTGTTTCCTCATAACTCATTGAATATTCAGTTTAGGGGCGTGAGGCGTTAATTTGATTGGTCGGTCAGTGAGCAAAACAATAACACTTTGGCGCAGTACTTTCGGGCAATTATTAGTAACCCGCGCTCGGCGTGCGCATTCTCATCTAACGATTAATTTGATTGGAACGCACTTGGTACGCAGCTATCGCGATTATTCATGAAGTAATGAATAAGTAACCATTTGTCGGGCATTTTAATACCAACTGTCGCTTAATTTGTGAATTGTAGCCATATGTTGGGTGTTTTAATGCAAATCGTTGCTTATTTGTGACAAGTTTGTATCATATATTGAGCATTTTTGTAATTCTGGGTGATGCAGCAGAGCTACATACATCACTTCCTCCCGGTAGTGAACCGGTCACTTGTAAAGGGAATTCAGAGCTAAATACACCATTCTCTTTCGGTAGTGAATCTGTAATTTCTTTTAACGTGTTATTTAACTATATTTGTAATATCTGACATCTCTTATCATTGGTGTTTTTTACTGTGAACGTTGTCCCAACGTAGTCTTGCTATCTTGGTATGAAGGTATAAATAGTCAATATTATATAATACATAAACATATTTATGTGATTCTTTTGGTAGAAAATAGATCACATGACATGAACTATTCAGTATATGCCCATGTCTTGTATTTTTGGGCTATACAAATCGACTATTCAATATTCATCGCTAGTGACGTCGCTACTAACACCGCTGAAATTATATTCATAAACAAATATATGTCAAACAAGGATGATAACTTTAAATTATGTTGTCAGTGTTTGCGCTTTATTCCGTTTTGGATGCCAAGACAGAATAAATCTAATTGTGGTCCTGGGGCACAAGTTGCGGACGTGATAAGATATATGCGTATACAACCATTCCCCAAATTCTGAGAAGATCCATCACACGGACGCCATTAGAATCGAGAATTTAAGCAACAATTGATCAATAAAAACCACATGGGTAAATCTTAACATACGTTGCGTGATTGCCTGAGACAAATACTCAACAGTTGCCCAATTGAAACAATTAACGCAATATTTTAGCAACAAAACAAGTTTTGACCGGGGGTTTCCCCAACTTGTTACTAAATTGTTTTGCTCAACGTTGGGTAGTTTTTACTTTTATACAACACCTAGATTTCTACATGTTGAATGAATTTTAATCAACACGTCAACCAACGGATGATAAAAGTACTTTTAGCAACGTATTTTAAGCAACCTTTTTGCAGTGTACGCGGTTACGTCACTGTCTCGTGATGGTCAAATAGAGCATAAGTTGCGTAAACCATGTAGTTATTTATAGTTTATTCTCACCAAATCGCAGCTAAAAGCTGAATTACATGGTTATTACATTGGTATAAAAAAAATTGCACATAGAAATGTATACAAAAATAACATCAACATTGAACAATAAATATGATAAAAGAGATTAAAAGATATCAAAAATACATAAATAATTAAAGGTTGTACATGCTAAGTCGCCTAAAAAGCTAATATTGCACTGAGGGTGACCTGAGGGTGACATATAAAAAAAAACGGCAATTTTAAATGACACAGGGAATGGATCACAAACCTACATAAGAGTCAGATTATCTCCCCCCCCCCCCCCCCCCCCCCCCCCCCCCCCCCCCCCCCCTAGCAAGAAAATGTACTTATTAATGTAATTTACTAGTCTGTACAATCAATGACAATGGGAATTACACATAAAACCAGAAAATGACATGGTTTACATTTCAAAACTTTGCATTCATAAACATTGTAAAGCATCTATCATTAACAATAGCAAATACTAGTTTGGTATTACTCTTAATTCTCGCACAATCATTAATAGCTATTCATATAGTCCACAAATTTGATGCACGAACATTTCTGTGCAATGTTAAATGTTTCTCAGTGTTCTCATGAGAAAGCCTCAGCATGGGGTAAGTTGTGGTAAGAAAGCACCAATCAAATTGGTCATGGTTCAGTTGTTTCAATAGGGATTAAGTTCATGCTGAATGATAGTCCTATTTATTTTGATACACCCTGTATAATTCATAATCTGCAAATAGTGCAAATAAATGTGTGATAATAGTAGTAATAGGTAACCAAATAATGTACACAAGTTCAACGTCATCGTTCAACTATCATAACTGTATTAATGACATCAATACTAATAATAGGCTAACATACAGGGCGAGTCAGAAAGAAGTTTACCCGGATTGGTGATATATTTAAAATTTCAAAAAATGACACTCGAGAGTTCAGTAAAGCATATATTTTTAAAACAAGCATTCTCTCCTGCTTATTAGGAAAAAGGAATGACACAAATTGATCATTACTAAGAGGAGTTATGCCTATTTTAATAAAGGTACTCATTTTGCAAGCTGTCCACCGAATACTTGACCAAGCAATTGTAAAGTATACATTTTAGCTGCGTACTTCCCTATTGACCGAGATTGGTGATGTTTTTCAAAACAAATAAATGACACTTAAAAGCATTTATTTACCAAACATACTCTGCTGCTTATTAGAGAAAATCAATGAAGCAAATTGATCATTCCTAAGAGAAGTTATGCCTGTTTTACTGAAGGGCAGGGCATTAATTGTAGGTAAGTACACAGCTAAAATGCTTACTTTAGATTTGTTTTGTCAAGTATTCCGTGGACAGCTTGCAAAATGAGTACCTTTATTAAAATAGGCATAACTCCTCTTTAGCAATGATCAATTTGTGTCATTCTTTTTTTCTAATAAGCAGGAGAGAATGCTTGTTAAATATATGCTTTACTGAACTCTCAAGTGTCATTTGTTTGTTTTTTAAAACATCACCAATCATTAGTAAATATTACAGTGCGAAAAAGTGGTAAAATACGTCAACATTATTTAAATAATACTCAGCGTTAGCTATAAAGTTAGTTCTAAATAAATACTAGGTCTGTGTTACCAGATATTTCAAACTAAACGGCAAGTTAGTAATAATACCCTACATGTACTTTGTGACATGATATTTTTATCAAATGATCACATGACGATTGACGAAGCAATCTATGAACTCGGCGAGCGGACTGGTTGCGACGCCCCTTTTCTAGTTGGCGCACACCATACCATCTTTTCTTTCCAACATGGCTGAAGCTGTATTTACCGTTGAGAAAACCACCAAGAATATCTTGCAGTGTGCCATCTGCCATGAGCAATACCAGGATCCCAGAGCGTTACCGTGTCAACACGGATTCTGTAGGGAGTGTTTGGAAGACTGGGCTAAGAAGAGTAGAGTCAAAGGCTAGCTGGCATGTCCATTCTGTAGAAAGGAGGTTTCTTTGCCAGAAGAAGGAGTGAAAGGACTTCCCGTACATATTCTAGTTAGCAGTCTCAAAGATATTTGTGAGGAGAGTAAACAGGTTAGTAGCCAAGTGCTGATTTGTAATGATTGGGTAACCATGTAGGGGCAAAATGGCACCAACTTGTTCCTAGCTTGTGCTTGCTAGACTTGTCAATTGTGCAGGTTATTGCAAAAATGCTCGGCTATTTTACTGATTGTTTCTGAGATCATAAGGAGCACTAGAAGGCTTTATATCCCCGGGATGCTGCAACACCCATGGACCCGTGCTGTTTCATGATGTTCCCATTTTGACTCCGTGGTCCGTGGTTCGCTAAAATCTCACAGCTCTTTCAGCGTAGGCGCATTGGCCATGAGACATGGCCATTAGGTTAATACCGTACATATTGTCAGTACATTGTTTACTATTTATAACACTTTGTAAGTAAAATGCAAAAAACAGAGGGGAAAATCGCGCGCATTCGCCGCATTTTTATCAAGGCTTTGTCTTTTTTCGGGATTCTTGCTCCACTAATTCTTGGTACACGTTTTAAATTTCAAAACCCTAACCCCAAAATGGGTGCTTTCGACAAACATGCTTTCTTTGCTATATAATACAAATCATCGGGACGATGTCACCCTCCCCCCCCCCCCCCCCCCCCCCCTCCTTCCCCCGACTGTCATGCCAGAGGGGGGCACATCACCTATACAATTGTAAGAGCACGAGTATTGATATGTTGGAGGGAGAACGCATGCGCAATTGATCATGTATTATAACGCCTATCCTATTCCATTATAAAGGCACTGTAGTCAGTGACCTAGTCATGTGATCAATTGGGCATATGTGTTAGCTCCTATACAAGTTGCAGTGGTGCCTGTAAGCCCAAGCTTAGAGAGGAGTTGTGTCTTGGTCTTCGATCAGACAACACAAGCAGTCGAGTCTTGGCAGTAGCCAAAAGCAGTTGTAGTTGGCTCTGTGGTTTTTGGCACCACTCAACGGTATGTTTAAATACTAACTCTCGTAGGTCGGAATCTATGTATGGAGATGGAGATTACCGAGCCTAAGCCAATAAAGCAGTAACATGAATAAATAAGAAGTCGTTAAGTGTTTAATAGGTGTGGAGTTCCGAGCCCAGGCATTCTGTAGATATTCAGTTAGGATGGTAGTTAAAAAGAAAGAACGCCATCCTACTGACCAATCTCACACTGGTGGCCAATATGGGGCTTTCTAGTTCACACATTAATTGGCACTTGGCTATCATTCCAAGAAAATTGTCTTGGTAAGCTACAAGTGTTGTGTCATCAACGTTTCTTCTAGTTTTCAAGACTACAAGTTTTGGGAGCATCTAGTTTCTTCAAGTTTTCAGAAATTTTTCTACAAGATTACAAGTTTTGGGAGCTGGAATCAACTGCAACAAAACGTTGTTGTTTTTCCTCGTTTGGCGCATCGTGGACGTAACTTTTGAGCCAAGAACTTACGAATTGGCGATTGACGGTAGATTGACCATGGATTTCACACGAGTATTATGCGGTATTTCGCGAATGATGCGCCGACTGCCGAGACTGTGGCAACAAGAAACCATGGAAGTGGACGAGCAGTGGTTTTACACGAAATTCTAGCCACCACATACACGCAGAGGTAAACATTGATTATAGTGTGATTTTTAGTGTGGTTGTAATAATGTAGTTTAAGGTTATTAGTACTATAGTTGTAAGTTTATTGTTAGATAATGTCGTGTCTGTCGCCTGGCCATTATTAGATGGTCAGTCGACATGGCTGTTTGGATTTACCCTGAATCTTTTAAGGGTCTTCCCGGTGAAGTAATCCAACCATGGTTGGAACGGATGGATTACGCAGTGAGGGAGGAGAGGCGATATTTCACTCCCATGGGAAAAAAAGAGATCGAAAATAGGTTTTGCCAATTGTTACCAGTGTATTTATTAGGGACCGCGTACTTTGTTTATATAAGCCTTCCGGACGCAGTAAAAAATAATTACGATCTATTGAAGACAAAATTGTGTCAAATTTTCAGGGATGAGGATGCGGTGAATGAATTTAGGAAATCTGTAACAGCGCGGAAACTGGCAACTAAGGAAATAATTGATATCTATATGGCCGAATTGCGCCGTTTAAACATTTTCGAATTACACGTAAACCAAGAATTAAATATTAATACAATTAAAGGGGTGAGGGAGGTATTGAAAGAGATGGATGTAGAAATGAATGACTACCAGAAGGCGGGCATTGATCGGGGTCCGACTCCCTGTTACACGCCGTACATGGTCACTCTATCCCAGAACGCACAAGCGCGAGCTGCGAATATTGATGACAAGGGCTATAAGGACACAAATGATGATCCTGCCTTGCGCAATGATTCAGCAGCAGATGCGCCGTTGCATATATCTGGCTATGGGGACCATGGCGGGCAAAGCAGGTTAGATGGCCCCTCCGATTCTCGCCTCTGTGGTGATCACGACCAATTTTCTCCCTTTGATTTGTTTGCTCGATCTCCCACCCCTGTGAAAAATGAGCGTATAGTTCGTTTGCCCGATACGATTCGACCGCCCGAACCTAGTAGAAATAACGATGTTGATTCCTTTGCGCCTGAGCGAATCGATTCTTTTTCAGATATTGTTTTAAGTGAGGATGAATCCATCCCCCAAAAATTGCAGTTCTTTGGATTTAAGAATTCTACCCTTGTCGATATATTGAAAGTCAAATCTTCCCCCACTGTACCTACGGTAGACACGACGTTAGGGGAATTACGTCCCACTCATCCGGGAAATATGACGGTTCCCCCACACCCGACGAGACCACCAGACAGGGCTGGTTAAATCGTCGCCTCAGAAAAAAGAAAAAAGGTGAAAATGTTGGTAAAAGTCGGGTTTTATTTCCCATTTTATCAAAAAGGGTCTTCCAGGGACTTCAATATTATTGTAATAATCAAGTCTTATCTCTGCATTTAATTTTGTTAAAATTGGAGACATTTCGCTAAGGACATCTGGCATACGCATACATGTATTAGGCATTTTATATGGATGCTATGATTGTACTTTCAAAGTAGGGTTGATTTCGGACAAGTGAGTTGGCTTAATTATAAATAAATTTGTGTTACAGTGGTAAATGATTTATAAACGTTCATGGGGTCTTTAGTGATTGTTTATCAGGCTTATCAAAATTTAGAATAGGGTAAATGAATAAGTATGGTCGATGATAGTATTGAAAATTTTGCCAATTAAGCATGAAAACCGAAAGTTATATCTATGCTAATGATGAAGTAGAAGTTCAATTGGTTGTCGTTACTACGAAAATGTAAGATATGATTGCCTTGATTACCGTGTTAGCGCCAGTCGTAATTCGGAAAAACCGTAGCTCGCCAACCGTTCAAGCCACACATATCAGTAAAACGTAGTAAGTAGCAACAATTTGAAGTTAAGCCTTTAAAATTGCATTAGATATTAAATCGGAGTCATCCTTAATATGGTGAATAGGATTTACATGAATTGATTTTATGCGTGATTCAAATAGCCATTTATTTTAATATTGCGATTACTATTTCCAGCAGTAAATAGAAAATGAGGTTATATTTACTATAGTTGATACTTTGTGATTGTCAACTCTCCACTCAATTATATTTGACCCAAAAGGTTACTATCCAGCAGACCAAAAGTCTCGCTCGCCAGGCAGTTTACTATTTCAGATGTATTTGTCATTGTCAATTAGCAGAGAGCTTGGAGAAAGTTTCGAATTTCAAATTATTGTTACAATTTGTTTTAGTCCCTTGCATTTAATTAAAGAAGGAAAAGTTAAGGGTTGATATAGGCCTGAATATATTCAAATTGTGAGACTTCAATTGTTGTCCACTGTTTCAATTATGTTTACATTTTGATGTCAATTAGATTAATAATAATACGATGGAATTGAGTTATTGAGGTTCTTATAATATTATGGTTATATCAGAATTTTGAATATTGTGTGATGAGCAGTTTTGTTAACCCGACCGGTCGCATGTCTTTGCCATCATAACAAGTATTCACAATTCTGTATATTTCTAAATTATTGATACAAAGTTTTGATGTTATTCAAGGCTTAAGGTTACCAATTAGGCACAGGAATTGTCCAATAGGTACTGAATTTAATGCTTGTTGTTATTAATTTGTATTAGGCACTTGGAAATACTATACAGTTCGGCTAGACTATACGTTTTATTTAACGTTTCTGGCGATGTCTATTTGGTTTTCAAACGTTCATGATTTCGTAAAAGGTTTTATCTTATTCCTTATCAAAATTTAGGTTTGTGTTAATGTAAGTGTTTTCAATTTTGCCGCAATTATCCTGATCAAATAATTGTTAAAGAATTGAGGATTACTAGTCATTGGGAATTATAATTTTGTATCAGTTATTCTTGAAGGGAATATAAATTTTGTTTAGGTTTTATTTTTATTGTTTAAAATTCTTGTTTTAGCCATGTACACATATTATAATTTCGACAAGTTATAAGCCCAATTTCCTGAATTTTGGACAAGTATCTGTCCAACATCATTTTATTCTACTCTAATGTTTGGTATAGTAAGATTGTTTGCGACAAGTTAAGTGGCTAATTCATCTTGGGAATGGATACAAATGTCAACGTAAAGAGAGTTTGTTTTCAAGTAACGGTGAAAATTCCTTACGGGTCAACCATCCCATCAAGAGGTTAAATTCTTTGCCTGGTATATAATGGTTATTCCTGTTTTAAAAAAAAAATACAGTTAACGATAAAACTATATATATTTTGAATCTAGGAAATTGCCGACAGAAAATGCAATTAGAACCATCTGTTGAATTATTTGTCAGCGGAATTGTTGCTACGTGGCAATAACTTTGAAAAAATATTTTAGCTGACTCCAACAGGATTTCAGTATTTGAATATTAGTTTAGTCATTCGATAGGCTGATTATTTTATGGCACAAATATAATGACAGACATGTGCTATTAGATATGTGTTTGGATATACAAATGGTTCAAAATGGTATAAATTTAATTGAGGTATTATTAACAATTACAGTGAATTTTTATTTTTACACCTTTGATTTTGGATATGTTAATTGAGTAAAGTTCGTTTTCAAGTTCAGGACAGTTAATACATTTGATGTACTTGATTTTGGAAGTGTTATTCTGAGTGTTTCAACCATTGAATTAATTATCTCACATTTGTTTTGATACACCCTGTATTATTACCAACAGGTAGCATTTGGAAAATATATGAACGCACCTTCATTTGTTCAAATTCAAGATATTCGGTCTCACAGTAGAAAGAGTTGATTTTATTCTGACACCCACACATATGGTAAGGGCATGCTAGAAGTCATTCCTATAACCTATGGCATGAACTCTCCAGATGTTGAGATAAAAAGTTGAAATGAGATTGCACTAGTGGTTACCATGGTAATTGGTTCAATTGAGGTTGGTTCATATTTCTATTGGTGCATACTATATACTGTGGTCAGTAAATAGGGATATATGGTGATTTGGAATAAAATAAAGTAGTATTAAGTTGTAAATTTAGTCAACATAAAATTCAGCTCAAGTCATTGCCAGTCATGTATTCAGTACATAATTAAATTAGTAGCTAGCACCTAAAAGTTGTAATTCTACCTCAGTTCCATGTTTAGATAACTATAGTGAATGTAATTGCTATCATGTAGTAGATTAATTAGTCATGCTATGGAAATTAAGTTACATTTCAATTGATTAATAATTCACAAGTTCTAATTCTCGGGCTATTGATTTTATTATTGTAACAACTCTTGCTAGTCAAGTCAGTAGATTAATAACCAAATTCTTTAGGGGTTTGAATTTGAAACCCACCTACATTTGGGGCTGATTCTAACAGCACAAAATGCTGCGTAGGATTTTGTTTTCAAATTGATTTGAGAGTTCAGTGGCAGTTCTGAGTTGCCACGATTCATATTCTTGAGAAGGTTTGAAAATGCTAACCTTGCAATTTGATATTTGATTCTATAGCAGCGCAAATTGCTGCGTAGGATTTTTTTTTATTCTTCAAATTAATTTGATAAGGGCCCCTGGATCCAATCGAGATCTGGGATTGACATTATCATATAGACTAGTATACATGGTCTACAGTGGTTAGTACTCATTTGAGTATTTTCTTTGGTTTTTAATTTTTTTAAATGTCCCATTGTTTAATTATCTAATTGTCACCCCATAAAGGGAGTTGGCATAGTTGGGTTGAATGATGAGGGACATACGGTAGTTGTATACTCTCAACTATTTTGTAACGTAGCGTATTAAGATTATATATTGTATTACTTATTAATCATTTGGTATAATCACACTATAATTAAGGGTTGCCCATTTGTTTTGTTCTGCTCTTATTTGAATTGGAGATTGCGGATAGTACGAACAATGACATTGCTACGGCGGAATGGGTCGGCGCAATCTCAACTAAGTACTACTTCTTCGAACGACAATGTGTTTCGCGACAGGCATTGGTGCGGTTTTCTTGGTAGATTACCCCACCCCTTTTTGGAAACTAATTACCACTGGGATTTGGTGATTAGTTTTATACCAACAATTATACATTGTTGAAGATGGGAGTTTTCTTTTCACCAAGAGTGGAAAAAGTTTTTTTTTAAATTAAAAACCTTTGACGGTTCTCTCATATTTCAGATCCTGTGTGATCTAAGATCTGTTGATCTATGATATTATATTCGTGGACGGATATAATTGTTCTTAATTACTATCACTTGTGCGTGATGATTTACAAAAGGTAATTGAATACCTTTCTTTTCTGATCTTCCGGGTGTATACCACCTGCAGTGTAGACAGCTGCCACGTGTGGGGCACGCGAGTTTACAGGTCTTCGAACTATGTATTAACAGCAAGTTAATACCTTGTGAGCGGTCGCGAGAAGAACTCTACATGACTGGAACAGACACGAACATTTGCGGCATTCTCGATTGGTTATTACGGGAATTACATGATTGTTATATTATATATATACTAACCCACTATATTTTATATTATTGTTTGTTGTTGGTTATGAACATATTATAATTCGTCTCTTTCTATCACTTTCTTACGTGAGTTTCTTTATTTGTTTATTTTACATAGCTAATTTTTTTTTTGGCTATCCAAATTTTATCCAAATTAATTGGGTTACAATTAGTGATAGGGTCTATCACTCCGTAGTGGCGTGGTAGTGTAAGAGCACGAGTATTGATATGTTGGAGGGAGAACGCATGCGCAATTGATCATGTATTATAACGCCTATCCTATTCCATTATAAAGGCACTGTAGTCAGTGACCTAGTCATGTGATCAATTGGGCATATGTGTTAGCTCCTATACAAGTTGCAGTGGTGCCTGTAAACCCAAACCTAGAGTCAGTTGGGTCTTGGTCTTCGATCAGACAACACAAGCAGTCGAGTCTTGGCAGTAGCCAAAAGCAGTTGTAGTTGGCTCTGTGGTTTTTGGCACCACTCAACGGTATGTTTAAATACTAACTCTCGTAGGTCGGAATCTATGTATGGAGATGGAGATTACCGAGCCTAAGCCAATAAAGCAGTAACATGAATAAATAAGAAGTCGTTAAGTGTTTAATAGGTGTGGAGTTCCGAGCCCAGGCATTCTGTAGATATTCAGTTAGGATGGTAGTTAAAAAGAAAGAACGCCATCCTACTGACCAATCTCACACAATCATGTTCAAAACTGTTGGGACACTTCCTGCATGTCCTGTGGAACGGTGGTCCCTCCCCCTAAACTCAATGTTGGTCCATATAAAAGCATCGTCCAGCAACGGGCTGTGTTATATATATCAGCCCCAACATTGATTTGGGGGTGGGGGGTGGCAGCTTTACATAAACTAGTTTTGACTATCATACTTTCAACTGACAGCTTTTTACTCATTTTGGAAGATATTTCATGCGCACGTGTATAGTGTCCCAACAGGTTTTGAACAAGATTGTATTAAAGCATTGATAGCAAAGCATTAAAGCATTGAAAGCAGTGGTATGTTCCCTCCATGGCCGACCGGTCTAGCGCGCTGTTGTCTTACACACAATATTGTAGGTACACCAAATGTTGTATAGGTTCAAGTCCGACATCGGCCTATGTTTTGAATATTTTAAAACTTAAATCCATATCCCCGTACACCTTTAAAAATGCCAGAGAACTCTATATGAGTGCGTTTAATACAAATTATGTATTTTGTTTTTTGTTTTTACATTCTTTGTATTCATTAGGTAACAGACAGAATTAATTCAAATAGTTAAATACTTAATACGATAGTGTGTGCGCCGATTGATTTAACTTGTTGGTACTCGCCAAAGCAACCACTTACTTAACCTGCACTGCGCGGCATCATGGGGCAAAGGTGGTGTGCTAAAGCTTAGACAGGACTTAACCCGCCTGACACATCTAAAATAACTCAACTTAACTCTTTATAGTTAACTACCATTATTGTATCTGTACATGCTATTAAGGCTGGTGTCAACCCTGTTTGGGCCAAATTTTTCAAGCACTGTAACTTTTAAATTATAAATGTGATGTACATAAAAGTAATGATAATCCAAAATAGATATGAAATCATCCAAATGGTAAAGTGCTCAACCAGTAAGGGAGCTTAATACAATATGAAATTTGGACTTGATCCTGTTACATGGTTTTACAGATCTGTTTCGTAAGGACCGTTAGGTCCTCACTCGTCAGAAACTCAATACAGAATGATGGTACAATTATAATACACACAGCAGTGCGATCCTGTATACACATGTTTTACGCATAAAAACCTGAAAGTTTAAAGTTCATAAACATGTATACATGTGTACACATGATTGATTACGCATAAAAAGACAACCTGAAAGTTTATATAAAGTTCACCCATTGCATCACCTGTTTTCCGTTTTTAGACACAACTTTTGATTCAATGAAGGTTTCTTGACCAGATTTGGAGGATATATAGGTCATGTTATCGGTCACGTGACCAACTATTTAAAAATGTTATGCTCCAACTTACTTTTAGGGATAGTTCACTTTTAATTACGGAGGTATATTTTGCACACTAAATGCCCAAGAAGTAATGGATATTGCCAGTTATTAGATTCAAATGGTTTCTTGATAACATATAATACCATCCAAACATACTAGAAAATACTCTCGTCGCTTACGCGACTCCTGCGTCACGGAAAATGGATTACATAACAAGGAAAGGTGGGCGCTCTAATCGCTTACGCGACTCGTATGTATCTCAATTGGGGAATATTGCTTTGGCGAGTACCAACAATATTCAAAGCATATCTTTAAAAAGTCACTGTGCAAAGTCACACATTTCTCCCACTATTTATGACCTGTCCACAGACCGCCACTGTAGAGCTCCTTAGATTGACCACCATTGATTGATCCTCAGATTGCCTCCGATTGCGTTATTCCCAAAACAGCAATAAATAGTTTAAAGTGTTGACATTAAGGGGTCAAAGGTCATTACAAACAAGCTTGGTGACAATAATCTTGTGGGTAACATGGGGTGTACACATGTTGACCTCTAATGACCCCTACATGACCTTTGACCCACTTTTGTCAACACTTTAAACTATTTATTGCTGTTTTGGGGAAAACGCAATCTGAGTCAATCTGAGGATCAATCAATGGCGGTCAGTCTGAGGAGCTCTACAATGGCGGTCTGTGGACAGGTCATAAATAGGGGGAGAAATGTGTGACTTTGCATAGTGACGTGACTTTTTAAAGATGTCTGAAGGGTCACATAACGAAAACAAGTTTCTGACTCCTTCACTTCTGGGTGATGTCAAGAACTTTTTGATACCCCCTCGTATATACCAAATATATAAATTGTTGTCATTCATTTGATTGGTTAAAAGAACATTTTCTATCAACTTATTTACCTTAGGCCAACCAAAGTTTCATGAAATGAAGGTACACTAGACCAAACCGTCACCGTTCTGTTGCCTAATTAGAATCGGACAAAAATATCGATATCCAAATTTGGAAGGTTTGTCACTGTATAAACTATAATATTCTTATAGTATAGCGATTCTAGCAGGATTTCACTTGACAATTTGCATAAAGGCTAAAGCGGAATCCACCATATATTTGATACCTTCTTCATTATCAAAGGCAACCAGAGCTGTTTGTTTTAGTCATCTTAGAACGGTACAACAATGCAAAACTGATCATGGAAAATTGTAAACAAAAACTTTACGCAGCAGACGAATCCAGACGAATAAATGGGAAATGTCAAAGGTCAGCTGTCAATCACCACGTAAATACAGGGTGTTCAAAACGAAATTGTTCGCCGTATTATTACGATTTCGTCAATCGGGCCGATAGTATGTTTCAAACGGGTCGCGGACCCGGTCGCGGAATGCGAATCGCTTGATGACTCGTGAACTATGGTGTGTGACGTCATCAAAAAAACACTATGCCCGGGCATAGTTGTTTTTCATGACGTCATATTGAATTTGAAGGCATAGCTTAATTATCCCCTCACTTTTAACCAATCAAATGACAGGAATCTATGTATTCGGTATATAAATACCTATACCAATCGCGTATCTGTGAATTATTAAAAATACCTATTAATGGCCATCACATTGAAAAAGCATGTATACTGATTATTGATTTTGTGATGTACTTATTCATTCCAGGTCAAAACCTGCAGTAACTGCAACAAGTCTGATAATCGCGCCAAATTTCACTGCTTCGATTGCATGGATGACCTGTGCCATGACTGCCATATCCATCACACCAGCCTCTCCAAGTTGACTAAACATCACAAGATAGTTCCCATCGAAGATCTACTTTCTGGAAAGGTCAGTGATGAAGGAAGATACTGCAAAGTCCATGACAAAGTCATCGTTGAGTTTTACTGTGACACTGAGCAAAGACCTGTGTGCTACCACTGCATAAGTCTAAACGTCTGTGCCCATGACCACACGAGAAGCAGTGTGACAGATGCAGCAAATATCAAAACCTCCAGTGTTGAAAAGATGATCAAGGAATGTGAGGGGACTAAGACAAGATATCGTAATGCAGTGAGGAATACCGAGCATGTCTGTGAGGAATTAAGGAAATCAGCACGATTGGCAAAGGGGGTGCTTTCTGAGGTACGGAGCGAATACGTTCAACGCCTGGATGACATTCTCAAGACATCTGAAGCTGATATCGATGAAGAGGAACTGAAAAGAATGAAGACATTAACTCTGGCAAAAGAGCATCTTCAAGGACACCTGAAGGACATTGAGAGAGCCTGCCATCAGGCGTCAAAGGTCATCAAATCTGGATCGAAGTATGAGATCGCATCAAGCTACGCGTCCTTGTCAGAGTCTCTACACAATGTCAACCAATCACAGCCGATACCCGCTGGTGTTTCGCTTGGTTATCTCCGATATGTACCTGCTGCTTCTCCCACCATTCCAGCGTTGGGTCATTTTTTAAAAGATTATAAGTGGGTAAAAACCACTCAATTCGGCCCGGGTACTTTACTGAAAAAGCCATGGGGTATTGCTATTAATCAACATGGTGATATAGCAATCACAAGCTATAGAGATGGTGTGAAGGTGTTCACAAGGACTGGGCAGGTCAAATACACCTTCAAAAACACTCCCAATGATGTGTATAACATAACTGTTACACCTGACAATAAATACATCATAGATGGTTATAAAGAATTCCTGTGTTATGACAGTGAAGGCAATCAGTTGTCAAAGACTCCTATATATGATAAGGATGGCAAACCATCTGGTCCTTGTGCGGTTGCTGTAGATGCAACAGGAAGGATCATAGTGGGCCGACTATTCACCAAGACCATATCAATCCATCAGGCAGATGGGACTCTCATTAATAAGTTTGCAACACAATCTATACCGCATCGTCTTGCTGTTACCGCCAAAGGAGACCTTGTTGTAACCTTTGATGACACCGTGAAACTAATGGACTACTCTGGTGGTAATGTCCGTGATATTCAGCCTCCTACTGATGTCACAAAGTGGGATCCCTACTTTATCTGCTGTAATCACATCCGTGGTGAGATATACGTGGGAAATAAACCTAAAGCTGTGTATGGATTCACATCTGATGGAGTTGACCTTGGACTTGTCACGGATGATGTTGAATTTCCACGAGGAATAGCAGTATCGGTAGACGGGCAGGAACTGCTTGTAGTAGATTCTAGTGCCGATCAAGACAAAATATTTCAGATAGAGTGAACAAAGGTCAATACCTATACCTAGCCGCCCGCGAAATTCTTTACCGTAACCAACATTTGAATAGGCCAGTTAAAATGCGTAATAATAACATCGTAGCGCGGGCGTAGTTCACAGAAAGCTCGCTGTACGCTATCATATTCGACTTACGCACGTTCTATTGTATTATATATATTGTTAAAACAGATTAGCTTTATTCCGTAAAAACCATATCGATTGAAATTCCAATCGCTGTGAGCCAACTCCTCGTGGTCTAATGGCTATCGAACAGGTCTTATGAACGAAACGTTACTGGTTCGAATCCTGGTATCGTAGAATTTTGCGTTAAACCTTGTCTGATATTGTTTCGACATAGGATATAATGTTATGTCAGAAATTGATGGGCGCATTATTAAAGGAGGTATCCCGCAAGCATAACATTGGGCATTATATGTTAGAAAAATAACTATCGAGCCCAACTTTTGTAATTATATTGAACAAAACACCATACTTATGACAAAAACAAATAATAACCGCCATCTCTCAACATGCAATTTTTAAAATTCGCGGCGATATAAAGTCCCGGTGTCGATGAAGTCATAGTCATACGATGCACATGCGCACATTTGAGCACCGATACCCGTGACGTCATCGACACCAGGATATTCAATCGCCGCGAATTTTAAAAATGGCATGTTGAGTGATGGCACTTTTTATTCATTTTTGTGACTAGTATGATGTTTTGTTCTACCGTATATAATTACGTAATTTCGGCTCGATAATTATTTTTCTAACAAATAATGCTCAATGTTGTGCTTGCGGGACCCTTCCTTTAACTGTGTAGCTGAGTCTCATTCTAGGACAGGATTGGCAGATTCTGCAGATTGATAATACATAGGGCAGCTATAAATCAATACTAATGTAAACATAGCTGTCAAGTGATGTATTAATGTACACTCTTAGAAGGTCAGGATCAAATATGAGACGAAAAGGATCAATTTTGATCCAGAAGCGGTATCACATATGAGCTTACCCTTTCCGGATCAAAGTGATCCGACAAGCAGGATCAAAAAGTTTGATCCGAAATGGGATCAAATATTTCTGTCAAATGATACTGAAACGGATCAAAATAATGATCCTTA
The DNA here is from genome assembly GCA_035610835.1 of Ophiura sarsii. Taxonomy (NCBI): domain Eukaryota; kingdom Metazoa; phylum Echinodermata; class Ophiuroidea; order Amphilepidida; family Ophiuridae; genus Ophiura; species Ophiura sarsii. The sequence goes on from CM069455.1 coordinate 49,926,375, forward strand.
ATCGGATGTACCTGTAGCTTATGATCCTACTCCAGGATCAAACTGAATCAAAGAAAAAGTGAAAACATAGGGGGTCATCGGGTGACAGATTGTAAAAACAAGCATGCATGCAAGGGTCTTTCGGTGACACCGGGCCAAAAAAAGGGGGGTATTTTTTATGGAGCCTGGTGTGAAACCTAATATTGATTGAGTGCCCCCACCCCCGGGTGCACACTGCAGACTATATATCGAGTGCAGTAAGATTACTACATCGAGTAGGCCTAGTACATCGCAGTGATCGTGACATTTTGTGAGGAGCATTTTGACCGAAAATCGTACTGATGGCACTGGTCAGGTACAAGAAATTTGTTCACAAGAATAGAGCATGTTCAAACATCAAACTACTTTACCGACAAAATCATGTAACATTCTACAGATTAGACTGGATAACTTACCGCGGTATTTCACCCTTGTTTCAACTGTGGCGACCGAATTCAAAAGATCGTCTGCTTGTCGTCTATCGGTTTGCGAAAGAGTGACGTCAGTCACTCATTGACCAATGAACTGTTTCATCGAATTGATCCGGAAATCAGATCAAAGTTGATCAAGGTGAATTTGATCCGTTTGTTGATATCTATCTGGAAACGGATCAAAACGATCCGAAAATGATCCTTAAAGGATCAAAACAAAGTGAGCCGGAAATCTACTCATGTATTTGATCCTGACCTTCTAAGAGTGTAAATATAGCTTCCATGTGATAGTGGAAACTCCACAAAAAGTCCACACTTATTAAAGGGATTATAACTTAATGTCTAACCATCCTGATGCGGTCAGGACTATTATTTGGAAAATATTGTCAGCTACGTTATGATACCCAACGTTTTATTAAAAACTGTAAAGCATTCAATATGTGAAGCAGGCTATGCAGCGCATCAAAAGGGAATTTTGCGGCTGTGTACTTTTCAAGATACGTATGAAAACAGACAAAAATCAAAGAAATAATAAGAATGTAGAATTCTCTTTTACTTGTAAAATGTGAATGCCTATATCAATTTGGATAAATGTGGCATATTTTTAAAGTTATGATCCAATGATCCTTCTAACAAGTGTGGACTTCCACGTGAGATTTTGGGATTCATTTTTCTGTAAAAGCTTAACATTTTGCTATGACTATACAGGCTGTCCCAAAATGATTAGTACCATCGATGCCCAAAGTTCAATAACTTTTGTATTCATCAAAATCGATGGGATTAGGTCCGCTGTTTTCACATCATCTTTGTCATACTGTAATATTTTATTAGAATTTTAGATCATGAATATCGGATTTATCAAAATCAAGATACACTCCATTATGTAAAACATGGTGATATTACCTTTTTGACAAAGTGCTAAAAAATGTGTGTGCTATTACAGCTTGTTTGAAAGAAACTTGTGTATTCTCATAATCTCTTGTCTACTTAATATAATCTTGTGTGTCTTTCTGTTGTAACTGTTATTAGTTATGGGTGTTCAAATCATTAATAATTATTCTCCTTAATTCAATTTAACGGGTAAAAGATGTTTGTCACACTTGAGTGACCCCGTGCATTGTTTTATTTGACAAGTGTTTAGCGACTTCTAAATGAAGTGGTATTTGGTGAATCACCAGTGGCTTAGATTCCATTTTCACGTTGGATAATGGATTTCGTGAGGTTAAATATTAAGGGACTATATCATTTTTAGCAAGTTTGTAGGTAATTGCATCCCCAATATGAAAAGAAGTCTAAGCAACAGCTAATTACCCATGACCACGTCTTTACCTGTTCAAATGTCCCTCAAGTTTAGCCTCAGAACTAGCTCATTTAATAGAAACAAAGCTTGGGGTCGCTCATGCGTGACGATCCATTTTTACTCTTCAAATTGAATCAAAATGAAGAAGTATTAATAGTTTGAACAACAATATGATACAACAGCAGTTTAAAATAGAAAAGAACCAAAGCTATTAGCAGACAAGCGATTGAGAGAATGTATTAATTTCTTTCAAACAAGCTGTTTAAAAACACATTTTTTTTGCACTTTGCCAAAAAGGTGAAATCACCATGTCTTACACAATGGAGTGTAACTTCATTAAAATAAGTCCGATATTCATGATCTAAAATTCTAATAAAAAGGTAGAGTATAGCAAATATGATAGAAAAACAACCGATCTAATCTCATAGATTTTGATGATGAAAAAATGTATTGAACTTTGGGCATCGATGGGTACTAATCATTTTGGGACAGCCTGTATCATACGCAGACACAGATTGGTCGTAAATGACTTTTGAAACTCAAATGTTGGTTTTGTTTTTGCACGATGAAGTAGAACTGAATGTAAAGGCATGACACAGTAACATAACGTCGCTGCTCTGTCAAAACCGTAACTAGACTTTTTCATTTGGGGGCAAGAAGGGGCAGTGACTTCTAATGGGGGCTCCATTCCACACCCACACCGATTGATTTCATTTGGGAGCAAGCGGGGGGAACCGAAAGGGGTTCCAAGTGGCGGGCTCCAGCCGCCCCCCCCCCCCCCCCCCCCCCCCCCGCTGGTTATGCCACTGAGTCATTTAGTAAGAGTAACATTTAAATCATTGTGTAAATATAATTTTATTCACAAAACATCCAACATATAGAGACACATTAAATAAAGAATCATGCATTTATCTACATAAAACATTTTGTTACTTAAAGAATAATCGTATCAATTCAAAACACACTCCTCCATTTTAATGGAGAAGCGGTCCATAAAGATGAAAGGGAATCCATTTATCGAAAATCGAAAAGAAACTTAAGAGATTTAACCATCCAAACACTTTTTGTGTAAGCGTGTATCGCAAGCCATGAGGTCCATAACGTATTGCGGCAACGCGTTACTTTCGCAAACGGAATAAATCGCAATAACACAATATTTATAGTTTAAGATTGTTGGATATCCAATAAATAGTTTTAGCTTGTGCCATCCTTGTTTTTACCTCCCCGACCACCAACCCCCTGAGTGCTTTGGCATATAATTATGTTTCAAAATCATTTCAACAGTGTCAAATATTGCGATTTATTCCGTTCCCAAAACAACGCGTTGCTTTGGCCAAAACAACACGTTGCTTTGGAAAACAACACGTGGTCAAAAGCCGTAATCTTATTGGCTCGCTAGGCAACGCGTTGCTTTGGGAAAGCAACGCGTTGTCGCAATACGTTATGGACCTCATGGCTTGCGATAAGCGTGCTTTACGTAACTTCAGGTGAATAGACGTTATTCATAATTGGCGCATTTACGTCAAAAGAGGGCCGTGCTATCCAACTGAGCATGCTCAGAGCAATTAGTGCTCCGAAAACGTGGCTAACGATGTAGCCGAGACGAGAGTGATGTAGTTTTTCAATGTGGTGAACTTTGCACTAATCATTAAAACAATCGAAGTTCACAGTTCATTGCAGTAAAAATACGAGATTGTATGTTTATCGAGTATGTCTCCCTCTTTAGACATGACTCGCCAATTATGAATAACGTCTATTGCGCCTATTTGAAGAACCTAAGGGATTTACTTAATTCCCATCTAAATGACAATTTTCCCCTTGCCCGGTTTGATGATGGGCAATTAATTTTAGTATGAAAAATGGCAAATTTTCGCGCGCATTTTGTACAGAAACCTCATTATAGAAGCCTGTTTAAAAGAAAAATGTACCTTAATAATGGCCACATTCGTGTAAATATGTTAAAATTTCGTTTGCGTAATAGAGTCAAACCGGTGTTCACCGGGGACATACCCTTTGCCCCTCCCCCCCCCCCCCCGACAAAAAAAAGACCAGATACGCTACTGTTCCGGTGATAATCATAAAGTGGTTTAACGGGACCTGTTTATAGTCGATTCGCAGACATTGGCCGATTTTAGCGATTTACCAGTTCAGTAAAGAGGTAACAGAAGCAAAAGAGGGGAGGCACTCGAATTTAATCGTAATATGCAAGGTTAATACCGTGTCTTCGTGTGCATGTACTACTGTGATGTAGTCATCACTATGTACCTAGTGACAGGGAACTTGCGGTTGGATTATCGGCATAACGATAAAGAAATGTATTGTTATTCAGATAAATTGATGAAGGTATCCAGGTGGTCTCATCAGTTGTCGCATTCTGACGCGTCTGCGCGTCCTAGACCTCTCACTTTCTAATAGTGACGCGTCAGATTTCAAATTGGAAAGACTTGCGGGTCCCGATCAGGGACCCCTTAAATTTGAAGATGTATGGAAATGGAATCCTTAAGAAATTCTGTAAATTACATATCCATCCTTTGCTCACAATATAAATTCATTAAAACTGCCCGTAAAAAAGTTTTCAAATACCCCAACTTCAGGACCTCTTAATTTCTTGGGGGACCCCTTACATTTGTTTTTTGAAGTCCTACGGGGTCCTGAAAAATGTCATGGGACCTCTCACATTTTTGATCCAGTGCTATCCCTGGGTCTCATAGCCAGAAATAATTAAAGTAACGTTTATAATCCGTATCTTGGTTGATATAACTGTTTTTCCATTTAATTAGGACAAATGGTTTTGTACCTAGGTATATAAAAAAAATGATTATTGAATTATTTTCCGGTTTTTTCTCGCAAATAAATACGTAGAACTGTTATTTTTATTTAATGTTCCCTTTATTCCACGTACATAATAAAAACAGAAAATAATAAAAAGTATCCACTAAATTATGAATAGGTAAAATGACATACATAATATTTTTCTTTCGAAACCTGTATACGGTCGATCATGAAGCTAGACGATTTGTTTTCATTGTGGTAACCGCTTCCAAAGGGAACACATTTGAAGCTGCTGGATTAAGTTTTTGGTTGTCGTGATTGTAAAGCTATATGATCAGCCCTATTCATAAAGCCACACTATCATGAATAGCATTTGATTACGGAGCGCAAATATTCATGATAATACCATCCCAATAACATCTATAAAAGTACCGCTGTTTCATCATTGGTCAAAATGGGTTCCTCTAACGCCCAATGGACGAGGTCCAAAATCGATACCGATGCGCCAGAGTTTATGAATCTACTATAGGTGTTATGCAAAGCACAATTCTTATCAAATTATCAGCAGCATACAATCAGCGTGTTTTTACTGAAGAAAAAAAGCAGGCATATGACTGCTAACGGATTAAAATCCCCCAGTAAAAACACACCACCACCGGCATTTGCCCGCTCATACCGTTTTTTTCTCCTGGATTTTAGATGCCTTTTATCCTTCGAAACCAAGGATAATAGCGGTCGAAACCGGTTAGGAAAAGCAGTCTTTCGTCAGTATAAACACGCACGGTTCCAGCTCAGCGCGTTTGCCGATGGTAAGCGATGCATCAGGGATACTATTAATTTTGGGATAGGAAAGTCGTATACTAACACACGTAGCGAAAACGTTTACATAAATTACATAAATTATTGTAATCATCGGAATGTGTCGGTGACCGGCGTTGAACGCGTTTAACAGTGTTTAACCAGGTTTAACGTAATATTTGGTCAGCATAGGTTTGAGGGCGTTGAGGATTTAAACAAACGACGGTGGCCACGCGAAACCTAAATGTTGAATACGTAATGAATAAGGTGAATAACACGTAATCGCGAATGTTAATCTTATCATTTTGACAAATTCATCATAATTAGAAGAATTGTCATCGTTAACCGGGCGATGACTGTTAAAAATAATTCAAAATAGTGCACTCCCGTTGACATAATTGGGTCGTCTGAGAGACGCGTGGCCAGCGTCGTGTCGTCTGCTACAACAATCACGCCTGATCAGTATAGCGCCACCAGTTCTATGCTGACCAAATTTTCATTTAAAAGTGGACCCGATCGGCAAGCTCACTGGCACACCCCTGGATGCATCGCGAGTGACCTGCTTACGACATTTCACTGGCATTTATTATAATTATAATGAGGTCAGCGGCAGCCGGCAAGTTTGTTTATCGTACTGCAATAAAAACACGTCTCTCACACGAGCAACCGGCTTTTATCCTGCTTTTTATAAGACGGGTAAAAGCCGGTTTGCTTAATAAAAACACGCTGAATTTCTTAAGCAAACCGGCTTTTACCCGTCTTATAAAAAGCAGGATAAAAGCCGGTTGCTCGTGTGAGAGACGTGTTTTTATTGCAGTTCGATAAACAAACTTGCCGGCTGCCACTGACCTCATTATAATAAATGCCAGCGAAAGGTCATACACATCTGTTTGCATTTAATTGTCAGGTGATCGTGCATCGTGTGCCCACTTCCGCTTTTCCACCGGCAAACGCGCTGAGCAGGAACCGTGCGTGTTTATACTGACGAAAGACTGCTTTTCCTAACCGGTTTCAACCGCTATTATCCTTGGTTTCGAAGGATAAAAGGCATCTAAAATCCAGGAGAAATAAACCGGTATGAGCGGGCAAATGCCGGTGGTGGTGTATTTTTACTGGGGATTTTAATCCGTTAGCAGTCATATGCCTGCTTTTTTCTTCAGTAAAAACACGCTGATAGTCATCAATACCGACGCGGTTTGTCTTGACTTACAGCGTGTTTTTACTGAAGTAAAAAAGACGGCATATGCCTGCTAAGGGATTAAAATTCTCCAATAAAAACACACCTCCACCGGCATTTGCCCGCTCATACCGGTTTATTTTCCCTACATTTTAGCAGCCTTTTATCCTTCAAAACGAAGGATAATAGCGGTTGATACCGGTTAAGAAAAGCAGTCTTTCGTCAGTATAAACACACGCCGTTCCAGCTCATCGCGTTTGCCGGTGGAAAACGAAAGTGGGCACGAACATGTGACAATTAAATGACCTTCGAATTATTTATGTTATTATAATAACTCATTGGTTTCACAATGTTCATTAAATTCCAATTACTATCTGTCGTAATTCGACTTTTTGTGTCAAAGAATTATCTTTTCAACCAATTTACTGCCTTAGCGGGAATAAAACCGGGAATGCGCCGTAATTATGAACTTTGAACTTTCACAGTTTTATTCCACACACGCTCGACATCCTTTTGTTTACATTTAGAGAAGTGTATTTCCCCAAGATCACTTACGTTCGATATTTTGTTTTCTGTATAAAAAAATGTAATTCCGCAATGTTGGTACACTTTTAGAAACCGGAGAAAGTGGTAAAACCACGAGATTCACTGCGAGAAAAACGTGATCGGGTCAATACAACATTGCATGGCGACAAACCTGCTTACGACCTTTCCCAGGCATTTATTATAATGAGGTCAATAGCAGCCGGCAAGTTCGCCCGTCGGACTCAGTCAAACTGCATTAAAAACACTCGCTCATGCGAGCAACCGGTTGTTAACAGCCTTTTTGTTAAACCGGCTAAAAGCCAGTTTGCTTAATAAAAACACGCTGTATGGCTCTGTACAAGCTAAGAGCCTGTTCTCTGTTTTGACTTTTTACACAATGTTCCAAGTGGATAATTTGGGGCAAGCGCCAATATTCAAGAAACGCTCCAACACGTCTCAAATATTGGTGAATGATTTTGGATACTGTAATTCAAGAACAGCCATTCATACTATAGAACATTCGAAGAATAAAATATATATCACTTATGGAAGCTGTCTTAGATCAGTTCACTAATTCCATGGGTTTAACCTAGTGAAAGTATTAGTTTACCAAGGTGAAAATATGACATCATTATCTTGGGGTAAGGATCTAGTGATGGAATCTTTTTTGGGAGCGGAAGGCAAAGGAAGAGAAAGAAAGGGAGAAGAGGAAGGAAAAGAAAGGGAAAGGAAACGGACAGAAAGGAGAAAGGAAGACATGCAAATTAGTTGGAAATTGCAGTTTTTCACGCCGGTATGGGGACGCAACCCCCCCCCCCCCCCCCCCCCCCCCCGTGAAAATCACCATTTTTGGTTTAAAAAATCACTTTTTTGGCACTTTTTGGTCGATAATTCAAAAAATAATAAAGATTTAAAAATAAAATAAAAACGATTCCTAGGAAATTTTATGAGGAATATAATAAAACTAGTATCTTTGCAGAACCTAAAATGGGTCAAAAACGTGTTTTTTATAATGAAAAAAATCCAAAATGGTCAATTTCATGATCATGGTTGGATTCATTGAACCCTTTCCTACAAAAAAATGTATACTTTTATATAGATTAAATGAATAATAAAGAAGTTACGGCAGTTTTACGGAGGCTGTACCTGAAGGTGCACAGCCCCCTTAAGACATGAATATTGCAGCAGCATGATGATAGTGATATGGAGTGAGAGTCTACAAGAAAGGCATTGTTGTGCCTGTAATTTATTACAGGTTCCTGGTATATTAAAATGAGCCAAAGGTGGTAAAACATTGTAGGGAATAAATAATACTTCACAAACTAAAAATATTGCACAAATGAAATGTTCTGAAGACACTTTGTTTCTTGATAATTGCACTGAAAAGTTATTCACATTTGCCTTTAGGTTCACACGGTATGAGTTACGGTATTCAAAATAGAAATCATTTAGTTGTTTGCTGATATTAAGTTTTGTTAATGAAGCCTTCCTTCGACATGGGCACCATTTTGCTGAAGACATGTGTGTCCCTGTCCAACCATTTTGCGAACAGCTCGTCTAACCATTCCCCTGTGGCGGTGTATAGCCTGTCACATCACCTCTGACACGTGCCTCCACTTCGTGAAGACTTCTTGCCTTCTTGGTCTGTAGCAGGTAATGCTTGTATTCAAATTTGCCTTTTCATTTTATAGGAACATTTTGACAATTAATGTGATAATAATGACCATTTTAGCAAAACCAATTTGACTGTAAATCCCATTGGAATGGCGAAAATCGCGGTCAGTTTACAAAACTTGCCACAGTTTGTTTATTCTTAATTCGATTACTTTCATACTTTGGAAGGATAAACTAGATTGCCCAGGCTTTACACAAACAAAAATTCCAAGTCAAATGGCCGTTTCAAATCGTGCACAATGTTTTTTGATTCACCCTTTATAACACTTAATGATCATGTCCCGCACTAGATTAACAACGCTTTATACAAACAACAAAAATGCCATGGTTCAATGAACTCGTCAAGGTCAAATGGCCGCTTCAAATCGTGCACAATTTATTTTAATTCACCCTATATAATTAAAACACAGTGTCAGTTATTGAAGTTACTAATGATCGATGACGGGACTTGAAACGTCGGTCTTTTTATACGTTATTGTTGTTGTTTTATTGCACTGCAATTTGTATTGCTTGTCCCAGTGCATATCTTAATATGTTAGGCTATACTATTTTTAAAAAATCTTGTCTCAAGCTCTTCAGTTTTTTCAAAACCTAATGCGGAATGCGGTTTTTTAAGGGTTTTTTTTATAAATGTAAAATATTGAAATCCTTGTAAAGTGACTTTTTGTATTTGAAATGATGTGATCAATGAAAATCTGAAAAATCGGTGAAACTTTGGTGGGGTTTTTTTTGGGGGGGGGGGGGGGGAAACAACAACAAAACTAACGCGCATCAATGAACTAACGCGCGCGGGAGCTTTGAGACGACAGATTTTTTTAATACAGCATATGTTATTTTTAGTAGAAAGCAACTTGCCTCTGTATTATTTACAGGTTCATCGCTTTATTTTACCCTTGTTATTGATTGTTTCCCCACACCAAGTGTATCTTGCGTTTATTCTTTACATTTTACATTTTCGAGACATCCTCTTGTATCAGTTTTCTGATCTTGGTGTGCTTTGTTCTGCGTCCTTTTTCATGATACAAATGTCCAATAATAATCAACATGATCAGAAACTCATTCAAAGATGAAGGAAAACAAGCAAATGTATCCTAACGTCTGATTATAAAATTAAAATGAAAGATATATTTCATTAAGAGAAAAGAAGAACAAATTAGCGGACGAAAAAGACGAAATTATTTTTTTAAAAACTGTTGTACTGGCCATACGGACCTCTTAGCAGTGGCGTAGCTAGGATTTTTTCAGGGGGGGGGGGGGCAGATTTCTGACATTTTCGTAAAAGGTTGCCCCCCCCAAAAAAAAATGCAGTCACCAACTCGTGAATTTCACGTAAGTGGGTGTGGGGGGGGGGGGGGGGGTAGTAGAGGTCAAACAAATTCCGCACGGTCAAAAAAAAATCGCACGCACATCCTTACAGCTTTGAAATTCGGGACATTATAGCAACTGCCCTCTGTTGTTCTTTCATCGCCAAAAAGTTCCGCTTTGAGTGGGGGCGTAATCTCCGCCCACATACATATAAACCATAGGTCGCTATTGTGTAAATGACATAAAATTAGAGAATTCCCCCATTCGTAGAGCTCGGATCATTCACGCATCGGATAGAGAAAATACTGAACCTTAACGCTAAACGTTTTCGTGGAGAATGGCTCATCAGAAGAAAAACAGGAGCCGTTTCATTTTCCCGGTGATTTTTTGATAGTCCTTTATCAGATTTGTTATACCACGCGTTGAACTTCATCGATTTCTGAACAATTTGGTATATAGATCGTTAAAATCGGCTCACTAAAACGTCTAATATAGTTACTCCAGTAATAGCATTAATCGATTTTAAATAGTTAGATTATAATCTTGCGCTTCTCTGGCAGTTGCCTTCGATAGCTCAATCGTTAAGAGCGTTGTGTATTAATACAAAGGCTGCAGGTTCGAATCCCATTCTTTTTTTTTTAAATAAATGAACCGGTATTTAATGAGTCAACTAAAACAAGTCAAACGGGGGCGTCTTGGAAATAATTCCTCTCTAAGGGATGTGCACGGTACATGTATTACATGTACAATTTTGCCTTCGATTTGACTATATCGGTTGAATATACCACCAAATAACAAGTCCCACGCACGTCATCTCGGTCTTTTATTTTAAAATCCTATTCCTTTTGTTTTACCCATTTGTATTGTTTTTTGAGAGGGGGGGGGGGGCGGGGGCACAAATGGGTTTTTGCCGTCATGCCCCCCCCACCCCCCCCCCCCCCTGAGCTACGCCACTGCCTCTTAGGTAGGGTCAGTCGGTCGGGCAGTTTTGTGTTATTTTTTGTTGGAGGCTGTTCCAAAAATGTAGGGAAATTAGTTGGTGAATTTTCATCAGTTGTCAACATTTTCGACAACAAAAAAACAAAACAATATTCATCAAAAATGTCAACAACAAACTTCTTTTTTTTTAATTTATCGAGTCTCAAAGGGTTTATCAAATGAAACATGCGGGTTCTTCTTAGGATATAAACACAACACCAAAAGTAAGTCCCCCTCTAAACAATTCGTCATAACATCGTAAGATAAAACATTAAAACTTAGTTAGAAATAATCCTATGACTGTTTCCTAAGTGGTGTTTGAAAATGAAAGATTTCCATTACTTCATGGCTGAATGAGCTCAAATGGAAGACAAAAACTGCCCTTCTCAAAAATCACAAAAGTGTATGAATTGCTTCTCACTAATGGAAAAGTACCCGTGGCTGAGCAAAATTTACTGTAATGTGTAATCAATTCATGATCATTCAGCCATGTAAATCCCATTCTTGGCTCAAATATTAGCATAGTGAGTTGTGACTTTTGAGAAGGGCAGTTTTTGTCTTATTTTTGAGCTTATTCAGCCATGAAGTCATGGACATCTTTTATTTTCAAACACCACTTAGGAAACAGTCATAGGATTATTTCTAACTAAGTTTTATTGATAAAATGTTTTATCTTACGATGTTATGACGAATTGTTTAGGGGGGACTTACTTTTGGTGTTGTGTTTAGTTTATAAGCGAAACAATTGTAGTAGTTTTTTGATCTGTATTTTCATACACCGTTAACCATCAATTTAATATTTGCCTTTAGACAAAATCCACGGAATGTTTAATGTTTCCTAATTATTTGTAGACACAGAAAGAAACCAAATTGCTTCAGTATTTTCACTTTTTCACAGTGCACTACTTGTTCTTTTATTAAATTAATGAGATTTTCCTTTACACATACTAACATAAATATCAATGATTATTACAAGATTTGTTACAGTTTTTAACGATGTTATAAAAGACAAACGTTACCAGGATACTCACGTATTACAAATATTGCGCAAATAAAATAATCATCCAATTTCAATAATATATACTATAACTATGCGCAGCTCGATTTCAAAGGGAGATCTTTAGCTGGATCTCTGGGGAAGAAACCGCTAATAAACGCTAAGTATATCCAGTAGAAACGGGCAGAACCCGCTAAGAATCGGTATTTTTAGTAATCTCAAAAACCTTCACAAACCAGGTTTGGAACGGCAATAATCGGCAGTAAACCCAATAGAAACAGAAAGGCGATTAATCTTAGCGGTTTACGCCGTGAACCATGTCACTGGGTTATCACATTGTGAAGCAATCTTTTTTCAGGTGCGGTGGCATTGTTTGGTATTACAAAAGGTCAAATGTCGTGGCCCATCGATAAGATCGATAAACTTAGCGTTAACTTTTCGCGAGTAAAAACAGGGGGGATTAAAAACTTACTGATTAAATCTTAGCGTTTATTAGCGTTTTACTTTTTGCAGTGCCCCAGTAGAAACACGCTCTATGTGTTGCTGATATCGAATCGGCGATTGCGTATACATAATATTTAAGTTATAATTTAGTCGATAAAACGTAAGGACATCAAATGATGAGCAATTTGTTATGTTGATAATATGTATCGTGAAATAAGTGTTACATTACCTTAATATTTGTTAATATAGAGTGCGAATTTCAAATGGGGATCTGTACGGGTGACTTCTTTTGAAATATAGGAACTACAATACCTGTGTAGAAGGTTAAGGCCATGCCTTCCATAGGAGCCTATGCGGTATATGTGGTTGTTAACTGAAATAGCCCGATACGTGTAACTTATCAAGGATTATAAAATGTTAGACATTATCTTCAAATCCCGTTTCCGGCAGCCTGGTGCTAAGCATTGGTTTCCAGTTTCCAATACGATTTATTCCGTTAAAATATACTACCGGGTTCCAAATTGTCGGTTCCTTTCATCTATGCTTAGCACCAGGCTGCTGAAAACGAGAGATTCATTATCTTCTTCATCAATTTTGTTTAGCAATTTGCTTTAAAATACCACAATATTCTTTTCACCAACAAAAGATGAGCTTGGCAAAATATCAGTCGACTATGACTGATGACATCGTACCTCTCTCATTATCTTTCGGTAAAAAAGAAAATGAGTGTAGCGATATATGCCATCAAACAAATTATTGGATTAATCGATGGAAAGGTGTACCATTGTTCAATTTCCATTATATTCAAATGTTGTGTTTCGATCCAAAACAAATGGGAAACTTTGATGGCAGTGTCTCATCTTTATAGGGACACCCTGTTTTACTCTACGCACGTTGACCTCTACTGTACACATAATTAAAAGATTTTCCACATTTTGTGGTGACTGTTTAGCCGAGTACATATCAGTAAGACATACGACGGTGGTCACAAATCCGTAAATATTTAATCTCCGCGCTCCGTTGGTTTCAATTTTTTTAATTGATTTGAATGATATGATTCCAGAAAATTCATCACATGTTGAAACTAAATTATTTCATCCGAAAACTGCTGGAGCTAGAGTCAACTCCATTGCAAGTATCATTTTTTATAATTTTATCCGCGATTAACCGTTCGTCGCATTCGGCTGGTAACGTAACATCGCACGCATAAGGCCAAAAAAAAAAGTTTGTCTCAGATGACCCGCGCGCATTCCCGAAACCGCCCGCGTAAGCTTTTTTTTAGTGGATTTTTTTTTTTTTTTCAATTTTTTTTTTTTTTTTTCAATTTTTTTTCAATTTTTTTTCCATTTTTTTTTTCTTTTTCAATTTTCTCAAAAAAATCTTGCAAAATCCAACTTTTTGACCAAACAAATGACGATCAGGTCTAAATTGAAAAAAAAAAAAAAATCCGCAGACCGCATTAGATTTTCAGTCTCTCATGTCATCTGAGACAAACCTTCTTTTTTTTTTGGCCTAATTTAACCTTGAATATTCGTGAACGAGCCCATGTCCGGCATCGTCTGCAGTAAGATATCTACAGTACTATACATTAATCATGAAACACTTTTATACATAAACATCATCGCGTTAACATTACATAAAAACTTAAACAATACATATACAATGTCGATCAAATCAAACTGATCACATCATTTAGCAGGTAATTATGTGCTCATTGGTGCTCGCTAAGACATCGTTATTGTGACTTTGTAATGTACCTATAGTATAATTATACTGATTCCAAAAGAGTAAATAATTTGAGTCGTATGTAAGAGCCCAATACGTCACAAAAGCCCAATACGCAACAATGTAACGTATAGGGTTCAAGTGTTATTACTTAGAAGAAAAAGTGGCCAAACAATATTCACCCTGCCCAATATCAAAATCAAAGTTTATTTGATTTTTAACACACCCTCCTCCCTATTGATTGACACGTATTGGGCTCAATTGTTGTTACTTAGACGAAAAAGTGGCCAGAAACAAAAGTCGTAACAATAAAAACAACTTTGATCAAAATAAATTATTATATTTTTCACACCCCTCGCTCTGTATGATTGATATGTTTTTGGCTCAAGTGTTGTTAATTAGAAACAGTGGCCCCTTTTTCTTCTAAGTAACAGCACTTGACCCCAATTCGTATCAAATGGTTACGTATTGGGCTATTGTATGTATTGGGCTCTTACAGTCGTTTTGCCGATCTGAGTCGTATTTTCGCAATGTTTTAGAATCATGTGACCTATACCACCAAAAAGGCAGCTATTGCCCCAAATGATTAAAATTGGGATGTAATCCTGACCCTTTTCCTAATGCCAAAGTGCAACGGACTACAAAGGGGATCGCACCCGGCCTATTCTACATTCAATTGAATCTGTGCATGAAGTCCAATTCATTGCTTGAACCGTGTTACCAAATTGGAATACATCCGGGGAGGGGGGGGGCAGTCAGGATACCAAACGGGTACACATGCGCGTCCAAGCATCTCTGAAATGTACCCTAAATGGCGTAAAACAGAACACTATTTTGATGCCCCTTAATCGCGTAACGCATACAAACCCTACCCTATACGGCGTTTCACACTCAAGTATGCACCCCTATGAGGCGTAATACAGTAATGCTCAAACTAAAATAAAAATTCAAGCAAAATCATTGATAGAATTAAACAAGGGAAATATTGAGGATTGTTCAACATTTATAATACATGTATTTATTGTGATGTCACACATATAACAATTACTAACGCTAAACGTCGATACTTCCAAGCTGTAAAGAAAACCTAAAGGGCGTTGCTTTCTAAAATGCACCCTTTTTCAAAAAGACGTCGACGACGTCGTGTGGTGAAATCCTGACCCATTTCGACGTTTTTGTGGACGCAGATGCTTACCCAATCGTTATGTTCACTTACCCCCCCCCCCCCCACCCCACCCCCCCCCCCCCCACCCCCGGGTTGCCTTCATATCATGAAACAAGCCCGGTGTTCTCTTTTCATATTCAGAGGGGTAACACATGATCGTTCCAGGATCTTGAAATACCCCCCTATTTGATGGCGTTTCGCGGACAATTTTGCTAATTTGACCCCCTTTTTCGCACAAAAACGTGGACATTTTGACTGAAAATAACCCCCCTTTTTCAACATTTCAAGGACACTTTCTATATAGTCCCCCTATTTATGCAAAAAGAGGACACATCTGGTTCAAAATTCCCCCATTTTTCTATTCTCGGGACAGTTTAATATGACACAATACTCATTCTATTTTATTTTCTTCTTCGCGGAAATAGCCTCTCAACAACAAAAACTAATTTTTGAAATCGCAGACATAGCTTCCAAAATGAAATCGTGGACATAGCTTCAAAAACACCCCTAATTTGGGGAAATCGCAGACATGGTACAGAGAACCCCCCTTTTCCGCGATTTATGGAACAATCAATGTTGACTGAAACCACCGGGGAAACAAGTGTGTCATATTTCTGAAAATCTTAAAAACAGTTTAAATTCCAAGTTTAAATTCCCGACAAGATCGTAGCTAATTCAAAACATGGATAACCTCTCTATTGATAATATCAGAATACCTAGTGTTATAATATGCTATACCATATATAAAGTGTCGAGTTGAGTTAAATTACTTGCGTCTAGAATGACCTTACATACCCCTACACAAATGTCATAGAGTAATCTAACGCTTGTATAGGTGATACCGTTTTAAACGTGTTTTAATACAAGTTTGCTCATTGTCAATATGCCTGATTCAAGGATAATGGAATTATTTTAGAATTATGAAATTGTGCAATTTCAACGAAACAAAACCAACTCATTCTTTCAGATTATATTATTTTCATATCACCGAGTACTATTATAGAGTATAGTACATATAGTACATGCTTTACTAATATTGGATTGGTTGGTCTTTGACTAATTAATAAAGCTGTAAGCATAGTTATATTGGTTACTTTATAATAATAAGATTGAAGCGATAGAAAAATCAATAAATACTGTAAATTGTGTTTTTTTAAGAATGTCATGCATCAGCATAACTGCCGAAATAATTGGTAAGAGGGGCTTCGTTATATTTTATACGCGCTACATAATAATAATAAATAATAATAATCAGTATTTATATAGCGCCTTTTCCAAATGGCTCAAAGCGCTGTAATTTTGCTGCTGGTGAATCATCAGAATCATGTCGCATCAACTAGAGTGCTGCCAATTTCTAGCGCAAACCTATCCGCACTTAGATTGTAACATCCAACATTTTTCAATGCAGCTCCCCAAATACCATTGGGTCATGGAAGTTTTTGATAACCGAAACAACTGATCATCGATTTTGAAAGCAGGAGGAAACCGGATATCCCGGAGAAAACCTGCGAGAGCGTGTATGGATCGTGATAAACCAAATGCACATAAAGCCCGGTCGTGCACAGAATTGAACCCAGGTTTCATTGGTGCAAGGCGAGGGAACTACCGCTCTGTAATTCGAATTATTGAACCCGTTTTAGGTCTGCACATGTAAATCATGGGGTTTTATTCTGATGTCCTTTATCCCTGTAATCTGAAATAAATACAACTAATGTGTAAAGAAAAGGATTAATGGATGAATTAATTGGTAAAATCAACGCAACGGTCCAGGCGTAGATCACTGGATCCACCGTTACAAATCCAGCTTGAACGCATACACATACAACCGTAAGAGGCACCCAACAAAGGAAATCTGTTAAGATGAGTACAAACATTTTCATCGCTCTGCGTATTTCATCTGTCTGTGTTTGATTGCGTCCAGCATTGGCCATTGTTTGTTTGATGGTATAAAATATGTGTGAATATAGGATAGCTATGAAAATAAAACAAACTAGGTTCACACCAATGAATACTATGATTGAGAAATACGTCGCTAATTTGTAATGGGTTATACCTGATATTACATAGTCTATATTTTGACGGGTTGGTATTGTACTTTTTTTTAAATTTTCTGGTCGTTTTGCCTTGATTTCCTCAATTTGGACTGTATCAATAATTATAGATCTACTTTCCGTAAAAGTAATGGGCCTTTTGACAATTGGTACACCCACACATACTTCTGACATTTCATAAACGTCATGGAACATACTAGAGAGTATTACTGGTGTTACGCTGAGTAAAATAGCAACGCACCAAATTATTGTCACGCATATTTTTACACTTTTTGGACGTAATCGATGCCCACTAAATGGATATTTCACACCTTGAAACCTGTCAAAAGTGATTAAAGTTAGAAAGAATACTGATGCTTCACTAGATAAAAGTGACAGAATGCCTGCTATTTTGCAAATGCTTCCTTCTCTCCATAAGTCAGCATACGCTGGGAAATAGTCTGCATAATATGTATCAGCAAAAGCCAACAGGATCATGTAAATTCCCATTGTAAAATCTGAAAGCGAGAGATTTAATATCAAAATAGATTGAACCGAGACTCGCTCTTTCCTTAAACAGCGAATGCAAAAAACTATTCCGTTGAAAAGTATAATAATAACGCCAAGCATCCACATGCAAACTCGCAAGGCAATATCGTTAAGCATTCGTTCACATGTTAGATAAGCTCGCCGGGGATGTTTAGAGATGCAATTTACCAACTCCTCTACATAGCAGCATATACCATATTCGTCCACAAATAGAATAGTTGAGTTTTGCAGACCTTTGAAGGATTCTTTTGTTGTAAGGTGTAGGCTATTTTGGCTCAAATCTAACAAGATTACACTGACATTGTTAAACAACTCTTCTTCGATATCAACAATTTGGTTCCCTGACATATTTATTGCTTGGACGTGGATCAGGCCATCAAGAACGCCTTTTGGTACAGTGTTTATCAAATTTAGCTGTATATTCAGAACTTGGAGTCCGTGCAGGTCATTAAAAGGTTTTCCCGTAATTTCCTGTATTTGATTATCGGTTAGGCTAAGAATTATGAGAGTGTCTAGAGATTTGAACAATTCTGGGTTTATTCTAGTCAAACGGTTACTCATCAAATCAAGAATTTCTAACATTTCGAGATTGCGAAAAATTTGAGTTGGTAGATCAGATATGTAGTTATGATCCATTAAAAGTATTTGTAGAGAAGTAAGATGATCAAAGACTGTGCCGTTAATATAAGATATGGCATTGGCACTTATTACAAGAACTTCTAACGCTGATAACTCACCAAATGGGTGCAAATCTACCAGATTGTTATATGATACTTTGATCATTATTAAAGATTTGCTATGAAATGAATACTCTGGCATGGAACTAAGGTTATTTCTACTTGCGTCTAATACTCTTAGGAATTCCATTGTACTGTAAGGCAACTCTGAAATCTGATTATTCTGTATGTACAAGAGCGTCAAGTAATTCAATGATTTAAACGTGTGCCTTAACAGTAAAGTCAAGTCATTATTGTTCAGATTTATATTATCTAGGAAGCGAAGTGAATGGAATATTTCTTGTGGGACTGTAGTCAATTTGTTATATTCAAGATCTAATCTGTGCAGATTGTCTAATCCATCAAAGGCTCCAGCTTGTAATTCGTAAATTTCATTATGACTAAGGCCAAGGAAATGCAGGTTTGGCAAAAAATAGAATGTGCCATTTAGTAATTCTTGCAACTTATTATTATATAAATGAAGGTAGCCAAGTTTTTGAAGGTTATTAAATAATCCGATTGGCATATATGATAAGGCGTTACTCGATAGATTTAGAACACATAATTCTGACATTGAATTAAAAGTATCGGACGATAGATTAGTTAAGGAATTATTTCTAAGCGATAATTCATCTAATCTAATATTGGAGTTTAACAACTTGTTCGAAAACACCGAGAGATTATTGCTGTCTAAATAAAGGAAACTCAATTGCATTAATGAATCAAATATTCCCAATGGTAACTGGGTTAACCTGTTATTTCCTAGGTAAAGGCGTTGGAGACTAACCATGTATTCAAAAATACCAAGCGGTAGCTCTGTAATTTGATTATTACTCAGCCTAAGATCAGACACCGTTTCTGTTGAATGGAATATTTCTCGTGGTAATGATTTGAGTTGATTGTACTGAAGTTGAATCGTCCATGTTTGATTAAGTGACGTAAAAACACGTTTTTCTAACGTTCTAATCTCGTTACATTCAAGAGTAAGGAGGATGATATCATGCATTTTCTCCAGCAAACCGTCATGCAGTTCGGACAGTTTGTTATCACCGAGATGTAAATATTGTATCTGCCTTAAATCATCAAACACTCCCTTGTCCACACTTAACAATGCATTGGAATTAAGATCTAGTTTTTCTAGCCGTTGAAGTCCTCGGAATACTCCAATGATCAAAATAGCAATACGATTGTCGCTTAAATCTAGTATTTCTAGCCGTTGAAGTCCTCGGAATACTCCAATGATCAAATTAGCAATACGATTGTTGCTTAAATCTAATACATTTAACTGTTTTAATTCTTCAAAACCGTTAACGGGTAACTCCAATAAAATATTGTGTTGCAAATACAAAGCATGTAACGACGTCAATCCAAAAAGAGTATCAACTAGTACATGCTCGATTCTATTTTGATATAAGCTTAATGTTTCTAATTTGCTCAAGCCATAGAAAGCCTTAGGTAGAACGTGATTGAGACGTAAAGAAATTAATATCAATTGTGTAATTTTGGAATCATAGATAATTAGAGAATTTGATTTCGTCTTGTTTCCACAAACCACTGTCCATTGTGTTAAGCCTAAGGTACAGACGCATTCCGTTGGACATTTTATGTCATATCGCACGTGTCCTGGACGTGGAAACCTGCCATAAAATAACGGTATACCTTCTTTAACCATGTCATATGTATTTACCTTGCATGTATTTTCAAATTGTATCCCCATCTCTTTGACTGAGTGATCTGTTACACATGAGGGCGTATATGCATGCATAGCATGTAGGTTTAGATGTGACTGAATATTCTTGAAATGCAATCTGTATATCTTGAACGGCAGGAAAATCGTGCATGCATAGCTCATTGCAAATGAAATATACCGGGGGCAGTTGTCAAAGTTGTGTTTAGTGTTTTCAGGGTAAGCGTGGTCAGGAAAAGCTTCGACATATACATAAGAAAACATATTAGTTTCACTATGATCTAGAAGCGTAATTGATGTTACATTCCCTTCCGATAAAATAATGTCAATGTAACAATATTTGTTTTCACCATCTGTAATGTTATTATAAATTGTCCCAAGGAGCAATGGATCTCTTGTAATATTGATTTGCTGAGAACTGCAAACATCCACGGATGGGGTATTTGCAAAACAGTGGTGCGCCGTCAGCAACAAAATGGCTGACATAAAAACCACGTGCATCGAGGATCCCATAGTGATTTCACTTCCTTTACTACACTGTAGTGTAAGTCATTATAGCAGACTTTTCAGTTACATTTTATTCAAATTGTAATTGAATCTAAATTTGCCTTTAAATGTGAACTTGAGTCACAATGGTCTCCTCTGCAGTTGTCTTGCACTGAAAATCGAGCACGATTTATGTTAACAGCTCGTACAATACAATCTATATATTAAAAGTAAAATCAGTGATTTCACCTCAAAAACACGGACGAAAAACTTAGGGTGCCTCCATATACAAATTAATCATTGAATGTGCAAACAATAAAATGACGAAGTGGTGAATTGTAACCTTTGCTGATATAAGGAATGTTCGTTTCGTATAGCTTCACTTCTTGGATGGATCATAAAATAAAAATCGTTTTCCCCCGCAAAATCATCTCCATGCTCTTGTACGCCAGAAGTTTGTTTCTAAAGCTATTCGGAGACCTCACCGTTCGTGTTCCTAAAGGTGGTAGCAGATATATAACGACCTATATAGAATACAAAACATAGAAAATACGACTTGGTTCAAGAACTCAACACATCCTGTAATTCAGAAACAATCTATGTTGTAGGCAATTGTTCACAACTATTCTAGAATTTGGGAGTGGCAATTAGGAATCAGGCGGCCTAAACCAATTCACAAACCATCATACACCACAGCACTATTTATCTCCGTGCAGTGAGAGTAGAGTGTATACTTGTAGTCGACGGGCATATACACGCAAATAACCGGAGATTCGTCTATGATTGTTTCGTCGTTTGCTCCAGTGCGATGACGTGTGAGATAATGAGGCGCGATCATTTGAATATGCTCTGACGTCACTGCACAGAGACTAACGATAAATAGTGCGGTGGTGAATAAAGGTTCTTGATCTGATTTAGGACTCCTGATTCCTATAATTGCCACTCCAAAAGTAAATTGTTGAAAAGTAAAACATGGACCCTTTATTTTCCAACTATTTTTAATAATTATTTGTGTGATATGAAATTCAATACGCTGCCTGCCAGCCATCGACTTGAATAGCACTAGTTGATCAATAAAATTGATCCTTTCTAACATCCATAAACAATATTAAAGGAGGTGTCCCGCAAGCATAAAAGTGTGCATTATATGTTAGAAAAATAACTATCAAGCCCAACTTTTGTAATTATATAGAACAAAACACCACACTTATGACAAAAACAAATAAAAACCGCAATCTCTCAACATGCACTTTTTAAAATTCGCGGCGATCGAAAATCCCAGTGTCGATGATGTCATAGTTATACAATGCACATGCGCAAATTTTGGCACCGATACCCGTGACGTCATCGACACCGGGACTTTTGATAGCCGCGAATTTTAAAAATTGCATGTTGAGTGATGGCAGTTTTTATTCATTTGTGTGACTAGTATGGTGTTTTGTTCTATATAATTACGTAATTTCGGCTCGATAATTATTTTTCTAACAAATAATGCTCAATGTTGTGCTTGCGGGACCCTTCCTTTAAAGAAGAGAATAAGCTATCATTAGAGTGACCGATCATCTGTTTTTAGTAATAAAACAATTTTGAAATTAAAATGTCGATCACAAGATACAAGATACATAATATCTGGATAACCATTTTTCGACAGTCAAATTTTTTTCTTTTATTTGGTTTGTTTTTTATTTATTTCCTTCTTCTGGCAACAGAGTTATGCCTCCGATTTTTTACCTGTCATTGTCAGAAGTTTCAGCGGGTGAACCACAACTTTTGATCTTATTTAAAAGGGTAAAGTGCATCTGAGGTTAAAAGTTCAAATTCACTTAAATGTTACATTTGTCAAAATAATCCTACTGCTAAAATGTTGAGTAAAATTTTACTCAACGTTGAGTAACTATGCAACAGTTAAACAGTGAGTAAACAATGCCCAATACGTGGCCAACATGATGAAATACATTATTGCTAAGGACATGTTTACACTTCGGAAAAGGGCTCTAGCTTTTTCGGTTTTTTAGTTTTAGTTTATTTTCCAAGTACATGAGGCCATCGCCCAAATACACAAAATATTGCCTCGATTGGCATAATTTACATTTATATTACAATAACAAAAATCATAGTAATTATAGGAGCATACATATACAGGCACGGATCCAGAAAATTTTCAAAAAATGAAATTGATCAGGTATACCATCCAAGCGGTGCTCATTTTTTGGAACTCATTTGGTGCGATCTGGTGTATACTTTTGACCAAATTTGTATCGAAAAGCCACCTCTTCGTTTCCAATAAATATTTTGTTTTTTATCAATGCACGAAAGAAGTTGAGCGTATACTGATATATTCTTGATTTAAGTATAGAATGGTCTAAAAGCTCGAAAAGGAGGGTCTGAGGGGGGATGTGCCCCCTGAGAATTGGATTTTTTTTCCTTCAATTTTCGAACTCATTTGGTGCGATCTGGTGTATACTTTTGACCAACATTTTATCGGAAAGCCACCTCTTCAAGGTTGCTGAATTTTTTAATACCATATCTTTACATAACTACTTAATGTCTTTCACCTCCCAAACTTTAGGCAAAATCGAAGAGATGGCGTGTCCAAAAGTTTGTCAACCTAGAAAAAAGTCACTCTTAACACTTTCCACGCGGCAGGCAGCTGCAGACGACATTCCAAAATTTCACAAAATGTTTTAAAAATGTCAAAATTACTGTATTTTCATTACCATATTTGGAATCACGATGAGAAATGCATTGAAATAAATACAAACATGCCTAGTGTTTGGTCAGTAATCTTTGAGATAGAGTAATTTGAGAAATTATGAAAGGTTTCTGAAAAATCTGTTTTGTGAATGGTAAAAATAATAGCCGCGTGGAAAGCGTTAAACAAATCAAGAAAATATCATTTTCAACTTCTTTCTTGCATTGATAAAAACAAAAATATTGATTGGAAATGAAGAGGTGGCTTTTCGATAAAATGTTGGTCAAAAGTGTACACCAGATCGCACCAAATTAGTTCGAAAATTGAAGAAGAAAAATCCAATTCTGAGGGGGGCATATCCCCCCTCAGACTCCCCCCTCAGACTCCCCCCCTCAGACTCCCCCCTCAGACTCCCCCCCCCCCCCCCCCCCCCCCCCCCCCCCTGTTCGAGCTTTTAAACCATCCAGTCGCGCGAGTATGTTTGAAAGATGCGATACTGTTGCTGGATCTCATGGTGAATAGAGAGGTATTACCTTTGTTGACATGAAGACCCGTATTCTCGTACGTATTTAAACACGGTTTTAAGCTAAACATGCGCTTAACTGTATATGAGTTATTACATCGTTTATCGATTCTCTAAAATGTGTTTAACTTAATAAAACACGCGTCTAGCTCACTGAAAAGTGTCTAACCGTAAATATGGGTTATGGGGGTAGTTTAACGCGCGTCTAACTAAACTCATACACAAACTGTTTGTCTTGAATGATTACACAACCGTGCCCGGTGCACCTTTAACTATATACCGGTGTGATTGAGTATTTTACTTGGCACTTTTACATCAACAAATTGACTTAGGCAATTTGACTATGCTAATTCTAAAATCATAAAAGTTTTTATAAATTCACTATAGTACTCTACCTTTTTACATCCAGACTTTGGCCCTACAATCACCTTTCTAAACTTATATAACACTTTCGCTGTCTACATAGTCACACTATTTGATTAAAGGGAATAGCGCATGGTGAGGAAAAGAAACCGCTGACGACGATTTTGTACCAGCTAAACCTTAGCTCATAACTAATACATCACTTACATCATACGATAGAAAATGCGTTCAATCAAATGAAGGATGGTTGATTGAGCGCGCCACACACATTGGGTTAAGAGATTGTTGTAGAGTCGCACACAATACCGCTTGCATGTAAACATACGTAGAACAATTACAGACTGCGCCAATGTCCAACTTGTTTAGATTCAAATAGTCGCCGCGCGCTGTTCAATTTTCGTTAGAATCCTCACCATGACCACTTCCCTTTAAAATGCAATAAATATGCCTAAGTCTCACGCGTGACTTAGGCAATAAGCCTTTTGATTTGATTTGGTAGCACGATTTAGAGTTGAATATTTACCTAGGCACTTAAAGGGAAGCGGTCATGGTGAGGATTCTAACGAAAATTGAGCAGCGCGCGGCGACTATTTGAATCTAAACAAGTTGGACATTGGCGCAGTCTGTAATTGTTCTACGTATGTTTACATGCAAGCGGTATTGTGTGCGACTCTACAACAATCTCTTTCCCAATGTGAACGGCGCGCTCAATCAACCATCCTTCATTTGATTGAACGCATTTTCTATCGTGTGATGTAGGTGATGTATTAGTTATTAGCTAAGGTTTAGCTGGATCAACAATTGCCGTCAGCGGTTCTTTTCCTCACCATGCGCTATTCCCTTTAAACCAGAGGTGCCTCCCATGGTAAAGAGCTGATTTAGGCAAAAATCTCAATTTGACAAAAACGACTTAGGCAATTATTGTATTAAGCTGACGATATAATATTCGTTGTCTCCTAGTTTATTGATTGAAATTGCTCTAGTAAAATCGGATACCCGAATTTTTTTTGCACTTATTTGTTCTTGTTCTGACGATAAATTTGAAATGTAAATTATGTGAATACAATATTCATTGGATGGACAAGCAATGCTTTATAATTGTGATTCTAGCAACCCTGATTAACTTTTTCGACGTCGTGTTCATTTCTCAAACTTTGATCAGTTTCGATTGAAGCG
The DNA here is from genome assembly GCA_035610835.1 of Ophiura sarsii. Classification (NCBI taxonomy): domain Eukaryota; kingdom Metazoa; phylum Echinodermata; class Ophiuroidea; order Amphilepidida; family Ophiuridae; genus Ophiura; species Ophiura sarsii. The sequence goes on from CM069455.1 coordinate 49,951,906, forward strand.
TCAACAAAGATGGTTGCTATTGTTAAACTGTAGAATGTACATTAGCGCTCGAATTTATGGTGTCCATGTGAACATAGCGACTGTAAGTGGTTTTAAGACTGTGTATTCGTAAGGTATCATGCACGCCAGTTTGTCCGAGTCTTTATATTAGTGATATTATTAATTCATTACTTTTGAATTAATGTTTAATTTAAACTAGCTACATCGTACTTGAAATCACATACAATACAACCACATACCTATTCTAGCCGAATAATACTCCTCCGTGCTGCTCAGGGTATCCCTGATATCCAGATCAAACGTTCGAGACGGTAACCATGGTAACTAAATACACCTCCTTCTACAGGTGCATCTCCCCGGTTGTTAAAATATGACTTTGTTGTTCAAATATTTCGCTGTTTGCTGACTACCGTTAATATTAGGCTAAGGCAATTTGCATTTGGGAAAAATTATTACCGTGACTTCTCCCTTCGATGAAATATAACGCAATGGTTGAAAAGAAGTGAAATTCAGTCGCTTACCGTTGGTAATTTTTAAAAAAGATATTGATTTTTTGTCAGGGTACGATTCCATTGTTATGATCACACACAATAATTACCATAAATGATAAATTGAACAAAGACTCCATTAGGTGTTTTGCCATACTTTGTATCGGACAAAATCGAAACGTTTGTTTGCCCATGCATTATTTGATGGATATTCTTTTAAAGCTCCGGGGTTTTGACATACATTTTATATTAGTCGAGGTTAACGCTCTCGACTGGTTTTAAAAAAATGAAATATCCAAATATGCAGGGTAAGGTTCAATTGTTATGATCATATACAACTAAAACCAACTATAAATGATAAATATAACTCCAGTGTGCTTTTTAACAAAAGGCTCCGGTAAGTGTTTTGCCATACTTCTTATCTGACCAAATCGAGTCGTTTGCCATGCATAATGCAATTGATCTGATAGGCGGCTATTTGTATTTCTTTTTAATATGAAAGTTGGTAATTACTATAGCAACGATGCCTTCAACAAAACTGCAGATTTTGTTAACGAAACCGTATGGATAATACCTGCTCCCTGTCAAACGGGCACGCATGCGCTTTGAAGGGAGTGTAACCTCGCAAAATAATGCAATCGTGCGAGACTAAAGTAATTAATAATAAACTGCTCACAAAAAGTATCGAAACACTTAGAAATGATCCAATATATAACGGCTCGAAAAGGTATGCATTGATCGAAGCAGATAACCAAGTGCATAATTTTGTTCTGCGTATTTTGACACCTCGATCGTTGAGATACGATGTTGCGGAGTGGAGTTATTGTCATTTCAATGATCGTGGGTCCAGTTTCAAAAGTGACACTCATACCTATTGAAAAGCACGAATCTGATCATTCTAAACAGTAATGCAAACCTCTTTCTATAGGATGAGTGTCACTTTTGAAACTGGACCCACGACCATTGAAATGACAATAACTCCGCTCCGCAACATCGTATCTCATCGATCGAGGTGTCAAAATACGCAGAACAAAATTATGCACTTGATTATTTGTTTCGATTAATGCATACCCTTTCGAGCCGTTATATATTGGATCATTTCTAAGTGTTTCGATACTTTTTGTGAGCAGTTTACTATCCATTACGGCCTGGTAATAGGTAGCAAAGAATTGGCAGCATCCAATCAAAAGTAATCTTTTGATAACTTGGATATTAACACTTTCCACGCGGCAGGCAGCTGCAGACGACATTCCAAAATGTCACAAAATGTTTCAAAAATGTCAAAATTACTGTATTTCATTACCATATTTGGAATCACCATGAGAAATGCATTGAAATACGTAAAAACATGCCTAGTGTTTGGTCAGTAATCTTTGAGATAGAGTTTGAAAATTATGAAAGGTTTCTGAACAACAGTTTCGTGTATGGTACAAATAATAGCCGCGTGGAAAGCGTTAAACCATTGCATAAGGACACCCTAATGAAGCACCGCAAAACTATAGTTTCGTTATGACGTACCTTCTTCTTCTTCTCCTTCTTCCATTAAAGTACAGTCCGCCATTGGCGTATTCACGTACTGTGTACCCCTGGAACCTAGGAATACTTATAGAATTTAGTGTACAGATACAGACCGGGATGATCCCCTACTCTTTACTAAGGAGTCTGTAACCTTTTAACGTGCTCGGGGATAGCTCTTCCGATACCTTTGTTGGAATTTACTCGCATGGCGGAGAGGAGGGACCAAACACACACGAACAATTACAACAGACCAAGCTACAAGTTTATCATATATAGGCCTATGCATTATTATTTATTTACTACACTGAAAATATTATTTCGTCATTTGTTGAAGAAAATTCGTCAAACGGATAAATAAAAAATTGTAATGCAGGAAACTTGTCATGTTACGATTCTGTTACTTTGGCCTACGAATCAAACAAGATGCTGCATGACAAATTATTTAGTTGGAAAAACAAATATTTAATTTGTCATATAAAAGAGTCTGCATGACAAATTTGCAATGACTAAGTCATGTTTTCAGTGTAAACGTTGAACTTACTCATATATTGAACAGCACCCAGCATCAGGACTAATCATTTAACTTAAAGATGACACGTACCAATCTGAGCTTCTGTGTAAATCAGAAGCATCCCCTATACTCAGTAGCGTAGCCAGGGTCACTTGTCGGGGGTAAAGGGTATTTTTTCCCGGTGAACACCAGTTCGACCCGGTGGCGTAGTCAGATTTTTCATGTGACATTTTTGATTTGCCGTTGATTAAGAAAATTGACAAGCGGGGCGGTTAGAGGCGTTGTGTCCCCATACAGGCGTAAAAAACTGCAATTTCCAACTAATTTGCCTGTCTTCCTTTTTCCTTTCTGTCCGTTTCCTTTCCCTTTTCCCCTTTCCTTCCCTTTTTGTCTCCTCTTCTCCCTAGCCTTTCCCTTCCTTTGCCTTTCCGATTTTCCGCTGCCTCCCCGGTTTCCCGGTCAAATTCTTTTTCAGAGGGGCACTCTGCCCCCCCCCCCCCCCCCCCCCCCCCCCCTTGCCCCCGTCTGGCTACGCTACTGCCTATACTAGCTGTTGTGTAAATTAAAACATGACCTACATTATTATTATAACCTCCCGGTGTGGTAATTCAGCTCGAACTCCCGGCGTCCACGTATTCAAAATTAATCTTTGAAGACAGTGTTGCCAGTTCAAGTAAAACGCGGCCTAAATGATAAATATGGCAATATCTAGAATTGAAATTATCAAGATAAATTAGCGTCGCAACATACGCCCTTCCTAACAAAATTGACACCTGGCAATTTATATCGAGTAATAATTTATCAAGAATCTATGTCGACCACGACATAAACACTGCACAAAAAGAAAGTAACCACTTTTTTCGAGACACGCTGTGTTTAATTCCTAAGACCCTAAATAAATTCGAAATATGCGAAAGAACCGGAATTTTCTCCTGCGCATTTTGACACCTCATTTGTCACAATAGCAATATTGATGAAGCAGTGGCCATTTGAATAAAAAAAACAATGCAGTTTCCATTGTTGCACTTAAACCTATACCCTTGAAAAGAGCGTAAACAAAAACAGGAAATCGAAAGTGTACCTCTTCTTTCTCTCTCTCCAGGAAAAAAAAACACAATCATAATCCGAACCCCTCACATCGTCAATTGTTCCAATTGAAGCAAATAACCAAGTGCATAATTTTGTTCTGCGTATTTTGACACCTCGATCGTTAAGATACGATGTTGCGGAGCGGAGTTATTGTCATTTCAATGATAGTGGGTCCAGTTTCAAAAGTTACACTCATCCCTGAAAAGCACGAATCTGATCATTCTAAACAGTACTGCAAACCTCTTTCTACAGGGGTGTCTCAGAAAAAATTACAACGCACCTTTAGAGGATTGTAACTTTCTGAATAAGTGTCAGAATAGAACAACTCAAACAACAAAATAAAGGCAAAATAGTTTGCTATACTTTAAAGAAAACCGGATGTGATTCGAGATATGGTTCTAGATTTTATTTTACACCAAATATTATGCCAGATGAGACCAAAGTTTAACTTAAGAACAATAAAATTTAAAATTTGTAGGATAAGTTCAATCTTTTTATAACAATTGGAAACAAAATTATAGTAATTTTAGTCGTTATTAAACCAAGTTTAAGATCTAATTACATCGCGCATACAACTTATCAAGCTTCTAGTCTTCACATTTGCAACTTGAAGGCTGAAATCATGTATATTATAAAATGATCGCCAATTTTGCGCATTATGGTCAAATTATTAGTATCGCAATTGAAAACAAAATAAATGTTTTGTTTACATTAAAAGAGTATGGTCATATCTCTCTCCTTACAATGAGTTGTATTGTTTTTGGTTTTCTGGGTGTTATGAGTGTTATGATCGATTATTCAGTATTCTTAGATCACAAATTGAACCTTTTTTTTATCATAGTATTAAACAGTGCTGGATAATTGAACATTAATGAGTAAGTAACCAGCCGCGCAAGTGAAAATCTGTCAAAATACGCAAACTTGGATGGAAATGTTCCGTGACTACTCTTACGTAATCACAGATATCTCCATAATTACTTAACAAAATTAAACGCTGTTTTCTTTCAATTGTAGAAAACTAATTTGGCCTCATTTATTGTAAAATTCAGATACTTTTTAAAAAATTTTGAGACACCCTGTATAGGATGATTGTCACTTTTGAAACTGGACCCACGACCATTGAAATGACAATAACTCCGCTCCGCAACATCGTATCTCATCGATCGAGGTGTCAAAATACGCAGATCAAAATTATGCACTTGGTTATTTGCTTCGATTAATGCATACCCTTTCGAGCCGTTATATTGGATCATTTCTAAGTGTTTCGATACTTTTTGTGAGCAGTTTAGATTGCACACACATGGTACACGGGAATGTCGGATCTTGTAAATTTGAATAGAAATAGGGATTTAGTTAACGAGGTCGATCGCGTTGTGTTTCCTTTTTTGTCCAATGTTAAACCAAAGGTTCACCATTGCAAACTAATTCATATACAAAATAACAATCATTGTATATCATCGCGTATGTTACAATATAAAATGATGACCAAAACAGTCATTATAATTTAATAAGATTTCACATATTCAATTGTATCAAGTTGACTTGCTGTAAATATAACGATGACATTTCCTGAAATGTATGTCATTGAAATAGATTGTCAACCCTTTTTGGCGCCAAATTTATCAAGCACTGTAAATTTTGAGCTATAAATGTGATGAACATAAAAGTATACATTTTTTAATGAAATGAGTCAGAGAATCTATTTTTGGTAGAAAATTTTACTAAAAA